>VWZK01015575.1:50582-66366 GCA_013396935.1 Baryphthengus martii | reverse complement strand
AAGAATTAAAATAAAAAATCAACTGAGCAATCCAAACAAAAAATAAAATCAAAAAATACTCCCTGTGCTGGAGAAAAAGGTGACAACCAAAAAATATAGGAAATACAGAAATTCAATATAAAAATCTAGGAACTGACAAGAGAAAACGTGAATTAAATTTTGGTTTCTTCTTCAATTAAAGTAAGAAAGCAAATAAAAATAAAACTAAATAATCCCCAAAATACAAGGCAAACAGAGAGAGCTGAAGCTTTTCCTATCTCAGAGGTTGTGCTTCCTCCATGCATAAGTCATACCGCTAATTCAAATTGCTGAGAGTCCACCTAAAAATCTGCTTTTTCAATCAGCTGCTTCTAATTACATGTTAGAGGTGGAATGCCTGCCTCCTAACTAATTATTTATTTTTTTTGTACCTAAGTAACTGCAAACCAAACTTATGTGAAGAAAAGTTTTGGGATTTTTATTTTTTAATATAATAAAAAAAATATTCTAACTCTTGCATTTAGAATATAGCCATTTCTGTTTTGACCAAGGTTTTCCTATTATAGGCACAAATCAAAATACAGAAAATTCTGGGTTTAAATATTACAAAAATCCCACACCTTTTTTTTACAGGGAGAGTGATCAAACACTGGAACAGGTTGTACAGAGACGTTGCAGAGTTTCCATCCCTGACGATATTCAAAACCCAACTGAACACGACCCTGACCAATCTGCTCTTCCTGCTTCTGCTTTGAGTCTGTGAGGTTGACTAGAGGATCTGCAGAGGTGCCTTCCAAGCTCAATTATTCTGTGATACATAAAAAGGAAAGGCGATACTCAAATAGATGCATCTGCAAAAAAATAAGACCTACTGTTTCAGAAAAAAAAAAAAAGGAACAGTGGCAAAATACAATATATTTTAAAACCATCTGGTGCTTTCTGGGGTTTCTGTGTGTTGCCTGTCTTGGTTACTGTTCCCTGTGAGAAGTTCATCAGTCTGATATGTAAGATGAGGAGACCTACTTTCCACAGTGTAAGCTGTGTGAAGAAAAATAAGCATACAGGAAAAGAGAAAAGGGCTGGAAAAATAAATGGTTTTTTTACAAAAACAGGTTTTTCTATGTATGTAATTGTGGTCATCATCTGATTGAAGTTCTTTCCCATTTTCCTGTTTCATGTGTATTTCTACACTCTTAACATATTATAATGTTTGTTTTCAGTTAGACTTGTACAGTGTGAAAATGTAAGTATTTGCCATGGGAGAAGAATTCTTTAAAACTGATGAAAAAGTTCAAGCTGACTTAAATGAAAAATTTAATGTAACAACTTTCTGAACCTAAAGCTCTTAATTTCATGCTTACTGAGTGTTCTCCATAATTTCTGTGTGCTTTTGAGGAAATGGCAGCTTCTGTACTGTTCTCCCACTCTATAAGTGTCACTTCCAACAGCCATCTTTCAAAAAAATGAATTGTCTAATGCTAAAGGATAACCCAGAACTTAGAGGTGATCTCAAGTTGGTCAAACTAATTTATATTTTTTAATGGATTTATGTTTAAACTTAACATTCAAAACATTCTAGGTAAGTAGTCTAAGAGGCAACTGGCTCTCACTTTGGTTAATCAAAGTAGCCCTTACAAGCAATCACCAATAACAAAACCTCAGAAAATCTTTCTTCTTTGAAAAGGCTCAAAGGTATGAATAACTTTAGCTGATCTTTCTACGTAGGAAAAAGAGGTGTCGTGTGTGTTCCTAAAATCCAGTAGGTCACAGAATAAATACAAGGTAACTTCTCTCAGCAGCAGCCACATGTAAAGCTGATGCAATTAACAGGATGAGACCTGGGATGAAGATGACCAGAAGTCATTGTATCCTCCCACCTCCCTTTCTTTTTCTGAGATTGAGTAGGTTACGCACGTGCTTCAATCTCAGATTGCCATCTGTTAATGGCATCCACCTGAATTCCTTTGGGAAAATGGTGGTAATAATGTCAGGTTCAGTTGTGCTGGAAATGTCCTTCAGTTCCACATTTAATGAGAAGCTGTAAAACTTAAACCACAGTACTAGCAAGTTTAAAAGGCAAAGCTATGTAAGACCTCTATAGTCTAGCAGAAGGAAAACTTAGACTTTACAAACATCTGTCTCTCCCCGAAGTTTTTTTTTAATGGCTTCTCAGAAAGTCTAAGTTCTCTCACTAATCAGAAAATTATTCCTTAAGGAGCCATTAAGAGAAAAAGGGGATAATTTGGGCTTAGTTAATTACAAACCCTCCTGACTCTGTTCAGGATAGGTTTGTGTACAGTTGTATGAATACTTAAGTATTCTAAGGAGGTGGAGGAACTTGTCTGCTTAAAACCCTTGGAAGGAGACTGTCTAAATGAGGATGAGCGAAGCAGTGAGTGATTTAACTGCTACAAGACAAAAAAAAAGCCTTTGAATAGCAGTATTATCAGGTTGAAGCATAGGACACAAATTTGTCCTGATCTGCCAACAGCATGGTGTCCCCTCCCCCCTATTCTCTAGGGACAATATGAAAGCAAGGAATCTACTGAGATCCATAGGACTTCAGTGCTATCTAATGAGATGTTACATGTAGAGATGAGTAAACCTTTTCATAAACCTGTGATTAAAACCTCTCAGTTTTCCTGTCTTTTAAATCTAGTTAGAGAAAAGTAATCCTAAACTATCTCTCAGCCAACAAACACAAATTTTATGTTTGACCTGAGAAACACGCTGTCTAGCCAGTGAGGAATTTTCAGTGAGTTATGAGTACAATTAAAAGCTCATCTCAAATACTGTGATAACTTCTAGTTTTATGACTGCTGTGTCGTAAAGATATATAAGACCTGTCATTACCTATAATATCTGAGTCATAAAGACTTCTATATGTGCAAACTGAGGAGTTTAGAGCCTCATAGTTCTTAACTGATCTGGCTGGAAAAATAAAACATGGGGGATCCAAGTGTGAGACAGTGGCAACAGAATACTTTAGTTAAACTCATAACTTTTTGGCTCAGGATAAGAATGTCTTAGGGAAATGAAATCTCAGGAATGACTAGAAGGTAGTGAGTGTACACAGTAAAAGAAGGAAATTAATAAATAATATTAAAAACTAAGATAGCAAGAAACATTTTTGGTAAAAGCTGCAAGTGTAGCATTTTACCATGTAACTGGGGCAGACAGAAGTGGCAGTTGTTCTTGTCACTTGCTTCTTAGCTTTTCCTTTTATGTCAGAATAAAAACCCTAATTTGAACAATGCAGTTGGTACAATCAAGAAGCTGTGATCTTCACTTGACAGAAGGATGCCTCTAACTGGGTCTATCAAAACTCTCCATCTTGAGGGTAGCTGTTGCTGAGAGCTAGAAATTCATGGCACACAAAGGACGTGTGCCAAGTCAGTCTCACCATTTGTTAAACTGCAGCTAGTACAGCCACTTGCTGTACCATCTGGAAGTGATTAATTCCTTCTGGAAACAGGACACTGTTGATGCAAATTGATATGTTCTGTCTTAGACAATGAAGGTATTGCTCCTTTACCAAGGACATTGTGAAAATACTGAGAGGGCTTTTACTGGCACACTTGCATTCTCCTTCAATGACTTTGAAGAGGGATCAAAGTAAAGTCAACACAAACAGCTTTCTAATGTGATCATTGTCAATTGCCTCAAGTTCAGAAACATTTCTCTTGCCACTCCTTCCCTGATTTCACCATGTTCTCTACTGAGTAGGTGGAAAATTGCCCTCCCCTCCTTGTTATCCGTAAGTTTCTGGAGAAACCTGCAACAGTTGACAAATATCTCCACTTGGCATCATAAATTTTCTTAAGCCTGTCAGAATCAATCATCCATAAGGTCTGACTTAAATTTGTCATGAATTTCCTACAACACAGAAGTTAGTCTTGAGATGGATTCAGTTCTGGGAGAAGAAGAGTGGAAATCTAAGTAGAAACCACCACCCCTTTTTGTAGTTTTGTTTTGTTTTGTTTGTATAGCATGCTGATTAGAAGTGCCTGAGCTATCAAAGGGAAGACAAATTTTCTGCCTATCCTTGGACGCTTCAGCTTTGACTAACCCACTGCCTACCTTTAGGCAGCAGATTGAGACACATCACAGTCAGACTGAGAACAGACAAGAAGAGTTAGCAGAGGAAGTAGGGTGATTTTTATACACTGCATAGATTCTCATCAAGTACTTCAAGAATCTTATTCTAACAATGAATCTGTTGGGTCAATGATGACATGGGTATTCTTTCTGGAGAGCAGTAAGCAGAATGACTGACCTACTGCTAGAGAAAATGAAGAAACATCCCACATGAAACTTCAGTTCAATGAAACTCAAACCTAAGAAAATAGTCTTGGTGCTGAACAGCCTGCACTAATAAGAAGTGGGTGACACAGAAGGAGACACAAATGTTTAAAACTAATCTTATAGGTTTCAACTTCTGTTCTTCCATCAAGGACGGAGATCTCTCCATTCCCAAATGTCCTACCTTGGGTAAATATTATTGCTCCATGAATCGATTGCTTATAGTGCTTTTTGACACAAAACTAAAGCAATACACCCTTCGTACTTCATGCACTGAAGGAAAGATGATTGGTAGAAGTAAATTATGCACTTCTGAAATACCATCCATAGAACAAGCTGAAATGAACCCAGAAACAGTATGGAATTCTGAATTATTCTGACCAATTAAGTGTATTATTATTCCACTTTTTTGTCTTCCTAAGTACTCTTTGATGCAGAGGGGGTCAGAGCTTATGCAGCAGTGACAGCAAAGGTTTCTGTAACTGAAGTCATGGAAAGAGCTGGAGAACCTGTTGAGAACAAGCAAAGACCACCAAATCCACAGCAAGTGATGTAGCTCCAGGGGCAAGCACAGGCCAGAAAGCTGCTGTCAATTTTGACACCCTGCTTTTAACATCAGAGGAAGACCAATAAGCAATGAGTATCTGAGTGGACACTTTGCACTAACTCTTTTGAAAAGAGGAAATACGACTGTGTTGCTGGAATAAATCAGTTTGACACTAACTGGATGTAAGTGTTATTTAATATTGTATTATGCTATCTACAGGCAACATCTACAAAACACCAGTATTGCACTACCTGGTGTGTATAAGACAGACTGAAGGTATTCACAAGAATAAAGCAGGACTAAGACTCTACTTCTTGTTCCTTAGTCAAGTGGTTCACTTTACAAGCAAATATCCAAGGAAGGGTCAGAAGCTTGTCAAAGTTAAGCAGTGTTTCAAGAATGTAGTGAAGCTGCTGCTGCTGCTGCTAAGCAGGTATTGACAACAAACTAGTATGCTAAATATTGAAGTTAGAATGTAGCTTCTGCTTGATCAAATGAAATAGAACCACTTATTAGGTGATTTAAACTTGGACTTATCTTAACCTCAGCTGTTCAGGATAGAATGATGCCTCAGCCCTAGGCAGTATAAATGAAGCAATTTCTAACATTGGTGACAACGCTGTCTCTGACTAACTAGAGAAATTCATAACCAGAAAGGAGGAGCTAAGGAATTGTCCTTGACAAGCTTCTGCGACAGATGGTGCCAAGTAGGATCAGACAGAACTTGTGTTCAGGACACTTCAGAACTATGCTCCTTTAAGCATACAAGGTGGTGCTTTATGACTGCTTTTTGTGACCATATCATGTTCCCTTTGAAAAGCAGAGATGCTGTGTGGCATCCCTACCTCTGCAATAAATGTCTTCCTCTAAAATCATATGCTACAGAATCTTTGAGGATTTTACTTAATTTAAGTAGTGTTCTTCACCGCTTGGTTAAAGGATAGGCTTTCACTGAAGATTAGATTTAATCCTTTTGCTGTATCAGAGTTCACTGCCTAATGAGTATAAATCAAAATCACAAATTCATATCTTGAGATATCTACAAAATTGCTTGTTATGGCATCTGCTATGGCTGCATCAATACTCACAGCAATAGAAGACTGGATTAAAACCAGTTGCACAGAAGAGGTTGACATGCATTAACTTGTTCTTGATCTTTGCCAGGACGGCAAGCAGTCATCTAGCATCTGCCAGTACCTTCCCCTTAGCAAGAATAACCCTTGTAACTACTTTCCACTAAGTTTACAAGAGCTCTGGGGGGGGTCTGAAGCTGCTTCCATAGAGCAGAGAACCAGACTCTCAGTTCAACTGAACTCTACCAGAACTCCATGGTGAAAATGAAGCAAGTTGGGCAGAGCATGAAATAAATCTTCTCACAGCTTCAGCATGTAATTCCCCTAGTAAGAAACTGTGAAAGGTTTTCAGGCACTCTCAAAGTTCAAGCTTCTTGGTTCAAGCTTGATTAGAACAGGAGTTCCCAGTTTGGCCTGTATATGCGTTGTATTTGGATAGCAGAGTGGCTGCCGCTCCCCCTTTGCTTGCTAAGGGAGGGGTTTCTAAATTTACATAAGTTCTAATTTTTGAGCCCCTTGAAAAAAATTAATCAATTTTGATCAGTTAAGCAAATTTGTCAGGAGTGAATGGAATACAATGCCTTTGAATAGCAGGCACTGCTCTGACAGAGTTGTGCTCTAGACTCTTAATCTACTAACTTCAGTGTGAAGGTCCAACACTTGTGTATGATGTACATGCTTTTCCAATCAAGCAGGATGTGCACATGTAGACATTTCTGTACATATACTAGGTCAGCTATAACCTGAACACATTGATACTAGGCTGTAAATCTGCAGTTTTTACACAAGTTACTTGAATGTTCTTTCTATTGAGGGGTGTTATTCAAAGAGGAAAAAATGTAGATGGTGCTTTCAGGAATTCATCCATCATCAGCCACATTTTGATAGCGTCAACTCACTTCTTACAAGCTGACTAGTAGTATGAATGTAGTTTGCTGTAGCCTCTGATCTCTGAGAATAGACTCAACACCTCCTAGTCGCCTCCCCAAACCCTAGCTTGACTGGTAAACAAGAACCTTCATGATGACAAAGAGAAGGAAAAGTATGTGTGGCTGGAATAGAGTAGGAAGCAGCCTGGAAGAAACAAAGACCTGGCATCTGCCCAGCCAGAGGTACATCACCTAGCAGTAAAATTTGGTGCTATCCTAATGGATAAGTGTCACTGAACTCATACCATGATTCTACTGTGCAGAACATTAGGTACTGTATGTATGATTTCCTAATCCTCTTTACAACATACAGGATCTTGCGCTCTGGCAGTAGTTTATAGTATTACCCAGTTCCTGAAGGACATCTGTCTTGATCTGTTGTCTGGCATTCATGATTTCTGAGCTGACTTCCAAGAACAGGTGCATCAGACCAAAGACCGAACTGAAGACATCCATGTCTCCTTTTCTGCTGCCACACCCTTCCAGATTCTAGCAATGATTTCTGCCAGAGAAGAGAGAGAGTAGGTAGAGAAAAGCAGTGTCTGGATGTCCTACTGGATTATCTAATTTATAATACTTCCTTTAGAAAAGATTTAAGATCCTTCATTCTTTCTGACAAATCTTTGGAGAAGGAGGAAGAAGAAGGCTAGATGTCTTCAACTAACAGCACTTTGGACTTGATAATGTAAAATATTAATCATGCTCCTTCCCTGTAGAGTACTAAGAATAGTCAGAAGAGCTAAATTTAAATAGTTGGTTTCTTAGCTTATGTAAAAGTGACTGTTTCGTGACTGGTTCAGTACACCTAGAAATTATCTAGAAGATAAATATTTTTTTTTTTACATAAGGCTTGCTTTTCATGCCCGCAGCTTCAAATCTTATGCTCTGCAAGCACTTTATAGTGACTCATTAAGCTGCAGATACCTGTATGACAACAGGATTTATATATACCTAAAAAGGTAGGAGGGAAGAGTTTGATTACTCTGCTTCAGCACGGAGGGCACTAGTGCGTAAGTAGTTCAAGGAAGAACACATAGGCAGTTTTTACATTTTTTTCCTCTGTGCTAAAGCTTTTTCATCATAAAAAGCCTTTATGTGTGATGTAACAGCTATTATATCCTGCCTAGCTGAACAGGCTAAACATCTGCTGTCAGTCAACTCGACATTAAGCACCAAAAATGAGATTAGTCTAACTTGTCTGCTGCAAATGACTTCCTGATCTTTTGGAATAAATCCTTTGATTTACCTTAAAACATGCTAATTTTAAAATGTTATGGATAATAGTCTGGCTTCAGAGTAAATACTCATTGCATTCTTAAATGACTGCCTTGTCATGGTTTAGGGTCAGTGCAGCTCACTAGACCTATAACAGACGCTTTTCGTTAACTCCCCTCCCTCCCCAAAGGAGAAAAGAAAGGGAATAAGGGAGACAGAGCTACTGATTATAAAAGGAAACTAGAACAGCTTTGTACTGAATATGACGTATACGGCATGGAATCCCTCGTTGGTCAGTTTTGGGTCATCTGTGCTGTCCACTCCCCCCCTGCAGGTGCACCTTTTTACTTTCTGCACCCCTCCTAACGTGGTGGGCAAGATCCAGCAGTGGCCTTGGTCTGCACACCAATCCTTGGTCATAACTCTAAGCATTGAGCGTTATCACTGCTAGAAGCAGGCACTGCTGGTGGAAACATGCTGCTAACTTCAGAAAGTGCAGTTAGATAACAGAACTGAGCTGAGAAGTAAAAGCACTGAACAGAATTGTCCTGTTCTAACTCAAACCAGGTCACACCTATGATAGCGGCTCCATTTACTCTTGATGCAAGGCCATAGATCTTAAAAAATGCAGCCAAGGTTCTGCTGGCTCCTGGGTTAACAGGATGACCATCTCTACTTAACCCATAAGATGTCCACTTGCAGCCTTAGGCTAGTTTCCTTGTTATATTATCTTAGCTTAGATCAAACGAATTCATGGCTAACACCACCACCACCATCCCCTGCCACACCTCCAACACCAAGATCAGGACTGGGGAGAAAGCAAGCAAAATTTGTGGCAGAAAAGAGGACACTGTTTCTACCGCTGCTTTCCCACTTGCTCACAATTGCAACTGCATTAGCAATATATGTATGAACTTAGATTTTTATGTAATTCTCTTTATTTCTTCCCATTTATTTTCCTCAGAGCCTTCTGTAAAATTTCTTATCAAAGAGACCTCTTTGCATGGCACAGTTATTTAAGATTTGCACTGTAAAGGAGAACATAACCATTTGACTGCTGAAGAGTCAAATTCTAGCAGGAACAGTGGACACCTGTGGATCCTGTACCCCATTGTGGGAGAGAGGTCTGCATCTCCCCTTTATAAGGAGTACAGCTTTCAAAGAGTAAAGGCTGAGTCAAAAGACTGACAGGTTTGCCTGTTGTCTCTTTTTACTTTTTTTTTTTAAAAGAGCATTTCATTGTCAACTAAAGTTGTCTTTCATTCCATTGTATGAACCTTGGTTCATTTCTGGTTTCTTCTCACTTGTCATTTTGTGCTGTCTGACCTTATCTTTTATGTCCTCCAAAACCACAAGGTTAATCTGTTGCGTTTCAGCTAATACTTCTGTTACGCTGTCACAGATTCGGAGTCTGTCTTCTGCAAAGTCAGTCATACTTGTGAGTGTAGTAGCCTCACATGATTGCTTAGTACAAAGTATTTCTATGCTGAGAATTACTCTTTTCTCAAACATCCATCCATAATGAATTATGCTATGTTCCACTTTCAGCTTCAAACTCAAGCTGCCCTAGCTGAGCACAGAAATGTTAACTTTGCTGTTTTAAGAGGCTGATGACTACTTAAACAGAAACTCTTCTCAGTGAGGTTCTGTGCAATCACTTGCTGTCAAAAAAGGTCAGTTGTGCTTTCTGTCTTGCCTTTCATTTTTCCTGTGTACACATATACATATAATGTCCCTGACACTAAATTATAGTAGTATATACTATGAATCCTGAGACAAAGAACAGTCATAATCTCCTGCATGCCTATCTCTAATATGTGAGTCCTATGACTGAACACAGAAACCCTTCCCCAAGTTTGCCTCTTTCTCTTTTGCAATTACTGTCTTTATGGCAATGTCCATAGTTGGAGCTTGTCTAAAGAATATTGAAAAAACAAACACTTTACTGTTTTGAAAACTATACACAGAATGCTTTTGTTAACTGAAATGATGTCTTGGAAATAGTTGGCACTTACCTTTGTCCCAATCCTTTAAGTGCAGAGTATCCATGAAAATGTTAGCATCTACTGATAACTACATGGGAACATCCAGTCCTGCAACACAGAACTCGAGAAATTCATATGTCAGGAATTCTTATCAAAAAACTCAAACAAACAACAAGATATTTTTTCCGTTTGTTTCATGTAGCTTTGTTATAATATTACTCTCTGACCTTTCACCCAGATTTGAGTCATTACATATTACAGCTTATATTCAGTTTATCTTCCAATAAACTCCTCTCTGTCAGCTTCTACAAAATCATCAGCTGACTTTCCAGAACTAGGAATAGTAGCAGTGTTACATAAATCTAGGTACAGACCCACCAGTTTTATTTGTTGCTTTACTTCCTTAGTTTATCATAGGTTATCATAAAACTGCAGGACAAACGCATCCAATGGAAAACAGCTTCCAAATTGTATCAGGTTTTTGGTTTGTTTTGGCTTGAGGTGGTTTTTTTGAGAACTGATGGATGTTGCCTCATTTTTTGGCTTACAAACTTGATTGACTGTGAATCTACTTTTAATACTCTCCAGTTCCAAGCCTGTATGTTTCACCTCTAAAATGAAGATAGTAAAATTTGAATGCGTTGAAAGTCCTGGAAGCTGAACACTTTAGTATTCCATGGTGCTCAGACTACTCCGATGAAGCATCATAAAGAAGTATAAGGCAATCAATGTTATTTTTGGAGAGAGGCTGTAAAAGGTGTAAAATAAATTGCTTTCCACAGACCCCAAGTACTTGGACTCATCCCATACCACAGCCTCATTTGAAGAGAGAGCTCTGGATGCAGCTTTGTGCTCATCACCTCCTCAGGCAATGCTACATTTCCTTTTGGACACTATAACCTGGAGCCTTTCAGAGCATCTGTTTAGGTACCACTGAAGAGATTTACTAAGCTGTGTCCAGCCTGAGGGGCAAGTTCAGAGATTGTCATGGTTTAACTCCAGCTGGTAACTAAGCACTATGCAGCCTCTCACTCACTGCCCCTACCCCCATGGGATCTGGGAGAGAATCAGAAGGGTACAAATGAGAAAACTTGTAGATTGAGATAAAGACAATTTAATAGGTATAGCAAAAGCCATAGGCACAAGCAAAGCAAAACAAATCACTACTTCCCATTGGCAGGTGTTCAGCTATCTCCAGGAAAGCAAGGCTTCAGGTATCAGTTACCTGGGAAGACAAACAGCATAATTCTGAACATCCCCCCACCGCTTTCTTCTTCTTACAGCTTTTATTGGTGAACACAGTGTCATATGGTCTGGAATGTCTCTTTGATCAGTTGGGGTCAGCTATCCCAGATGTGCCTTTGCACAAATCAATGGAGCTCACACACACGGGAGTCTGGGCAGGCAAGCAGAGATTCTCAGGTCTGGGGGATGGAGAACACCTATAAAGTCATCCAATGTACTATACTGTCAGTGCAGGATAATTACTGCCAGCATGGGTTCAGGGAGCAGAAAATGGCTGAGAGTGTACTCCTGCAAGGGTGCAAAGGCTGGAAGTGACTCCACTCTTACCACCTTCAGAAGCAGGTATAGCCACATTAATGTTACATTCTGTAAAGCCATGGAAAGCAGCACTGTCCTTCTGTAAAAGTACCAGCTGTTCAAAAATAACAAACTCTCAATATCTATCAATATATAAGACCTGGAGTGTGATCTTCCTTCAAACCCTGCCCAAATAAAAGCTGTATTCCTCATTTCTACACATGGATTAGTAGCATGCACCTTCTTCTGGCTCTAACTGGTCGGAAAGACCAATTTCAGAGGGAAATGAACAGATCTGCCTTTTTTTTCAACTGAGAAACAAAAATCCAATCTTTTTTCTTGTTGCTGTTTTATATGTAAGGTTTATTCCATTTGTGAACATCTCCATTCTTCTTTATATCTCATATTCATGAATACTCTTATTTTGAAATATGCAGTTCCTTAGCAAAATTACAGATTATGGTACTTTCAATTGGGCTGTTGTATTCTCAGGAGGAATTCAACACCACAGAAGTTTAGATTACATGTACTGCTTACATTCAGCAAAATACTAGCTGCTCCTACAAGCCTACAAAATTTTGAGTCATTACTAAAGAGAGCAATCACCTTACCTGTTCTTTGTTAACAGCTGCTTCCATGTGTCTAAACAATGGTGAACACAGTAGGATTTTGGTAGTGATGGCAAAATCTGGAAGCCATCACATCATGTACGTAGTATTAATGAAGTCAAAATTTCATCCCAAGGACAGTCAATGTCCAGAATTCATAAAGAGAAGAGATAAGAGTTGCTTCAAATAAGGTGCTGGAAAAATGAAGAGATGGATCTTCAAAAGCACATAACCTCCAACAATAAAAGAATTCTTTTCAAAAAATACTTATTATTTAAACAAGTGCAACTTTCAAAAGCTTGGCTCAAACAGTTCAGAATGATTTTGGAATGTTTTGGGAGACAACTGTAATATAGAAAAACACCTTGTTTCAGGAAGTACCAAACATAATCCTGGGCAAATCACTGAGCTGAAAAATAAGTTGTGTTTGTTGTTGTGGGTTTTTTTGAAACAAAAAAAAACAAACAAACAAAAAAAAAAGAATCATTACCCACCAAATGCTACAAAGCCCATCCAAATTAACCATTCCTTTGCACAGGTTTCTTGATGGAAGATTAAAAAAAAAAGGTAGCACCTACTTTGTTCCACATATTCCTTCTTACAAGTGGCATGTTCCCAGTGACTCATGCTCACATTTCTCACAGCATTACTTTACCAAGTATGTACTGGCAAATCTATATATTCATGCTTTAAGATCAAGAGCTAATGGCTTCAATCCAACCTATTGGGTAGGGATGCCCCATTACGTGGATAGTCTTGGGAGGAAGTACAAGAAATTGACATGAATCAAAGTTTATGAAATATATGTGTAGAAGACAATGACAGGGTGAAAGTGAAGGAAGATTTAGCCATCATATCCTGGAGAGAAGCAGGACAGGAAGATTTCTGGGAAGAAACAACAGCTCATGCCACACATTACAGTCTTGTAACAGTGAGGTGGGGGACTCAGCTAAACTGATGGATGCTGGGAATTTCTGACAGCTCTTCTGAGGCTTCCAGAGTCCTCAGAATGACTGGTCTCACTCTGTGGAGCTCTCACTATCCTTCACTCTCACTGGATTTTTAATGAATCAGCAAGCAGGTTCAGACCTTAATATGGGATTTGGTGGCTATATTTTCACCTATTGCATTTCTCACTAGCCTAGGAAACCATTTTTTCCATATCACGAGTACCTACATATTATCACATTTTAAATTATAATGGCATAAAAAATTTTGCTTCTCATGTTATCTGTAGGTAAGCACTGGAGTAAAACAAATACACTGAAGAATGAAACTGTATTTTTCACAAGTGTAATCTGGATCATCTCCATTGACCTCCGTGACCACGTGTTAGTAGGAAACGCGGCACAAAGAAAGAAATCTTTCTCCCTCACCTCTCTGTAGATCCTTCATGGATTAGGTATATTTGGTGCTTAAACTGCATGAGGTCTCTAATAAAAACATTCTGAAGATTCTGGGTTAGGATAAGAGTATCGAGAAGTGATACAGAAAATGATGCAGTGACTTTTGTTTTCCTCCTAGTGAGTTTTGTTGCAGGAGTTTATCCATTCATTTTTATTCTTAATGAGCACAAACACCTTTCACCAATTCATCTAAGTAAGCTAAATGCCATAGAGATAATCTCTAAATCACTAGGCCTTTGACTAGATTAGGAGAATTTGATTTTTTATTTTAACCTCAGTGAATGATTTTGATATGTGATTGGTAGTTAATTTATCTGCATAAAAATGGTTACAAATGTCATCCTTCTGCCTAAAATTAACTGTAAGAAAAGAAAAGGGGAAGTATCTCACTCTTATCAAAGGACTTTATTGTAAAAGAGATGCTAGAGTGTACAGAGACACTAGGTGATGATTTCATGTGGTCCCAATATGGGCATGGATTCCTCTTTTTTTTTTATTACCCCTGCCTCAGGTAAGACATTGCCTCCCTTACACTCTTTTGTATCAGGTCATCCTTTTGTAATACATTCATCACTCTCAAAGCTGGCAGGAGATACCACTTTCTGCTGACATCAATCAAGCACAAAATCAGTCAGGTCTGCAAGCACAGTTTTCAAGAGAGTTAGTGGAGTGAAATTGTACAAAAAGAAACCCTCTTGAGTATTCCTGTGTGACAGGAGAGGAAATTCACTTTCATCTCACCTAAATCATTTCATCTGAAACTCCCTTCCCACCCAGTCTCAACACATTCTTCTGAAATTGCTCCCAGAAATGCCAAATAATTATGATGAAGCAATTGGCTAAATATTTGTTTCGTTCTTTAAAAAAAACCAACAAAAAACCAATCTATTAAAACTGTGACTCATAAAAAAAAACCTCCACTAACAGACCTGACCATACTGAAACATTTGCAACTATACCCTCTCTGCACCCTGGACTTGCTGGGTTAACATCCAGTTTCCCCTTTCCCAAGCCATCCTTGATGACTGATATTCTAGTATTCTTTATTGACAGTGCACTGAAAATGGTGATCTCTAGACAAGGACAGAGGAGATAACTAGAGGAACAAACCTCTTAAATCACTACTGTAAATCTGGCAGTAATCATCTCTTAAAAGTCTTTAAGGTTTCAACACTGTGGTGAGAAATGACCTGGTGAATTGGCATAATCTGAAAAGACGGTTTTTCTCCCCTGGAAGGTTTGGCTTTCTGTTAATATTCAGAAATGTCTTCTTTCAAATTCACTCCAGCAACAATCTTCGTTTACAAACCAGCAAGCAATTCTGGCCTGACCTGTTGTGCTAATTCAGTCAACTCTTACTCTCAAAAAAATACTTCTATTCTTCAGTTTTTAGGAGAGCACTCATGAACACAGCAGCCACCAAATCATGAAAAAATTCAATCTGTGCTAAAGTGCTATTCTAACATATATGTGAGTGCAATTCATCCTTTTCACAGGTGGTCAAACCAGGCAATTAACTTAACAAAGACATCACAGGAAAGTAAAGAAAAGCGTGATACCAGATGGATCTAAGCATATCAGGGACTAATTGGACGCAGCATGCTAAATAATTCCATTGACTTAACAGTGTGACATCAGAGATGAACTTGGTTCATGGCCAAGAAAAGAGAAGGGTAGAAAGAAAAAAAAGGCAAGAGGTAAGCAGAAGAATGCATCTTTCAAATCTAAGACTTTTGGATATCCTTTAACTTGGTGAGTAAGCTATAAGGATTGGCTACAACAGGATGTGGGTCTTTCTTTGAATATTTTCTCTCTCTCAAATCCTGCACAGTATGACAGTTAAAGGTCACATATAGAAGAATGATTTCAAAACCAGTTATGAAACCAATGATCACTGAAATCGATGATCAAGTATAAAAGGCGAAAAGAAGTTGTATGAAATAGCACCCAGTAAGTCTATTAGAATTTTATGCCAGTCCCACTTCATTTTCTAGCCCAATAAAGGTATTTCCTACTCCAATAGAGGTATTTCCTATAACACAATTTTCACAGAAGTTTTCAGAAAATCTTTGTTTGCCCAAATTCTTTCTTTTTTGTAGAAATTTAAAGTGATTAATTAACTGCTGCTTTCTCTCTCTCTTTTTTTTTTTCTCTTCATACAGCGATGCCATTTATAAGATTAAACAGTATAGGTTCTA
>VWZK01015575.1:12087-50554 GCA_013396935.1 Baryphthengus martii | reverse complement strand
GGTTCTAGATGCTTCTTGCATTTTTACTGAATTTTGAGCTACCACAAGGTGACAGGACAAAGATTCTCGTCACCTGAGTCTCTACATGCAGAAGAGATACAGCAAAGGCAACTGCCTCCTGCAGGACTTCACCCTTTTCTGTGTACAGCAACAAGGTTTAGAATTGTGGAACTGAAAAGCATACAGCAAAGATGGTGAGATGTTACCTTTCATTTTTGCCAGATACTCCCATCTTTCATGTGGATGTACAGCAGCAATGGCATTCCTTACTTCTAACTCATTAACAGACTGCAATGTTTGTTCTATGTAGGACTAATACATGGGTTACTCATATGAAAAAATGCCTAGCCAATGCAAACAAAATTTTTCAAGTTATACAGCAGAAAATCTATTTCTCTTTTGCCAGTGAAATATGGTGCATGGATGCACACTAATGCTTATGCCTTCAACTACACCAATAATGATGATATTCATTTTCATAAGAGAGTTACTTATACAGATTTTTTTAATTAACATTTGCTTGAAATCCAAACTGATTTTTATTTCTTTTCAAAACAAGAAAGAAACGAGTCAAAAAGAAACCTGTTTTGCAATATTTTTGATATAAGTAAAAAGACTAGAATTCTAAAATCAGAGAAGGATGGAATAACCTTACAACATTGAAATTAAGCACTAACAAGGAAAGCTAGAATCAAAATCATCTGACTTGTTATGAAAGCAGAGAATTTTCCTTGCAGTAGTCTTCCAGCCTCCTAGAAGTGTAACCTTATAAAATGTAACTTACAGTATTCTGCAATTAATTCATTTCAGTTTCTCCTGTTCATGTGCTATACACTCAGTGGAACTGAGACTAAAAAAATCCTCATATTCAATATGAGAATTGAAAAACTAGTTTGCAGCTATAGTTCTAAAATTTGTTTGATCTGTTCTTGTGGAATTGCCTTGCACTGAGACATTTAGAAAGTTTTGTTTCAGAGTTCTTCATACACAACTTCAGATAGTCACTGATGATGTGTGGCACCTTGGATCCAATCCCACCGGATCAGGCAAAAGAGGATTTGAACTAAGACAACTCCTTCATCCTAGGAGAGTGTGTACCTGTTAGGCTGTGACACTTCGGCCTTAAAGAAGGTCACTTAAGTACCTCAGTATTAATTTAGTCCAGAGATTCAGTTGTTGCTCAAAATTATACCTGTGATTATTTGTCCAAAATTGTTTATAAACCCTTCGCCAAAATATTTCCCATGTTCTCATTTTAATGAAATAAAGAATCAAGACCTTCATTAGAAGGCTTATATATTTAGTATTCAAACCCTAATGCTACATGATATTAATGTTATAGCAAATAACTGAATGGGAAGTGAAAGACTAGCTTGAGCTACCCAGCTATAGATGTCTGCAGTATTTGGAAAGCCAAGATGCACAGCAGATTTCCAGAGTCACATTCTTAGTGTAACATTCTGTAAAAGCAATTTTCTCTGGCTAAATATTAAGGGGAAAAGCAAAATGGGGATAGACAAGACAATAATACTGTGTATATTACAAATACAGAAGAAATGTAACTTGTTTCAGTCTGTAAAATAACATTTTGCTTGTCTGTTCCTAACCATGAGTTTTCATTTCTGTTAGGGAAGATTCATCTGACTCCTGGCTCCATATGGATTGTTCTGAATAGGTAACTTCAATTTACTGTTACTGGAAATCAATAGCCATTTCAGGATGTCATCTGCAATAGGGCCTTATTAACACTATTCCAGATACATACAACTTCTGAAGCAAAAAAAGCCAAAAGGTGTGTTTAAGGTAGTAGGACAGAGACCCTAGGGCAAAGCTCTCTTCCACTAAGTTTATAGAGGAACACAGTGATTTCCATGTCTGCATATACACGGAAAAAAAAAAAAAAAACAAAACAAAAAACCCCCCCCCCCCCAAAAAAGTAGCCTGTTCACTTCCACACATTTCTGTCCCAGTACATGGAGAAGGGGTATAGGCCTCTTTTCTGCACCACCAGCACCACCAGCAGAAAGATTAGCTAACAGACACACTGAATTGCCAGTGGATTCAATCGCACTGCTACACCCTCTGCAGGTGGAGCACAGTGGTGTGCGGAGAAGAGCAACCGTCTTTCAGGCATTTACGCATTGGACCTCTGCTCAGCTGGTGCCTCTCTACAGCACATTTGCCAGAGACATAATGTACCCTTCCAGAGCACTCTGAGTGCACTCCCTTCCTCACCCTCCTTTGGCTTTCAAGAGCCATTATGCAGTGTTTTGTGAATGCAGCTTCCTTTGCATCTGCTGGTGATGCAAAAACATTACACCACCACAAATTCCTCTTTAATGTGGATTGCAGCAGCCAGAGACTGTTTCACCCTGTCAGAGCAAGGAGAATTTGAAAATGCAAAACAACATTCACAAAAGAAATCAGTTATGATGGAAGGGGAGTAGAAGTGAATAAAAAAGATCTTGATTGCCTCAAGGCAAAGGCAAAGGCAAGTTGGGTTCACAGGAAAAACAAGCAGGTCAGTAGTAATCAAGGATCCTGAAGTGCTGGGTGTTCAAGTCTCATGATAAAGCCTAACTTAAATTTTTAGTTAATTACATCCCTGTACAAAGATATTGTTCTTTTTTGCATCTTCTGAGGTACACAGTGCTTTGTACAGTGAGTAATGGGATACTGAATGATACACTGTGAATCTAGTATCTTCTGACAAATCCAACATCCCTGTCCTTCTACAAAAAGGGAACAGTTTTCCTGAGGGAGCACCTCCCTGGTCTGTAGAAAGTTGACATTTTCAGCCTCAGTAAAAGAGACAAAAATCAGCATATAAAAATGACCCTGAAATGAAGAATAAAAAGACAAAAGAACAAAATCTGTAAGTTAAAGATATGGCAAGTGAAAACAGATACGGCATGTGAGAATAAGCAACGTGGAGTCTTCATCTCGTAAAGTCTGTAGACAAATGCTAGATACCTTTATGCTTCAAAGCAACAGAAACATACTGAAGATGATCACCCTGCAAGCACTTAAAAAAATTCAAAGCTATTGCATATTGAAACTGTGTAAGCTGGGAAACTTTATGCTTCAACACATGATAGGTAAAGCATGCAAGATATCTATTAAGATTTTTGAAAGGTAGAGTGTAAATGGAAAGCACTTTATGTCCTCATTTTTAACATCTGGAAATTATAATTCCAGAAACACGAATGTTAAAAGTCATTTTCTGTATCTTGAAAGGATTGCAATTTGATATAGATCTATGAGCAATTTCCTCATTTACTCAAAGTCCTGTTCTTTTGTTTATACCTTTTAAATGGTATTCAATCTCCAGGTGTGTTCCATAAGGCATATTTCTCACCACCTTAGTACTGCAGCAGTAGTGACATATCAGAGCCTCATTTGCCCCACATCACAGTTATGCTGCTGTAAATTTTAGAAAAACAGAGGGTATAATCATGGGGCAGGCCTCAGCACTGCGAAATCTGTTGACAGGGGAAGCTACCAGTCAGAGTAATGATGGATACCACACAGAGTCCTGTCTTCTGAATGACCCCACATTCAGATGACGTATTGCCTCACAAAACAGGAAGATATGTCAGCTTTTTTTGATCTTGCCCTCTTTTCACGAGGAAAATTGTCACGGAGTTTATTCTAACCACTAGACCTAAAACAACACAAATATCACCTGGAGCAGAACGGGTCTGTTTCATACAGAAATCCTTGTGGTCAGTTAGGCTTGTGGTAGTAGTTTCTCAAGTGGTTTAAAGCTGAGATTGCTCTGCAGATTCCCTAAAGAGTTTCCCGGTCAGTGTCATTATTCTTCATTACTTTGAAGGCAGATTAGACAAAATCCTGCTCCTCTATTATCACATCATTTGATGGTTTAAGATTAATGGCTAGGATAATAACCTGTAGTGCAAGTCAAGGCAAGAAATTTTGGAGAGTTCAGTATCTTCCATAAATCCACATATGGCTGCTTTTTTTGATGCAATGAATGCAAATTTTGAACAAGCCAGGATAAGTTATGGTGTCCTTGGAGACTCATCCATTCTCAGCTTTCAATTGGAATGGCAAACTCTGCAGAAGTACTGGTGGGACTCCAGACTCCAAAAAGGGTGAAGGGGAAAAGAAGGAAAGGAAGGTCTTACTCGGGCAGAAGAAAGGGCTCCACCTCATCTCTATTCTATCATAAGAGCTCATTTTTGTGAGCTCTGTGAGCTAGTAGGTAAGGGGCATTCTCAAAAGCTGGAGCAGCATAACAGTTGAGTGTAAGGGCAGTGGATCATGAATATGGGGACCCAGCTGAAGGTCACTAGGTGAAGGGCAAGTGCCTTCCAAAGTTGCCAGGATATACAGCTGGATACCCTTTGGTGAGAGAAGGAGAAAAAGGGACCGGAGAAAGGTTTAATTTTCAGCTATGGCCAGGTAGCACCTCACAATCTGAAACCCACATTTGGTCAAGTATGCAAGCGAATTACATTTTTTTCTCCTACACAAGGAAGTCAGGAAGATTCGTGACAGTCAGAGTAGTGTGGTGTGTAGTCAGGTTGCATTTTAATCCAGATCTAAAGCAGTGCTTCACGTAATTATTAGAAGATCTGCCCAAGAGCAACTGATAAGCATGTCTAACACTTACTCCTCACCTGTGGCACTTGACAGAACACAAGGGCTTCTTCAATTATAATATTACTTGAGGCCTAGATACCTTAGTCACGGAGCAGAGTTTAAGAAATTACTGTGGTCTTCACAAAGATCTTTTTACATAGTGACTTATTTTTGTTTTCTGTGTTTAAACATGATACAATGTTTGAGAGAAAATGGTCAGAAAAATGAGTTATTAATGTAGAAACAATTGAATGAGGAATTTTATACACAACTTTTCTATGTCCTTTGCTATGCAACTTCCACAAATGCAATAAAAAAAAATCTCAACAGTCTAAACACACCCTCAGAAATCAGAAGAACAAAAAACCAAGATTTCGGATGATGACTCTTACTAAACATACTCCATCAGAATATAAGTAAAAAAGTCTCTATAAACAGAACCTCACTTGCAATGTCAGAATAAATAGCATCATCTAGCAATAAGGTCCAACCTATTAACATTAATTCTTCTTTATAAATTGTGTTTTCTCAGCTTTTTCAGATAGTAATATTCCTCCTTTATCCTCAGACCCTGAACTCAACTCTTTTAATCAATTTTAAATGGCTAAAGCACAACACATACATAGAGTGAGGAACATTATCACTAGCAGTACTGGCAAGAGCAGGCTACAAAGTGTTCATTCTGGTTTGGGCCATGTATTCAATTAGACAGGTAAACATCATATGAAAATTTTATTATGCATGCCTATTCTAGTTATTTGCTAGATTAGCTCTTTTGACATCTGCATAAAACAAAGATCACTTTCTACTTATTAGAACCCCAGGGAAGGATCATATATGATTAGGCTTTGGATTATTTTTTAAGCTTTTTAAGCTTCCCACATGGAAGGACATAAAATTAAATTACTTGAATTTGTGCATTTCCAATCTGGTGGGCCTTCTAGCTTACATCTACTATGAAACTCCTATCTATATATACTGGTAGAACTAATCTTACAGGCTATAAGAATATATCTTTTACAACTGAAAGACAAAAGGTTTTTTCTAAAAACAATAGCTGTGAAGGAAGAACAGAAATATAGGAACAGGAAAGCTACTTTCTTGTCCATTATAAATCTTAATATCCATTGATTTAAACATGTTTACAGATGTAAATCCAAGATATCACAGGAAGAGGATCGTTAACTGCTATGATATCACAGACTAGTAGCTATTGTTAAAAAAATAAAGCCCCAGGCAGGATTCCCTACTTGCTTTCAAAGAAGAGCAGCATTCAATAGTCTGCTGATTTCAGGACAAGAGTACAGTTTCAGCCCTAAATTTAGGAATTATTAGTTATTACATTTTTCAGTCATGCTCAGTATCTTGTTTTCACATGAGTAGTTCCCTCTCCAAAACAAAATAAACCAGAATGAAACAATAAACCATTACTGAACATGGTATCTTATAGGACAAGATCTTAATTTTTTAATTAGGTCAGCTACTGCTGACCTAATTACAAATGTCTGTACAAAATTTGCAACAAACTCTGTCATGGAGGATGTGCTGGTTTTTACACTGGCAGAAGGTTGGAGCTTTTGGATGCAGGGAGACAGAGATACTCGTGGCCCCTGAGAAGGCTTCATTTATTGAAGATCACAGCCAGAGCTGTGTTTCTTCCAATTATATGTGCTGGTGTCTTTGAGACAGCTGCTTTGGGAGCTACCAGATATGAGAGCACAGGCCTATGCTTGGAAAACTCAGTTCCTATTTGTTCTGCCTTTGGGGTTACAGCTAGACTCTACACTAAGCTAGACTTTTAGCCATACCCAGTATTCACTGCTACTGGTACTCTGGATTACTTTAAGCAAAGCCACAGCTGTGCACTTGTACTCAAAGACAGTGGAAGGAACACCATTACCTGTCAGAATTTTTTAGCATCTTGCTTATATTGTCAGTACACTCTTATAGCTCCTTCCAAGATATCTTTGGGGAAAGCCTGAGCAGTTTTCTCTGCCACCAATCAATGGCTTATTTAGTAGTGTCTGCCTCATCAGAATTCATTCACAATTTCCTAAACTCAGATAGATCAGGGATATCTTTACAAGCTAAGAAAGGGACAGATTCCTTTCATTATTACCATACAGCTTAATGGCACCTGATTCTTCAAAAAGTGTATCTAGAATAAAAACAGGGATTTAAAATTGAGTTGCTGATTTAGGAAAATAACAAAATATCCAGGTGCATTTGTGTATCTACCAAATGGAGCACAATACAGTACTCATGAGACCAACAGTTTTCTTCTGCTCTATGGAGCATGGATCCATGCCCGGCCCTTCACTTTTCCTTTTGGCTCTCTACAGCTATATCCCTTTTTTTTTTCCAATTGTGCATAGAGCTTGTCATTCAAGTAGACTTGCCACATGACACTTCAGTCATGTGAAGCAGGACCAGTGAAAGTCCTCTGCAGCACCTTGGTCTGGGTTGCAGTAACAGAGCTGCAAGATCCTTCTCTTCCTCTCTTGCTGCAGAGAGCACGAGTGATGCTCTTGCACACGTGGTTGCACAAGGCTAGAAGTCACAAGAAGAGTCTCTTTTTTGGGGCACAGTGATCCCAGCACACTGATTCCAGCACACAGACAAGCAACAGGAGAGGCCTCTTGCAGATCCATGTTCCTAATGCCAGGGACAGCCTGGGGCCCAGGTGGCACGGAAGGCCAATGGAATCTTGGCTTGTATCAGGAATAGTGTGGCCAGCAGGACTAGGGATGTGATTCTCCCTCTGTACTTGGCATTGGTGAGGCCTCACCTCGAGTACTGGGTGCAGTTCTGCGCCCCTCACTTCAAAAAGGGTATTGAGGGGCTGGAGTGGGTCCAGAGGAGAGCGACAAGGCTGGTGAAGGGACTGGAGGGAAAGTCTTATGAGGAGAGGCTGAGGGAGCTGGGGTTGTTCAGCCTGGAGGAGAGGAGACTCAGGGGAGACCTGCAGCAGCCAGCCTGTGATCACTGCTTTACCATCAGTGTTATTAACAGACAATTTGTTAATGCACATCCAGTACTTACTGTAGTGAAGTTCAACTGGGAGAAAAATGAGCAGTCAGACAAAATGAAGCAAAACAGTCCACTTTATTAAAAGACCATTTTGAATTGAATTTTCTATTATATTTCTTTCACTATCACAACCAGCTAGAATTTTATCCTATTTTCTTAGTGACTTTTTCAGATTTCAGGTTTCCAGTGCGAGTAAAGTGTATCAAAAAAAAGACCTACTGCAGAACATCTGTAGATGAGCTACAGAAAAGAATGAGGATTTGTTGCCATTTAATTTTCATCTCTCCCTTCCCCCTTAAATACAACTTTTAAAACTCCCAAACCTTATGTCACAGTGTCCCTTTCTGCAGTAATAAATGTCTCTGCATGACCTTGTAAATAGAATAATTTATGAAAATGTGTTTCTCTCCTGCTCAGCTACTCTGTAACCCACTTCCTCTGTCTGAGTCATAACAGCAAAGATTCAAGTTAATAAATCCTGATCCTTAATACTATTTTACCTTCTAACGGCCTATCTTGCAGACACCGCTATGTCTGAGTTTGTTGTAAACAGAAGGGTTTGGTATTCTTAATTAGGTAATTATGTTTGTGTTAGCATCATGGGAATTGAGGAGAGTAACTCAAGAAGATAAGGAAATGCTCTGGGGTCTTGGCACATAGTATAGCAGAGGACAGAGAAAACAAGTGCTTCTCTTACACAAACCATGAGCGCAGTAGCTAGAAGGTGGTCTGAATCAATGTCAGCTCAGGGTTATGAACGGTAGGAGTGACTGCAGGGTAGACATGCCTGTAGACCAAGGTGAGAAACCTATTACTGTTCATCTAGACAGTTGTCCGCTACTCTTCTATGATGGATATACACCCTTTCTACAGTTAGGATGTAACCACAGGCAGTGTGTCTCAGATAATGAAAACCAATAAGGCCCACAGTATGGGGGGAAACATTAAACAGTGATCCACAAAATGACAGTAAAGTAACAAATTCATACATTCCTGCAAGCATAAGCAAGCTGGCAAATTGTTGCGAAAATATATTTTTTAAATTTAGGACCGTTTTTACTTTGTTTGGAAATGAGAACCCTGATAGCAGCACCACACTAATTCTGCTTGCACATTTAAATAAAAATTTGATGGTCCTAGGATTTTAAAAGATCCAAATACTCTCAGGAAAATAAAAGGATTATAATTATTAGTAGCAGCTAAATTGAATTATTTTCTTTCCATGTAGCTGCTTATGCTAAGGGGACCACCCACAGAAAAATGTCTTTCCAAAACCTTCCATGAAATTTACACCTTTCTCTGAAACCATAGAAGACTTCTGAGTAAGGAAAAGGTGCAGAGACTGGTGAGATCATTTCACTATCTCTAGACATTACAATTTTCCCAGCTTGATTCCAGGTGCTCCTCCAGAAGGGCTAGCAAGGTCTTGTACATCTATCATCACAAGTTTATTTGTTGACAAACAGGAAGGTGTAAAGGTACATGAGCTCCTCCCTGCCTAGAAGTGCAGAAAAGGTTGCTTGACACCTCAAAAAGAACGCAGCCACAAGAGATTTTTTTTTAAGGAGGTTGCCAGGAGACAAAATTTGTCTTTTTCACACACTATTCCTATTTAATGAACCAGAAGAAAGATCTTTTAAATATGTTTTTAGAAGATGAAAGTAGCAAAGGTCTGATTTAACTAATAGATGGTCAAATGCTTCCTCTGTCAATGTGGTATAAATCTGGAGTTCTCATGAAATCAGTTGTAGCCTGGAAATTTCATACAGGAATGTCAGCTTATAAAAAAGCAAAGCAGAAATCATTTCTCAAACCATGTGTCTTCACTGTCAGTATCAAGTAAATTAAAAGGATGGAACAATTTCACATTTAAAGAGATCCAAGGCCTGAAAATTTTTCAATTAGTTGAACCAAATATGTTCTCCTGTTAAAACAGGAGGTCTACAGTTCATGTTGTTCTGATTAACAAGCAATAAACAATTTTTTTAAAACTACTGAAAGACTCAGTTAAAACAGAAGTTGCCTCCCCAGACCCCTGTGTGTCCTGAAGTGTCTTAGGGGAAGACAGTCCTCTATCTCCCTACAGCGAAATAGGGTGAATCTCGGTAGAGTTGCTGTTGCTCTTGACTGTGGGAGAACCTTCCATCCTCATTTTTTTCACATGGGATTTACAAACCTAGGTCTAAAATCCTACCACATTGTACATGAAAATGCCAGTATCTGTATTGTAAGCTCCATGCTTATATTCTCTGAAGTTCTGATGTTTGAGTCATGAAAAGATAAACATAGAATCAGTGAAAAAGGAGGACTGGAAGGGATTTCAGAGAAGTCATCCAATTACATCCCTGTGTCCCAAGCCAAGGACATCTCTCAGGGTTTTAAATCCATGTATTAATTGCGTCCTATTAAATTGGACTTGTAAACCACTTGTAAGCTACCATAAAGAAAAAGTAAAGTTTTTTCTGTGTGAAAGCACTGTAGATACTGCAAGGTAGGGTTCATGAACTGCACAGCTGCCAAAAGATTGAATATACATTGTCTTGACAGGCCATTGATGAAGATAAGAGGAGTGTCAAGTAGACTGTGAAGCAGAAGGCGTCAGTCTCTTTTCCATGGTGCCCTGTGACAGGAGAAGGGGCAATGGTTACAAACTGGAACTCAGGAAGCTCCACCTCAACATGAGGAGAGACTTATTTACTGTGAGAGTGACAGAGCCTGGAACAGGCTGCCCAGAGAGATTGTAGAGTCTCCTTCTCTAGAGACTTCAGCAATTTCCTAATGAAAAAAATAAATTTATTTTTAAGGCTATACCTATCGTTTTTTTCTGCCTACATTTTCATCACATTATTACTCTCTGCACACCTCTTCTACCTGTTTCTAGCTCCCTGGATACCCACTAGATACTTAGAAAAATATTTCTAAGGATATAAGTGATACAGTCTGTCCCCAGAAAAATGAAATAATGTCTTCAAATCAATGAATTTTAAAATGACAGATGCTATGGATTACAGAATCGCAGAATTGTTGAGGCTGGAATAGACCTCCGATCTGTATACTCAGCTTCTACTTCCCTGATCCCTAGCAGCCTGCAGGAGAGAGTTATTATTTCAGAGTAGTCCTTCTTCTCTCTCTCCTGAGAAATAATTTGGTGCACCCTAAGTCACCTCTATATAAATACCTAAAAGATATTACTCTTATTTCTTAAAACATTCAGAAAATTATGTTCCCTAACTTCCATAAGTAGCTTCTTTTATTGATCATCTATCCTTTTGTGTAAAATTTTTACCCAGTGTCTCACCAGCTCTTTTTTCTTCTTTTTAACTGGAAGTTACTTTTAACTTTCCCCATGTAGAGGTCATACAGAATGGTTTACTGCCATCCCTTATGCAAGTGTTTTAGTTCTGGAAAACAGCTACTGTTTATCTCCCTTAAGTCTTTCATTTCTGAGATGAACACAGCTAATTTATTCAACCTTCCCTCACAGGCCCTGGTTCATACATCTGTTATCATTCTTGGTGTCCCCTCCTGTACCCTCTCCAGTTTGTCACCACCATTCCTCTCGTTCTTTGCTTCTGTGAGGTGAGACACAGTGCCCCAGCTCTAGCTTCACCTGTGCCCAGGCATGTGACATCATTTCCTCCCACATCTGATATTTTATGTTCCTTTTAATAGACATTTTTATTAGAAGTGCCTTTCCCTTCCTCCCCAACAACATAGCTGATGCAGACTCAGTCTGTGATCTGTTGCGTCTCATTCACCCATCTTTTTATTTTTATTCCATTGATGGTTTATTTTTCTTTTTTTTTTTTTTTCCTTAAACATTGTGTGTTGCATTTGCACTTACTGGATTTCGTGTTGCTAATAATGTGCACTTTCTCCAATTTATAAAAATCATATTTGATTTTAAAGCCATTACCCATCATTCTCTCAGCCCTTCCCAGCTCCAGGCCATCTGGATTAGCACAACATTTTCATTTTGTCATTTAAGTAATTGAAAAAGACATGATCTTCCTGCTGCAATTAACCCTCAGGACATCACTTGCAACATTTTCCCAATATAAGGCAGCAAATAGGTCCACAGGCCATTAGTCTGTATCATGTTCTAATATGCAGTTTATGTGAATGTTTCATAGCACTGTGTCAGGAATCAATATATCTGTTTCTCTCCTGCCCATCAAACCAGGTACATTGCCAGGAAAAAGCATTAGATTGTACCTGATGTTGTAATTACCAGGACAATTTGAAGGCTTCAGCCACAACCCATGGATGTCTGCAGAGGGTTTTGGAGTGAGCATACTACCAGGTACTTCTATTACTGACTTGTTTGCTGAAGTGGTTTGGGTTTTTTTATTTGTTTATGATTTATGTATGATCTATTCATGTTTTTCTCCCTTGGAATTCAGAAAGCTGAAACGTTCTTCTCTCCTGGTAGTCAAAAGGAAAGCTCAAGACAAAACCACAGATAAGTCCTCAGGAGCAGGAATTCCAGTCCGTATGGGACATCTCTTTTCCTCCTACCTCCACAAAACTGTACTGTTGTTGTTAGCAGCAACCTGTAGTTCATGTTCCTACTAGTACATCAAGTTCAACTAGTACCTTTCCACCTTTTGGCCACACATCCTTCCCACTCACCTGGTAATGTAAACCTGTGTTACCATGTGTGTGTACACACAGTCATGCATGTAAAATCAAAAAGTGAAGTCAAAGTAGAGATAGAGAGAAAATGATCAAAGATATTGTTATCTAGTACAGTTTCCCAAATTATATCACCAAGAGTAAAAACTACATTGCAAGTGTCCAGCTATCATGTCTGAAACACCATTTGGCTTATAAATTCTCCTAGCAGTTCTCCTAGGACCAGAATTTAAAATCCATAGCACCTGAGTAATAACATCCTGATATTCCACCACCAAGGGCAGCAAAAGAAGAAAAACATCCAGGGTGTTTTGGATGGGTTGATATCACCACTTCCAGTGACCTATAGTCAGGCAGTCATCCTGCAGCCTTTATATGCTGCTCAACGTTCAGGACAAAAACATAAATAAATGTCCCATCTAGTGGCTAGTATGAATCACTGGTCTTTTACAGAGTGAGTGCTTCTGCACTGCAGGAACAAAAAGATACTTGGTGTCTATCCCTCACCTGCATGAGAGGAAGTTTTCTGTTCATCACTGTCTCATCCCAGTCCTTTAGATTTCAGTCATTTTAGCACAGCCACCAACCTCAGCAGTCTCAGAGCACAGAAACGCAGTTGCCACAACAGTGTGTTTCTATGCTTCTCTGTGACTCCCATCATTTTGATTCAATTACGCTTCCATGCATAGATAACAAGTATCAGCAGCAATTGGCTTCTAATTCTGTCACTTATGACAGAACTGCGATTTGCTGCATTGTGTGCACCAAGCAGCCTTGCTTTATTGCAGTTCTTTTTTATGATGATCTGGGACAAGCTTTATCAACAATACAACTAAATTCCTGTTCTCTTATCTTTCTTTGTGATCTGAAAGAAAATTGGCACTTGATATGTCTAAAATAAGTTACATAATGGCAGCAAAACTGCTTAAATACATTCAATGTGCTGAAAATATCAGATAAATGGCAAGCTTGGCTCTTGTTAACAAGCTTCGCACTTTTTGTGTTCCTTTTCATCTGTGACAAAATTTAGCACTTACCAGCCATTACGGTTGCATTGTGCAAGTCAAAAATGCAGATAGATATTCTGAGAGAATGTTAGTCGTATACTCACTGTGTAAGACATTCAGATACTGTATACTTGGATTTTTTTTTCTTTTTCTCTTCTTAGTAAAACATTCACATAGTCAAATTCAAGAATTCTAGGAGATAAGATTTTATTTACGTTCGTCAAAACAGCTGTTTTGAAGATGGAGGATTGATGGCATCATCAGGGACCATGCCAACCAAAAAGGCTATATCCTAAAGCAACAAGAAAAGATGTACCTGGTGGGATGTTTTTAAGCTCCAGAAATCTGCAAAGGATGATTTGCAGGTGATGATAGGTGATTAGAGCAACTATATTACAGCAGTCTGCACAAGCAGGTACTGGTTATGCCACTCAGAATAAAACCTGCCTGAAGTGAACATGGCAATTGTCCCCTTGTGCAGTTACTGCTTCTGGTTACCTGCCTATTCAGTCAGCATGAGGGTACATAGCATCAGCACCTCCTTCCTATGGACCTGCGTCATGGGGCAACAATCCACTTTTCCAGGGTACTGCACGATGAGAACAACAAACCAGGACCTTAAAAAGTGCTCACACAGTCTAAATAAAAGGACAACAGGAGGGGGAGCTGCAGGAGGACAGGAGGAGGCATGCACAAAGTTGCTCAGCACAGTTCTTCAGCTCCCAGCTGCCTGCCACTTGGCAGAATACTAAATTCTTTAATAAAAGAACCCATAAAAGCCAAAAGAAAGGAGAGAGGAGTGCAAGGTGAGTAGAAAAATGTCATGTCTCCTGACAGCCATCTTCAGTCATGTAAGATTTTATCTTTATGAAAAGTAAACCTTCATAGGTCATAGGCTGGACTTGATGATCTCAGAGGTCTATTCCAGCCTCACTAATTCTGTGACTCTGTGATGCTGTGATCAGTTCATCGTTGTATGGAAAATACGGAGATAACATCCTTGGATGCACAATGAAGGGATATAAATGAAGAAAGAAAGGTTCATGTATTCAGACTGTCTTCAGTTTTGGCGATTCCATTCCCAGTTATCTGTGGGTTTCTGGGCCTGCCATTTCAAGATGGAGTTTTTTCTGAAAAATGGATTTCTGAAAATCAGAAGCTAGAAGAACATTTTTCTCACACTAGCCATATGTGAAATCCAAACCAAAGAGAGAGTAATTTTACATTTGGTGAAACATAAGAGGGAAAAAAAAGAGAATCTTTCTCATTGCCTGAATTTTCAGACTTCAGGAACTGGAAAGAACAAAGACCTCAGCAAAAAAAAAAAGAAAAAAAAAAAAAAAAAAAAAAAAAAGAGGCAAAATGAAAAGGCTTTTGAAATCCACAATAAAAACTTTTTCTCAATAAGCAAAAAGAGCCAACACTGGAAAGCTTAGAAGATACGCTATTTTCAAATCCTTTTCAGGTCAATGAAAAAAATGTAGATAAGCCTGAGAAAATTCTTGGTTTTCAGAGCTCTCAATTTCTTCACCTAGAGGAAGGAACCCAACCAGATAGTAAAGAATTTTCAGGGAATAGGTAACTCTTGGAGATTTTCATCAGAGCACTAAAAAGATCAGTCACTTTATATCTAAACTGGGAGTAGGGCTCCTCAGAAAGGCTTTCTAGAAAAGCTCTGGCTGTTGGCTGAACCCAAATATGTGGCTTCTATGATCTGGCACCTGCAACAAAATCAAGAGTCAGCCTGTGTTACCAAAATGATGTTTATCAGACAAACACCTTCTAGGGATCAGAGGGACAGAAAATGACAACCATTAGACCTCTGTGCTGGGTTTCTGGACTGTTATTCTGTAAATGTACTTTGCATTCTGAGATCTGAGTATTTATTAATTATAACCAGTCAATCATTTCAACATCTTAATACTATGACAGGCAAGTATGGAGACTTTGGAAAATTACAGGTTAAGTAGAAGTGATGAGAAATTCCTTTTCTGCTCTGATTTCAGAAGTTATCTTTGTTTTCTGGACTGACATGAGAAGTAAGACAAAAAGACATACTTTGTTAACCAGAAGAGTCAGACAGAGATATGTTTCTAGAAATGCACTAGGAATGGGAGCATATATTTTCATGTGGCTAATATGTCAAGAGTTGAGATAGCCAGAGGCCAATAACCTGAGAAAATGAGCAGTGACTCATGGGTGTTCGCTGACATTTGTTATAATGTGAACAGACTTCTTAAGAATCCTTATGGTAAAAAATAATCCATTTTAAGGAAAATGAAGATTAAAGTAACACCTGATATAACCCATGCCATTGGTTAAAAACAGTCCTATAAAGACATGCTGCAGCGCTATGACAAGGATCCAAGAAAATATACTCCTAAGAAAGACAATCTCACATTTCATTCTGTAGCATCATGAAAATAAGGAATTACAGAAGGAAGGTTTTTCTCATGGAGGGTATGTTTAAACCCTCCTACTTTAATCCAGAACAAAGCCAAAGAAGAGGCAAAACTAGCCAAATTTTACAAAAAACACACCTGAAATGAACATTCTGCCTTTTCAGTGCCTATAGGCAGAAGTGTAAGAAAGCAAATGAGATAAACCTATGTAATGACTTCTAATTTCATGAAAGATTCAAAGTGCTCCAAAACAAAGGAATTAAGCTATATCATATTTCTAAATTGTTGTTTTGTCTGAAGTTCCTGGTTGGAAGAATCCACAAACTCTATCTTGCTTGAAAGCTGTGTTGTAAATTCACAGTCCAGCTTTTACACTTGAGTCAGCCATGTGTGGGGGCATTTTTTTAAAGTAGACTCCAAAAATTGAGATTCTTCTATTCACTCTTTGCCTTATCATGGAATCTGAATGAACTGGCACATCAGTGGTGAGGATTCAGTAAAATTAATCAAAGCACATGCCCCAGAAAGCTTGCAGCAGATACTGTCAGAAAGGTTCCAAAATCATCACGGCCTTCATAAGCTTTGCAAGTTGACCTGGGAAGAGCAGGTCAATTGAACTCTACGCTTTTCTTGACTCCTCAGTGTCCACAATTTACTGGTCACAAAGGTGTGTGGTTACACTCTTCTCTTGGCTTCTTTCAAGTAATGCCATTGATTGCAATCTCTGGCTTCTGAGCATTCTAGAATTTGATCTTTCACAACATGGAAAACATAATGCGTAGCTTTTCCTAGTTCCTCTTTGAATGACAGAATTTCATGGGGTTTGTACAATTTCACGTATTGCCATCGCACTTTGTTTCACCTGATCATGACTGAATACAGTTTTTCCAGTAGATTTGTAATGACAGTAAAGTCTTCTTCAGTCTCAGTCCATGTGGATAGACAGGGTATAGGAAAATACTTTGAAGTGTAAGAAATACATCAAATTCTAAACATAGATGTCCCAGAGAAATGGGATTTTTTTTCGGTTTTGTTTGTTTGTTTGTTTTACTATGCTAACCATAAAGAATAACCTTAAAAAACCCTACTACACATAAAATTTAAGTTCAAATCTGGATGTGAATTGAGGTTGGTTCCTAGTCAACTTTTGCTTTCATTTCTGGTTTCTAATAAAACTGTCACAAGCGCTGTCATCATATACCTCCAATCGCTCATCGCTAGCTGGATTCAGAATTACCCATACATGCATCATGTTCAGCAGATCCTCCAGTTTAGAGGCTGCTGTGGAACTTTGAACAAATTGTATTTCATTTACGTTGGAATATATTTTCCATGTACATCCTGGATTCATCTGCCTCCACCAAAGGAGACATTTGATTGGCAGTAGCACAATTTTAAGGCAAGCAAAGCGGCAGAGCTCCCTTTCCTACCAGCCTTGGTTCAGAATTACGGAGCTGAGTCATGTCAGGGGACCTCAGACGTAGACACATATGAGGTTCCCACAGACTTGACAGAAATACATACATATTGTCTCCAAATACTTATAGCTGCCCCTGTGAGGGTCAAGAGTCTAAGGGAAGGCATGTGATCTTGGTACTGTGGCAACTACTGTCTCCTTCCTCTTCCTCTCTTCTCTTTTCGCTTCCCAGCAGTAAAGTCACATCTGTGATCCATGATAATTTACAAAGCCACATTTTCACTTGTCCTTTTGGAAACCAAAATGTGGCAATTTTTTTCAACCATCTAACAGTAACCTTTTTCATTGTAAGGAGAAATACAGACCCATGTGGTTAAAGTATTGGATAGGAACTAGATTTCACATTGAGTGCTTGGCTCTCATGTTGATTTACTGTGAAACTGTGACAAATTTACTTATTTACTAAACATGAAGTTGTCATCCACTAGAGACCTCAGGAAAAAATATATAACAGGTTATTTCAGGCCCCACTTGTTTAAATTTTACAAAATCTAATCAGCATAATGGTATGCTATTCAAACAAGGACCATAATTCGGATAGGAGGAAAAGAAATACACTTGTTTAATAATAAAGCTGGTTTGTCCCTGGGATTATGCAAGGTGCAAACAATTTTGAATTATGGCAATTCCAAACATATAGCTTTTCTTGGACAGAAAATGAAATTATTAGGTTAGCTTCAATATTCAATGATGAAAACAAAACAAGAAAAGTAAAAGTGGAAGTATAAGAAAATTTTCAAAATAACAGCTGTTTCAATAATGCAGAATGTCATTAACTTCAAAAGTCAGGTCTTTTTTCTGGCATGAGTGATGTGCCGGTTGTATGATATATCAGTTAAACCATAGAGGTAAGGCAGTTACTTAGTGTTCTAGTATTCAATGTCTTCTCTAGCAGCCGTGGTTTGCTGCAGACGAAGTATCTTATTGTCCCATCATGTCAGGGTCACCATTTGTGGGAAGAGGAATGGATTCCAATCACTCAATATGAGTTATAAGCACAAGCCACTTTATTTACTACAGCTCAAGCCTTTATACCCTCATTATCAGTTCACGCGCCGCTTCCCCTCCTGCTATTAGCCCAGTTCCTCTGTCCGCACGCTATTTTCTCTATTCTCATAGGCAGTAGTTATCTTGCAAGCCACATTCTTGTGTCAGCCGACGAATTCCTCAAACTTGTTTTCTTCCATCGCTTCAAGGACAAAGTTTTCACAGGCCGAGGCTGGGCCCGGCTGTGGCCCAGCGACCTGCAACATCTTTGACTGAGAGCTTTTCTGTATACTCTTAAACCTTGTTAGCAAGCCCACTATTTGCTAATAACTGATCAGGCACAAAAGTTTGGTATTAAAACAGTGCACTTGAAGACAGTAAAGATTTTTCTTAAATGTGTTAATATTTGTCTGCTTTGCAAATTAACATCCTGGGCAATTGATTCTAGGCAAGGACAGGAATATGTAGTAGCAATTTTACCAAGTCTGGAATATCTGGAGTGGGTTAAAATACATTTGGTTGTCTATTAGCTGCCTTGCCCAACCAGCAGCTCATGAAAAATTGTAGTGAATCATCACTTAAATCAATGCATTCAGATGTAATCTTATTTTGTAATGTCCTTCATGTTCACTAAGCATCATCTAATGAATTTCAGACTTCTGCCATAAAAATGTGGAATTGCCCCATCACATTCCAAGACAGTTTAAATTATTATTAATTGCATTTCTTCTCCTAGTCTATTAGGAGACATTTCATAAAATACTACAATACACTAATCTTCATACTTGTTGGATACTTTGGCTTTTGGAGGCATAACGTAGGTCCAGGTAGCACTGAGCATGAAGGGCTGCTGTAGTCAGAGCTTCCAACATGCAGACCACTGTCCATTTACCACCTTCATAAGGTCATGACAGAAAGCCTCCAGTTAGCCCATTAAGTAATCCTGTTTTCACAGTGGTCTCAAGTGGGACAAGAAATACCTGTAATTACAGAGGTGACCCATGTTCCCCAAAATAATTTTATGGCACCAGGCAGTGCTGAGAGATTAGGAGGGAGACAATCAAAACCCATTGCAATAGCTTTCTGTTCATTTTTTAATACAGGAGATGCTAATCTTAAAAGATGTTTAGTCCTCTAAAACGTGTTTCTCTGAGTCCCTCCTAATTTGAATGTGTCATGATAATCATCATTACCATTATATTAGTCATATTCTCAAGCCCCTTTAAACTCATCTTTGTTTAAAAATTTGAATTCTCTTGAATCTCAAGCAAAACACAAAATACTCAGTTTCCCTCCTGAAATATTCATGTTATGGGTTAGAAGAGGCAGAAAACCTAAACAATTGCAGAGGAGAGATTATGAACCTGGACTTACAATCACATTCTAACCAACACAAGGAAAAATAAATGGCTTGGCAAACAACAACAAAAACTCTCAAAGGGGTCAAATATTCAGCTAACATAAAGTGCAGCTTCGTTAAAGTTAATAGATCTAAGCCTGTGTAAACCAGAAGAAAATATGGCTTTGTATCTGCTTCTACTAGTGGGGGCCATATGGTAAGCCTTCACATGACTGAGTTCTCTTCATAAATGAACGATAGTGTTAATTTTTTACTTTATATATATGAGTTTCCTGTATGTGACTTGAGTAACAGTCATGAATAATTCACTATGGAAAACTACATATTTGCAGCGCTTTTCTGTCATTTCACCATCAGTCTTGTACTCAGCACACTTCGATAGCATCATTTCTAGAGACCTAAGTCAGGCAAGGCAACACTCTTCGCATGTAAGAAGTAACTGGGTAACACACTTGAGGTCTGCCATGCCTTTCTCACAAATGTACTCTCATTTGTTTGAATTTCGGCAACATGGTAAAGGACAAAAGACTGATAATGAAGGATGCCAGAGCCAGCTGACTTTCATAAAACCTTTTGTGTGTAGAGATATTCAACAAAGTACCTGCAGAGGCTTTAGTTGCAGCAGTGAAAGGAAACAGTGATATCCCCAGCCCCGAGACATCTACAAGCTTTGATTGAAGCTGAAATAACAAAGCCCAGAACCTGGTCATTGTTCATGATCCCCACGCTAAGCATGAAGAGACATGTCAGCAGCAGAGACCCAAGACCAGTTGTGATGCTCTACTCCCTCTGCTTCTTCCCTTCCATTCACACATGGCAGTGATTAAATCCAGTGAAGGTGCAGTTTGATTCACATGCATTTTTTAGCATGGTGGATATACACATTATCACCTAAATTATCTGGGAGACATATTTCACCTGCCCTGTCTCACATTCAAGATCACCCATGATACAGGGCAAACCACAGCACTGTCCAGAGTGCTGCTTCTTTGCAACAGAATCACTTCAGTTAATTACAGCAGACATGATTCTTAGTGTACAGGCTTTTAGACAAAATACATAAGTATTCTTCCTCTCTCTCTCTAATTATAGAGCATTCCATTCCTCTGGTATCCCTCACTTTTCCCTCTTTTCTACTGTTACCACAAAGTATCCACAAAACCAACTCTGGCTACAAAAAGTCAGTATGCTTACTCTGAATCTTCAACTGCAGCCATTTTGCTGCTTGTCTGTTGGCAAAAATCTAGATTTGCCAGTGTGCCATATACCTTGGAAGGGTTAATCTTTTGATTGTTTGGAGTGGTTTACTCTTTTCTCTCTCCTAAGACATCGATCTTTTCAGCAAAGGTCCAATTCTTCAAAATCAATTAGTAATTTTGGACTCTTCATTTTAGTGCTTCCCACATCAGATACATCAATACTACTTAATTTTCTGAAAGAGCTCAGTATTCAGTTTTAGAAAACCAGACCCTCAGGATAACCAGTTACTAATCCTCAGTTCTTACTTTATTTCCTAGCCCCTCAGCCACAAGTCTCTTAGAGAGAAAAAGACAGAAGGTGAAAAAGAGAGAGAGAGAGAGAGAGAGGGTACTTGTTTCTCTAATAACATATTCTTTTACTCATCAAAGAAAAAAATAAGGGAATCAAGACCCAGAAGAAAAAACAAGTAGCAGCAATGAACCATGAGTCAGACTTATACTGAGCCTGTGAGGAATGACTGTCTGGAATTGGGGCTCTACTAAATCTAATCCATCACAGATTTATGAAGAACACCCTCATTATTGCCTACAGGAATTTTTCTAAAAGGATTTCAATCCAAAATTCAGGTTTCAGAAGGAGGAGGAAGTTGGTGAGTCATAAGGTTTTAATAAATCAACTTTGTCTGTGTATTTGCAGGATGATCTTACTTTCTTTTGCTTTGAATTAATGAAAGAAACTGAACTATCCTGACAACAGCCCATCAGGACTCTAAAATATACCTTTTTCATTTAAGATCTTTAAAAATTACCATCTATTTGCCATTATTTAGAAATATTAAACTAATATACACTATTCCTTTTCAAAAATAACCTTGAGAGCAGAGCCTTTTTTATGTCTGTGTCTGTATGCTGAAAAGTCTAGAGTGCCAACCATCAGGAAAAGCACGAATGGCTGTCTGAATCTGATCTTGAAGAAAGAGTTGATGGCCAGAGATAATTATCCTTTCCCTCCATTTGCAAATGTTCCACAACGCAAAATATCAGAGAGGACAACAGATGTCACGAGAGATGTGGATATTTGAAAATTTCTATGCAATACCCAGGAGCATTTTATCCTCAACAAACAGACCTGGGAAATCACCAACTAGCATATCACCTCCGGAAGAATTAGTAGGAAGCTGAGAGTGTGTTTGAAGCAGATGCTCTAAGTATTAATAGACAGACTCCTACTTGCAGTTGTTAAATCAGGACTCAAAGTAGAGGAAACAAGAGTGGCCCAAAGGAACTCAAATGAGACCTTTTCAGAACAGGGCAGCATATGGAGGGCAAAGGGCCTATGAAGGAACTGGAAAACAGGCAGAAGTGGAAGAGATTCGGGTTTTGTCCTGCAAGCTGGAGTTGTTGAGAGAGCAATGAAGGAATGAACTTCAAAATTTTCAAGTGGGAAAACTATAGTTATTACCTGTGAAGGCACTGTAACAGGTTATGGACCAAAATTCACAGTGAATAATACAGTCTTAAAACACTTTATGATTCTATCTGAAGGACCTAGCTTCTCTCAGCTACCTTCATTAACATAGTTCTTCAAAAAAGTTAATGCCAATGACAAAGGTTCTCCTAAAGGAGCTTCAAGTATATGAGATCCAAGTAAAGCCCAATTAAAGGACCGCTACAACATTTTATTTGTATTTTAGTATCAGAAGACCCTGACAAAATTCAGTCTCCAGGTAATTGTCATAGATCATGCCAAGGATTTTTTTTTTAACCATGAACTTCCTAAGTGGCAAACTCCAACTTTAAAACACGTTCAGTTCTTCCCACAATAATGTCTCTCTCAACAGATTAAAAAGACTTTATGCAAAGAAGCATAAACTATTTTCTCTTATTCAGAAAGTTATAGTCAGAAGGCAGTTATATTCATCCTCTGTTGTATCTGTTATATTATATATAAGAAGAATAGTTTATTAGTTTGCATTACCCAATACCTTTATAGTATTGAACTAGCAGAAGCCAAACCACAGAACCACAGAATCACAGAATTATTGAGATTGGAAAAGACCTCTTGGATCATCAAGTCCAGCCTATGACCTAACACCACAACATCAACTAGACCATGTCACTAAGTGCCACATGCAATCTTTCCTTAAACACCTCCAGGGACGGCGACTCCACCACCTCCCTCGGCAGTGCATTCCAATGCCTGATCACCCTTTCCATGAGGAAGTGCTTCCTAATACCCAACCTAAACCTCCCCTGGCACAGCTTCAGGCCATGCCCTCTCGTCCTGTCACTAGTTGCCTGGGAACAGAGCCCAACCCCCACCTGACTACAGCTTCCCTTTAGGTAGTTGTAGAGAGCGATAAGGCCCCCCCTGAGTCTCCTCTTCTCCAGGCCAAAAAACCCCAGCTCCCTCAGCCTCTCCTCATANCCTCAAGATCTTCCTTGAAGTGAGGGGCCCAGAACTGCACCCAGTACTCGAGGTGAGGCCTCTCCAGTGGGAGAGATGACATCTCCAGAGGGAGAATGACATCCCTACTCCTGCTGGCCACATTATTCCTGATCCAAGCCAGGATGCCATTGGCCTTCCCTGCCACCTGCGCACACTGCTGGCTCATGTTCAGCTGGTCGTCAACCAGCACTCCCAGGTCCCTCTCTGCCTGGCCACTCTCCAACCACTCTTCCCCCAGTCTGTAGCGCTGCCTGGGGTTATTGCGGCCAAAGTGTAGGACCCTGCACTTGGCCTTGTTAAACATCATACCGTTGGCCTTAGCCCATCAACTCAGCCTGTCCAGGTCTTTCTGCAGCATCTTCCTACCCTCCAGCAGCATTATAAATTATTTCCATACCTATAGATGGATGAAATTTCTACTGAGAAGGATCCATCATCTCTGTTAAAGGGAGGAAGTAGGAATTCATATCCTTTTCATTCATAATCCCCAAAAGAACTGAGCTCAGATAATAAAATAAAGGCCAAGTAGTTAATCAAGGCAAATGATAACAAATTTCCACACTTGCTTGTTGTGTTGTTTGGAAGAGAAAAATTGAGGAATCCTTGCATAAAATCAGACAGGAAATAAAATCAACACAAAAAAACCTACAAGAGTACCTCTTCAAAAGCTCACCTCAGACTGGAAAAGAAGCCTTACTTTATAACTCATTATCATGGTAGTTAAAGTAACTAAAACAATTTTAGAGGATGCTAAAACTCCCTGACTTGCATAGAGGAGCAGAAACAGATCATAAGTCAAGGCTTTTGAAAATCCTTCCTCTTCACATCTCCTCCTACTGAGTGGGATAAAAGGATGGTTGGACTGAAGTCCACAGGACTATTCATTTTCCCGGTTATGCACACGGATAAGCGCCTCAGTAAACTGAGACTTCACAGTCTAGCCATGATGAAATATCTCCTATGAGCTACTTCCTCTCTCTGAAATAGACATAACCTTGTCTATTTCAGGCCCTGTAAAACCTAATTTTGCTCAAACAACAAAGGAGAACCTGATTTTCAAATAAAGCCCTACTTATACACCATGTAGGTTTAGGAGACATGTAATTCTAGCACTGAGCAAGCCTAATGCACCTGTTAAACTGTAACTCTACCAGGACTATCTGTTCATGTGATTAGAAAAGGACTAAAGCACTAAGCAATCTCATATAGGTTGGACAGAAACAGAGCACTAAACAAACATATAAGTTTCATATAAAAGCATGTCTTGGAAGTTTGCAGGTTTTCTCTTTTTTTATTGGAAGTAGAATCAGACCCACTGTCAGAGAATCAGTTGAGTAGCATCTGCCTATCATTTCCCAGGAACCTGCCTCCAGCTACCAGGGCTTTCCCCCCCAAAAAAAAAAATAGCAACTGCACAAGGCTATTGGCCAACTACCTCAGTGACTTTGAGTGCAACCTTCTGCTTTCATTGACCGGGGCAGTCGTTCATCTCTTGGTTTGCCTATGTCCCCAGGAGCTAAAAGCCTGCTCATCTCATGGTCATTCTGACTAAGGCTGCCCTAAACTTATACTTCTCTACCTTGCTAAAGTCAAAGAACACAACATCCTCAAAACACCTCAGTAAAAAATAAAGACAGTCAGGGTGATCTGGCATGATTTGCTTCTTATTTCCAAACTTCTTGTTGCCCACAAGTATTTGTTGTCCTCAAGCTCAGGAAAAATTACCAGTATTCCAGCCTTCTTGGATGATAATGACTGTGCTTTTTTTTCCTCATTTTCCTGTGTTTCATTTACTTTTTGATTATAAGCCAGTATCTTCTCTCAGTGTTTCACCTTGATCCTTGAACTTGTGAGGGGAATTCCGTTTTTAAACTAGGTGTTGAAAGTCATTCCTCAGCTACACAGCAGGTGACTTGGAGACAGAATGCACAGGTCCGCTTTAAAAGTGAAATGTTTAGATTTGGAAAATAAAAAAGTCTTGTAATATAAGACCACTGTAGACCTTTCATAAATGGGAGCTCCCTCCACAAAGTGGCAGAAATGTAATAGGAAACTTTGTAATAGAAAAACCCCAAACTAAACCCCAAACTCTTTCTAGTCCTCAACATACACCCTTTTCTCACTGCAAAGTCCCAGAGGCTCTGATGTTTTCACGTATTAATCTGTTACGAAATTCTAGAAATTAATATCAACATTCTTCACCTGAATGTCTGAAAGTTGACTTTTAAGTAAAAAAAACTCTTAACTGTTTGAAGAGATTCTATGAATTTCAGAAGTTGTTGCAGAAAAAATGTGAAGTTCCTTTGGCATTTTAGTACTTACTGGTAAATTCAAAGTGCTGCCTCTTCACAGTCTCAGGTGTGTAAATTTTGATTCTAATCTCTAAGCAGAAAATTTTCTGGTTTTATGATAAACACTAAATGCATAAAGTAAGTGTAATGTATAGATCAGTCTGTTGTTAGCATTTGCAGGTCTTCTGTTGCTACTAAAGCACTGTCTTTACAAATCATACTGCTTCAGTGTCATCATTCCTCTAATTAATTGGTCTGTTAAATAGGCTTGCCCAGATTAAATAACACAATATCCACTGTTGCCTCTCTACAATGAGGGAGAATATCTTGGTAATGCCAACACTAACACATTGGTCAGTGTCATGAAACTGAAGGAAAATAAATTTGTACTGGGGATACTGGAAAGCTGTTACACAGATTTTCAGTTCAGTCTTTGTAATCATTCATGGGTGATAGTCACTCAGGTTGTTAAGAGCTGCATAAGCATCTCAGGCACCTTTGGGAATTGGATCCTCAGCCCCTTGAATGACCCAGCACAAGGAATACCCCCTCACATTCCCTCCTTGAAAATAACATGGAGTGGGAGAAACGCATTCAACCTATGCAATTTTGCCATTGCAGAAAACACTGCTGTGATGTCTAGACCATTAAACAGGAGAATCAGAGAGACAATGAGAAAAAAACCAAACTGCTAGAGTCTTAAAGAAGACAGTGAGATAGCATGGGGAAAATTGCTTAGATAAGCCTAAACATGTCCCAGAATAGGCTAGAAATAAATAATATTTACATCAGGAATACATTCTTTTTCCATTTTCTAAGTCAGTAGGCTTGGGATTGATTCTGCTCATGTGTCTTTTATGTCTAACACAGTATGTTAATGACTAAAATACATATTTGGTATGGTATATTTGAGATGCAAAAATACCCCGGAACTTTTTAGGCATACTTCACACAGCTGCAAAAATTCAGTGTGCACATACTTGTGCAACTTTGCTCTCACGTCACTTAAGCAGAATTACAGACTTCGTTAAGGTTTGCAGAGAGACAGAAAGTTACAGAAAGAGTTACAAACAAGATAGAAAAAGAAACATTACTATCTGAAAGGTCACTACTGATGATGCTTGGAGGCGGCAAAAGATTTTAAGGCAAAGCGCTAGATCTCAGGCTGTGGAGATGCAGACAACTACAGAAGCAGCACAGAAAAAGAAACAGAAGACAATGAAACAACAGGTTGACATGCTCACCTACAGCAGGTCTCTACAGTGGTCTGAAAATACATAGACATCCAGGAAATATTTGACCACCATCCCTCCTCAAGGTGCTACTGAAATCATCAGACCTGGGGCAGAATCATAGTATCATTGAATGGCTTGAGTTGGAAGGGACCTTAAAGATCATCTAGTTTCAACTCCCCCTGCCATGGGCAGGCATACCAAAGAGTAAGGCGATATTCTGAAATGCCTATGAAACCAGTGTACTGTAAGTGATTGATTGACTTACTTCGGTTATATCACTGATCTTATTTCCATCTCTGAAATCCAAAATCTACATGTCATGTTCAGACATCTAGATGGAAAGAACACTGTGAACCAAAAGAAGACCTTAGCAGCAGGAGATAAAAGCATCACCACTAGCAGAGAGCAAGACCAATCTATTGTATTTCTCTGTGAAGTGTACAAAAACACATGGACCAGGGGATGAGTAATATTTTTATTATTTCAGGTTTTTGTTTTGCCTTCCTCTGAGGATGTGTCATGTGGAACTTAGTAAGGATAAACCCCAAAAGATCCTATAGAAATTAAACAACTTCTATAGGAGTGGCTTTTGACAATTTGTGGGATTTTAACATAATTTTTCTTTGGGCCACATGCATACACATCAAGGCACCAGACTGATTCAATCAGACAACTGTGAGTTCACCAGGGAGTCAATACCAGTTACTCCATGGCACTCCCTTAAGGAATACATTCCAATTAGAAAACTACTGGTCTAAGCAACTTTTCCCTTAACTGCTGTAACAGGTTTGTTTTAAGGTCATCAGAGTTCACACCATTCCTCAACTCTCATCTTTAAAACTCTTTATCCACATCAGTGTGAATTTTTAAATGAGACAGCACTCTTTAGCAGAGTCACTGAACATTTAATCTCGCATGCCAACAAACAAGCACAGCAGCTCTTTGTAGTCCTACTTTCCTCTATCACACAGAGCAGGCAGCCTCCCTGTGCCCACCATGGGACCACTCCTTCCTTCATGCCGGGGTTTTTTTCAGGTGGACAATATGCAGTGTGAGGCACAGTGAGCACCCAGCTCATCCTCAGCTGCAGGGCTCCTGCAAAAGGATTACAGTTTGCTTCTAAAGTTTTTAAGAATCTTCTGAATCCCTACCAAAAGATTATTATCTTTTCCAAACTTCTAAACTTCACATGGACATAAAATATATCCACATTTGATATATAACTATTGACTTAATTAGAAAGCTGCCCTTTATCTAACACAAGGAAAAAAGGCATTTAAAGCATTTCTAACTCCTTCGGCTTTCTGTTCACTCATTAGCTGTACACATTTTTCACCTGTATTTTTCATTATTCACAGTAAGACTATTTTTACAAGAGTATTTTGACAACTTTCTAACTGCAAACGCTCGCTGATTTTCTGGCAGTCCTCTGCAGAATTTTTAGCAGGATATGCTTCCCTGGCGTGGTACCAGCAGAACTCAATATTTGCTCTTCCAGCATTTTAACTCAGTAGATGAATAACTTGGGGAACTGGGAGGCTCTAATCTTTTAAATTACTCAGTCTTTAGCAGGTGCTATTAATTTGTATGACTACATTGATGTTCAGTGGAGCAAAAGCAAATAAAATGGCATAGACTTTCCCCACTTCGCTTACCATTCTACCAGGACCCTGCTGTTATTACTAGTTAGTTGGTTTGATCAGGAGGCCTTCTGCTGAGATAATACGATGTGTTCAGAGTGATTAAACCATTACTACACTCATACGCTTATTCCTCCCACAAATGATGATATTTTGCTGGAACAGTCAGAGGGGTCCCAGTTTCTACTGAATGCCTGTTGGATTTAGACTCATAAACTCATTTAGGTTTAATATTATATCAACATATGATTCACTTGTATCCAAGCTAACTTCAAATACAAGTTAATGAACTTAGTCAAAGTGTCTGCTCTGAAAAGGTTCCAGCAGGTACTGTCAGAAAGCTTCCGAAATCACCACAGCCTTAATAAGCTTTGCCAGTTGACCTGGGAAGAGGACATCAATTACACTCTGTGCTTTTTTTGACTCTTCAACGTCTTCATTAATAACATAGGCATCTCAATCTCAAATTATTCCAAATTTGCTGCAAGTTTCACAGAAAAATGGAAGGGCTAAACAAAGAACAAATAACACTGTTTTAAATAAAATGTGATTTAAAAAAATTACTTACTTAAACCAGTGTGGACAGCTCCTTAAAAGCACACATATTTTAGTCTTAATAGCACTTAATTTACATTAAGATTGTTTCCCTGGGTGTTTGGCACCACTGTAATTAAACCAGTTGTTATATTAGGCTAAAGAGGATAAACTTCTTCCTGTGGACAGGTTTAGCACCTTGACAAACTTGCAGTGTTCCATATCAGCTGTCGGTTGTTAACAACGCAGGGATAGCACATCCAGCCCAATAATTTTGAGGGTTATTTATTAGTCATCAGTGAATAATTCATAGCAGCCTTAGTGAATCTCATTTCTTTTTCTGTTCTGCAATCAGCCTATGCTTCTTTCTGGAATATTTGTTGATCCGCAAATTATTTGTCAGATGTAGTCTCAGCTTGTAGTTTTATCAAGAGCAGATTCTTGCAAGTAGTTGATAGAATTCAAATGCGTGATAAGTTTCATCAGGCACACAAGATTTAGGACACCTTTATTATTCTATTAATAGTAAAACTATAACCATAATACACAAAAGTGAGTTAGAACTCATTCATTTAATTAATCAGGAGGGTATTTATTTGGAGGACTAAGGGAATTTTAGCTTCTTTCTTTTCCCACTTTAACGACACATGAAGCAATCATGCAGCGTCCAGACAATCAGTACAGTTTAGAACTCTTGCCAACGCTGAACTGATGAAAAGCATATTTTTTACAAATACATTCAAAGAAGTCCATTGTCCTTATGAAATTTCCTTTTCCAAGTTTGTTAGAATATCTACAGAAACAAAGCAAAAACAGGACAAAAATATTAAATTTACATGTGTAAATAGTAATAGGAGACAAAAGACTCAGAATTCTCAGTTGGAATAGCTGAACTCTGTCACACACAACTGAATTTATTGATGTAAAGAAACCAGTGGCTTAATCAAAATCAGAAACGTTTCCTCAAAATACTATCTGCAGAAAACCCCTATCAGTTTTGGTAGACTTAGATCACGCCAATTTTTCACAAGGCCATTCAATACTGGATTTCCTTCACCCACTTTTCTCCATTCCAAAATTCTTATTATCCCTTAATAGATAGAAATTTTCTCTAAGTCACATCAGGTAATTTTCGGGTTTTTGTTCAGTGGGTACATTTCTGGCTTTGTTTGCTCCTTTTTCTTTTCCACTCCTAGCCAAGTTAATTAGTTACTTACTCCCAACTCACAATTTCACATGAGATATCCCCCATGGCTGAGTATTGCTTTGAGATGTTTAAGTAACTCATGGGGCTTAGCTACAGTTCTGCTTTCTTCTCTACATACTTATTCAGGTTTAGTTCATGAACTTTTTGTGCGCATGTGGCAAGCAATTCAGTTTGCTATCGAAGATGACCTCATCATGGCAAAAAATTACTCTGAGATTCTAGAACCTCCCATTTATATTGAAATTCATAAACTAAAATAATACCTTCCCAAGTAATGTTCTCAGGGAGTTTCCTGTTGTCTACAGAAAAAGTGTGAGGTAGGAGACACTAAGCATTTAAAATCTGATCTGCAATCCAAACAGCCTCCAGAATTTTCATTTCTTATCACCTGTTGTCAGTCCTGAAATTACTTCTGCCATTAAAGTTAGATGCAGCCAATGCCCAGGCTGCCAGCTGTTAGTATGCACTACTGGAAATGCCCCGCTTGCTCCTTTTGCGCAGTGCCTAACTCCACCAGTACTCCCACTGAGGGAGTACTCCCAATTTACATGGACAATGGACAAGCAGTGCATAAATACAGCAGTGGCACCACTTGGCCTTCGGTGGCACATCTGAATCTTATTACAAACACTGAGTAAAGAACAGAGCATAATTTTGCTTCTCTAGAAGCGAGAGAAGTATCTAAGCTGAAGGTGCCAGTACAGTCTGCAACTTTTTCTTTACTCCTAAAGGCTCCTGTTGCCTATGGCAGATTCCCTCTCTCTCTCCACGAGCTCAGTAACAGAAAGCTTCAGTGGAGGAATAACAATGACAAGACAACTGCTTTCTTTAGGTGGTCTCTCATCTAAATTCTCTATGGTCATATTAACCCAACCAACTTCTTACATAAAAACCCTTTTAAAATATAGAAGCCAAAAGACAAGCTATCTGACAACCCTTATTTAATAATTTACCTCTGAAATGCATAAGGCTGCTTTGTCTTAATTTTTGGTACTTTTAATAAAAAGCATAACCGTATTTTTTTGTCAGAGCTCCTTGTCAAGGGATAGTAATGTACAAGCCTTCAATTACACACACACACACAAAATCTAAATTATGCCCAATATGTTAGGATTGTATCTCCATTTTTGATACTTTGAGGTCTTTCCTTGAGGCTGACACAAGAGCGCTTAGCCATACCATCTGTAAGAGCTACAGCTGATATCTGCTTATTCTCCAGGCTTGCAAACACAAGAGAAAAACTTTGACTTTCTTCCTCCTCATCACAGAGCTTTCAGTTATTTAAAGCAGCTTGTCAAAAGGATGCTTCAAGAATTTCTGGTGGTGCAAAAGCAATGTTCTGCTTTCTTAGAGATGTTTCTTTCCCAGTAACACCCTTCTGTCTCCCTGTGACAGGCTGGAACAGTGCTGGAGTCTGCATCTGATAGCAAGAAATTGAAACTGAGGAAGTACTCATAGAGTGTAAAACAGAGCTAGAAATCACATCACAAATTTGAAGCCCAGGATCACATCATAAACCCTGAGCTATCTTTACTCTTTTTTTTTTTTTCATAGGATATACCTATCCAGTGCTGCCCAGCACCATGTTAAAAATACTTGAGCTTGCTCCAAGACAGACCATTTGTACAATGGGAATAATTTGACACTGGCATTAGTGCTTGTGAGTTTCTTGAGTGTGTTGTTAAAGGGAAGTTGTGTTTTTAAAAATAGGCTTTATAAATATCAGACTTCATTTATACTGAACAGATGTGTAAATTCTTCAGTTCTTAGATTGCTTCTGGAGCATGACAAAAAACATTTGTCATATGTACATGTGTGATTTCACTATTGCTTCTTCTGTATTACCTTACCAGCAGAGTATCCAACATCACATTACTTAAAGGCTCCCTGGAACAAAAAGCCACATATCCAGTTCATCTGTTTCCTTCTAAAACCATGACCTTGGGTGAATGCCATTGTCACTTGTACTTTATCTCACATGTCAGCATTTTACAGACATTTCCCTTCTGCCAACACAGTCTCCTATGTGAGACTAATCCTGCCAAATTTCAGCATTATTTAGCCTTCTAAGACATTTATTTGTATCACAAATTTTTTTCTGATAGCAGTCTGAAGGGGGCTTAGTAGTGATTTAGACTATATGGTAGTTTATACCCCTGCTGGGTAGTCTATCCTTGAGTTCAAATGCATAAGAACAAACTGCTGAATATCCCATTGATAGAGAAGAGTCTTATCTCCATTCATGTACATGCCCTTATCAGGGTATTCGACTCAGTGGATAGCACAGATAGGATACCCCTTTACTGAAGTGAGGTGTGCAGTCTCTCCCAGAGCATCCTCATAGCTCAGAACTATGCCTAGGCACAATGGAGTGAGTTTTGATGTGTTGGGGTTTTTTTTTGTCATTATGGCATGTCTTAAGCAACATTTCAACAAGAAACACCTTTAAAGGAATCCATTATTTGCTACACGTGCACACCATACAGACACACACATGCATGCCAGTGAGGTAATACTGTGCAGAAAAAGAATGTTATTGGAGACACCAGCAGCCTGCTGCTCAGTATTACAACCACACAGAGCTCAATCAACAGGTGTGGGTATCACACCTGCCTGGGGGCTATAAAGCCTGCTGTGCAAACACAGACCCTGATGAGGTTTTTTCTTCTGATGAAAGCTAGGGAGGGAGCTCTGCACAAGGTCTGGATCCTCAGAGGGACTCACATCTCTTTCAGGGTGGCATCCCTCAGGTGCATCCCTGACAAGCTGCATCTTCTGCTGTGTAGTTTCAGGCAGCACCTAAAGGCATGAGCCAGCCCATAGACTTTCCGAAATTCAGTTATCATGACTGCAGTTGGCAAGCCAACTCCTGCACAACTCAGTTTTGCTTGTACCAGAAATCCCTATTAAAGCAAATAATGTAAGGTCATCCCTGCTGCGTTGAGTAAGGGTTTGCAAAATCAGTTCTTTAAACAGCAAACAGAAGGGTTAACCCCACACTGCCTCTGCACTTCTTGGAGAATATGAGGCAGTCTGCCAATTCTGCAGCCCTCAGTAAACTTGACAGAATTGTTTAGTTGGACAAATTAGGTGAATTATCTCTTACACAGATGCTGTTGTGGCCTTTCCTTAGTTTGCTTATTCAGTCTTTTCCTGTTTTTCACACCATCCTTATCATTTAACTTTGATAAACACTCATGATTTCTCACTCTTCCCCCTCCTCTTTTGCCCACACCTCTAAGTCAGAAGGAGCAGGAGGGAATAAACAGCAAAAAGCATATGATCTTGCCAGGGTGATGTGATATGGGGGTGCCCTCCTAACCCTGTGTAAATTGAAGACTTTCCCTGAAAGTTAAACAGTCTTTAATCATCTTTATTGAACATTTACACCAAATGGCCTTTTGAAGTCAACCAAACAGTGCAAAGGTTGCACACGGCCTATGATAATTTTGTATTTGCTGCAGAAGCATGAGGGAAATTATACAACGCAGAGGGCACCACAATGCCAGCAAAGCAGTACTGGGGTGGTTTTTTTTACGGGGGGGAGTTGTCTGTTGTTTTTTCAAAACTATGGGTTTTCTCTCTAAGCAGGTGCTTGTCCGATCTCACTACTCAAATGACATTGATGTTGGTAACAATTTTGACAGTTATTTCTCTTTTTCAATCTTTCTGCCTCCCAAAATTTTCACATGTGCTCAACTGTCATCCTGGAATAAAGAAGCAAATACATAGAGGGAAAGTTGCATTAAGTCCAGAATGGTCCTGCAACAGTCCATGGCATGGCATCCGGTTTTCTTGGGGAATGTCATAAGCAGGGCCATGATATAGAATCTCCTACTGCCTGGAAATAAAATTGGGACTTGTTGGAGTGCAGCGTAGGAGAAAGGGACCTGGGGGTCCTGGTGGACAGCAGGATGACCATGAGCCAGCAATGTGCCCTTGTGGCCAAGAAGGTCAGAGGCATCATGGAGTGCATCAGAACGGGTGTGGATAGCAGGTCAAGAGAAGTTCTTCTTCCCCTCTGTGAGACTGCATCTGGAATATTCTGTTCAACTGAACTGGGCCCCCTCAGTTCAAGAAGGACAGAGAACTGCTTGAAAGAGTCCAGTGCACAGCCACAAAGATGATGAAGGGAGTGGAGCACCTCCCTTATGAGGGAAGGCTGAGGGAGCTGGGTCTCTTCAGCTTGGAGAAGAGGAGACTGAGGGGTGACTTCATTAGTGTTTATAAATATGTAAAGGGCGAGTGTCAGGAGGACGGAGCCAGGCTCTTCTCACTGACACCCAATGACAGGACAAGGAGAACTGGAGCAAACCAGAGCATAGGAGTTTCCAGGTAAACAAAAGGAAGAACTTTTTCATGGTGAGGGTGACAGAGCACTGGAACGGGCTGCCCAGAGGGATTGTGGAGTCTCCTTCTCCGGAGACATTCAAAATCTGCCTGGACGCACTCCTGTGTGACCTCCTCTAGGTTTCTGCATTGAGAGGGATTGGACTCGATGATCTTTTGAGGTCACTTCCATTCCCTAATATTCTGTGATTCTGTGATTCTGTGAAAGGGAGTATCTGCCTGTCTACTGGCAAAAAAGCAGAAAAGAAACATTGACATAGAGTAATGACATACAAACACATACACACAGCACCCTAGGAACCAGTTCCATGCTCTCTTCTCAGGGCATGCCAGGTCAGGGAAGTTGGTCTGCAGTGAGAATGACGCTTCTTCCTCAACAGTTTCCTGTCGATACCAGTATAATACATTTCTAGCGCATAGTTGGTGCTTTTTTTGGTAGTACCCTCAGGTTTGGAGTAGTCAGACAGCTCTTTACTGTGCGGTTGGCTTCAGCAGAGTTTGACTAAAAGTCTTGAGAGGGAGACTTTACATTCAATCAATCCCTGGATTCCCAAGTAACCATCTACTTAGACTGAGGGTCTTGTAAAGGCTCTCTGGGCCTTTAGAAGATACATGATACTGTAAGCAGTACTGGGACCATTCCTGTCTACTGGAGTTGTTTTCATCTTCGTTGTATTAACTATGAAGGAACAACACAGAAGATGTGACAAGAGAACAGGAAAAAAATTAAAATAAAAACAACTACAGGCAGTGGTACAAACTTCAAGTAGTTATAGCCAGAGGCTTAATACTCAACTAAGTCATTATGACGCTTCTCTACTGGTTGTAGCTCTGCACAGGATTAATATAACTTGAAGGTGAGAACAATGGGGAGCATTATAAAAGGACGAGTAATGAGAAAAACATGACTAAGTCTCGAATGTAAAATACATGGCATGAAGAAAATATGTTGCAAGTGAGGATCTTATAGAGGTTTTATAGCTGCTTGCTTGGGAAGAAATACACCACCATCTCAGACAGAGAGCAATAAAAACGATCAATCGGATTCCTCACATTAACAGAGAGAAGGGCACTTTCTCCTGCAACTAAACCCTCCTCTCCTCATGGAGCAATGGAAACAGGTCTCACAGTGAGAGTATATTCATGGCTACTTCAGGCACCTTTATACAGTTCCAGTGGTGGACAGAAGCTGTCACTGAATATCAGTCACTTCTTTTCCTTTTCTTTTTTTTTTTTTTTTTCTTGCTTTTTTAGGTATCTGGAATGTCTTGAGATCTTCCTATAGCAGCATCAGTTTCAGAGAGGAAACTACCAGAATCAGAGGTGGTGGTGGGTTGGTGTGGTGGCAGTGTTACAGGATGCATCGCCTGCTCTTCTGTCCAAAAAAAAGATACAAATGTTTTCCTCACTGACTCTTTGAGCATCCTCTGACAGTTTGTCTGACAGAGTTTGTCTGGATTTATATTGCCAGGAAAAAAATACAGAATGGAAACATTGTTTAGGGAGCAAAAAACTGTCTCAGCCACTTTTCTAAGGCAGCAAAGCAGCACGCAGCCCTCACTGGTGAAAATCAATTTGACTTCAAAGCGGCTGTTTGGATTCAACACCAGACCTGACCATAGGAAGTATTTGCAGGAATAAGTCTGGAGTAGCCAGTGCACTGTTGATTCACACCAGATGAGTGCTACAGCGATGTGACATTTTTCAAATGTAATGCCCTACTTAACATTCTTAATGCAGTTTTATGTATCAGAAAGTATTTGCAAATTTCTTCTGTCTACAAAAAAAAAGTGCGGAGGACAGAAAGTAAGGATTTCTTTTCTTTTCTTTTTTTTTTCTTCAAATGGCCATTCAAATGAAAAACATAGCACTTTGAGATGTTTGAAGCTGCATTTAGATAAATTTGAGCATCTAACCAGAAACAAAATCATTTATTCCTAGTGAATGAAAGAATTAATTTTACCAGAATGGTTTCTTTTTCCCTAATTCTCATTTTTCAATGAAAAAAAAACCAAAACAAACATTCCAGGCTGATCCAAAATAAATCCCTCATCATCTCCAAGGTTAAAGAGATGTTATGTGGTACCCCTGCATCTCGGCTAGTGATTTGGGCATTTTGAAAAATGTGACCGGCTAAAAAGAGGAGCAGATGAACATGAGTTTAAGCAGTCTATCATGATCTGGCAAGCCCAAGCAGCTTCCCTCTAAGAGCAAGGGGAGCAGAGCAACACAGACATGAACAGGAGGACAGCAATAACCTACTGCCAAATGAGCCAAGTTGCTTAGAGGGAAATAGCCTTGCAGAAGGTTGCTGTGAGACACACAGGACAATTGTTCTGCAATCCAGAAAGCAAACAAACCAACCCTACTTCAAAGAAATGACAATGAGCCACGCAAGCAGAAAGAGCAGCAGGAAAAATATGAGTGGTGATTTCAATCACATTTTCCTACTGCACTTTTTCATGACTGAAGGGTTTTCACCATCTTGAGTGGTGACGCTCAGCCACTGATCAAAGATGAATAATTTATGTGGTTCCCAGCAACCAGTGCCATCAGCATTGCGATACTCATGGTGATAAAGGATTGAGAGATGGTCCGTTCAATTGCCAGGGTCTGCCTGGTCTTACTTCAGTGGAATATTTAACACAGGAGAAGAGCAGCAGGAAAATTCTTACCACAGCAACCACCATGAGAAAGGGAAAAGGGGGGAGGAGAGTAGAAGGCATCCAGTCTTTTGGTTGAAGATGAAGAAAAGTCCAGAATCTGCCAAAAAGTTTATTCTGCCAGCAGCCTTGGAAGACGGACTGCAGTGCTGCTAAAAAGCAGGGTGCAATTTGCACACAGCAGTCTCCAATTCCTTTATTAGACTAAACCAATTGTGCTGTTTTCCACATGCATATTTATGCGAATAAAGTACAAAAATGAATGATGCAATGTTGCAAATGTTACATGTATACACTTTGGTGTGGTTTATATCCTTTTTCAGATCACTTTCCAAAAATATTTCAGGCTCTTACAGAGCAGCACTTAGGGACTGAAATGTCTTTTTTTAAAAAAAGGCCTGTGATTAAGCACTTTGGTATATCAGGAGTATTGCCGAGAACTTTATTAACTGAAATATTTTAACAAGGAGTGAAAATAAACACAAATTACAAAGAAGATAAATTCATAATTTGTTATAAATAATCAAGTTGAAAAAAATAGCTTCAAGAGCTAGACCCATCTGAGTCAAAATTACTACATCGCCTGGGGATTTTGCCTGCTCTGTACAGTTCAGGTTTCTAACTGTGTCCACTTGCCATGACTCTCTTAAAAAATGAGCTCCAGATCAGGAACCGTTTACAGTAGTAGTCCCAAGTGTGGCACTGCACAATCACCAAAAAAGAGCAGAGATTGTTATCTGGTCATAGATTACCCACAAATTAAAAAAAAACCAGAAGATGGAGATATGGAATGTTTTCCCTTTATTGATTAATTTCTTGTGTGATTTTCAGAGCTGTTTCAATAACTCCTCTGATTACATTTTCTGAAACACTTGTTTTTTTAAACCAGTGTCACCTATGCCCTATAGCCAGAGAAAGATCTGCTCCTACAAGGAACAACAGTTTACGGCTATCTGTTAAGACACAGAAAAGTAACCATTTCTCATAAAAACAATTCCCACATGAAAACCAGTAATTACCTAGCTGCATAGCAAAGAAGTTATGTGCTTACCAGGTTTTTCCAAACCTGACAAAAAGGATGCAAATATAGACAATGACTCTGGAGTTGTGCAGATCTCAAGTAAGCTTATCCTAATGACATGAATCCTAGCTCCTGTGGTTTTCGGAGAAAAATAATTATTTATTGTGCACTGTGTGAAATTTATCATATTCAAAGACAGTTCTCTTAGATAGTAGTTTCTTATTGGTAACTAAGAAAATTTTGAACACCTATGTTAGTATGACACATTTGCTTCAAAAAAAATTAAACAAACAAAAAAAAAATGGTGAAAATGGAACAGAAGGAACCTGAGTTGATTAGAGAAGAAGATACCAAGAAATACAAATTTGATTATAA
>VWZK01015570.1:0-96946 GCA_013396935.1 Baryphthengus martii | reverse complement strand
CTAGCAGTGGCCTTGGTCTGAACACCAGTTGCTAGTGCTAATTCTGAACACTGAACGTTATCACCGCTAGAAGCGGCCACTGTCTGTGAAAACATGCTGCTAATTTCAGAAAGTGCAATTAGTTAAAGGAACTTAGCTGAAAAGTAAAAATCACTGAACAGAATTGTTCTATTCTAACTCGAACCAGGACACTGTGCATGGACCGAAGAGACCTATTCAGCATCACAGTGCTATCCTGATTCCTCCAAAGTCACTTTGTGCTGTGACCTACTTCCTTACTGTAGGAGCTTAGAGGATCCTGTTGCACCTTCTTTGCCATGGAGGTGAGGATTTTTTGAGGGAGCAGAGGCACTGGTATTTTGGGAGATTATCTACTACGATATGTCCCAGGCCTGGCCAAGAATGCCCACACACCTCTATGGGTGCATCTTGCCACAGAAATTGCCTGTTAGCTACTATGGGTCTTGTGAAAAAATGTCTGAGGCTGTTGATATCAAACAGGGAGCTGAGGAAAATGTGAGGCTTGTGGCTGGCTGCAAGTGAGGACTTTATACAGTACAAGTTAGAAGATGGATCTAGCAAACAGCCAGGGACTCTAGGAGAAGAGATTCTGTGTATCATGGAGCTGCCAGTAATAATAATATATCTCCAGTAGATCCTTGATTTGTCTCCTCTGTCCCTTTCCAGGTAAATTTTTTTAGGAATCCAAACCTTTTTCTGATGGCTGTGTATAAGGCGAGATGACATCAAGGAGAGAGGAATGCTTAGGCAGCCTTTCTTTCCACTTCAAAATCACAGAAAACAAATCAATATTTTTGCTTGAAATTAGAAAAAAAGGAAAGGTTGTCAAGTTTTATTAAATCCCCTAATATGCACAACAGAGACTCTGGCCTATCAGTAAAGGTGGCACTTCACATAGCCAGCATGACTCATTGAAGAAACATCTTTGAACCTTTTGGTAAGACTATTTATTTATTTGTTCATTTGTTTGTTTAGAAACCTATAGTAAAGTCCTTTGGATGTTTCCATATAGGGTATTGATACAATCTTGTTCCCGCAGTATCTTTATAAACTTCAGTTGTCATTGATTCATTCATCTGTTTTACCTGTCCTGGGCTTGTCACTCTTCTACTACAAGAGATTGATCATTGAATTTTATTATTATTTTTTATTGCATATTTTAAAAGAAAGCTGAGTGATGTTCTGTTCCCATCTAGGTCTCTAAGGAATGTAACTGTTTCTCATTAAAAAGGAGGGAAAAAAGTAATTAAATTTTAATTATTTTTCCCTTTTGCACAAATATCTTCACACAGTGCAAATTAAATAAAATTATTTAAGCATGACAAGCACTTCTGCCAATTAATCCCTGAGAAATGAAGCTGGAAAATGTATGCCACACGCACGCAGGCAGTCACACAGATGCCTGGAGAAAAAAAAAAGAAACCCAGAGGAGTCTATGACAAATATGAGTTAAACAGCCCAACAGAGCTGTGAATGGGAGTTTAAGCCATAGTGATGTCCGTCTCCAAGCTGATCTGAGCTCTTTGGAGCTTCCCATCTGATACTCTGAAGAATTTTTTCCCTTCTGGCTTAATAGCTAAAAAGGAATTGAAGTTCAAGAATTTAGTATTTCTAGTAGCTTTTATACTGAAATTTAAGATGGGTAATTTAACTTTGAATTGTTTTCTTTTTTTCTTCAGTTTGAGCTTTTAGTATGTGCATATTTCTGCCTCGGCTGTGCTTGGGTTTCCTGAATTAAAGGAAAGATTACCAAGGGATATTCATTAGACAAATGTGTTTATTAACAACATAAAGATTGTTGTACTGAATGCCTGAAGACTGGATCCAGTTATTAGAAAAGAAAATCTTTCAGACAATGCCAAAGATTTAAAGAATTATGTGTATCTGGATTGTTATATACTTAGTTTCATTATCTGTTGAAAAGTCCTGGTGATTTTTGTTTGGGTGTCAAGGTTTAGAGCTGGACTAGCCACTAGATGAATGACAACTGCTCTCTACTAACCTCTCTCCCTTCCCAAAGAGGAAGAGAAAGGAAATAAGGGAGAGAGGCTTATGGATGGAAAATAAAAACTAAAAAACTTTCATTATAATAATAATAATAAAAAGGAATTTAAAGTAATATATACAAAGTCAATATCAAATCCACACACACCCCCCCATGGCAATTATGTCATTGTCACCACTGATGCTGTGGAGCAGGCACTGGGGGAATCCCAGGATGGACTCAGCAGCAGACAGAAAGTGGATTCAGGAGCCGGATTCTGGAACTAGATTCAGGAACACACGGATTGAGATCGAAGGCAGAACGAAGAGAGTCCTCCTTGGACGCTGGCTGTTGAAGAAGAGAGCTCAACCCTTGTGATCCCTCAGCTTTATACCGAATATGATGTATCTGGGATGGAATACCTCGCTGGTCAGTTTAGGGTCACCTCTTCTGTCCACTTCTTCCCGCAGGTGCGGCCTTTTAGTTTCTGCACTCCCAATGTGCATGAGATCCAGCAGTGCCCTTAGTTTGCACACCAGTCCTTGGTAGTAACTCTAAAGATTGAACGTTATCACTGCTAGAAGCAGGCACTGCCTGCAAAGATATGCTGTTAACTTCCAGAACTGCAGTTAGTTGTAAGAGGCTTAGCTGAAAAGTAAAATCACTGCACAGAATTGTTTTGTTCTAACTCAAACCAGGACAATGGGAAATGCTTCACAGTCAAAGTTAGCCCCCTTTCTGAATTTCAGCAGATTAAAAACCTTACCTGAATTCAATAGCTGTGTCCCAGGGAAGTGACTCTTCTCCAGAAAGACTTTGTCTCAATTCTGTAGGGAGTTTCTCAAAGCACAGGCACCTGGAGGGCCAGTGAGGTGGTTGCTGCCTTGGTAAAGGCCATACCTGCATCTCTGAGATGTTTGTTTAGGCCTATTTGGTATCCAGACTTAATCTTTTAACAGCTGAAATCAAACAATGAGCATAGAGTTGTCTGGACCTCCTTCTGGTGGAAGTACTATTGACAGAAAGTCATGCACATTTTATACATAAATACATGTTTGTGTGCACTTTTGTGTATACATAGATATTTGCATGTTGATTAGTTGTTTTTTTTTTAAAGTAGGATTTGCAAGCTGGCTCAGTTCATAGAATCATAGAATCATAGAATTATCAGGGTTGGAAGGGACTTTAAAGATCATCGAGTTCCAACCCCCGTGCCATGGGCAGGGACAGCTCCCACTAGGTCAGGTTGCTCAGAGCCCCATCCAACCTGGCCTTAAAAAGCTTCCAGGGCTTCCACCACCTCTCTGGGTAACCTATTCCAGTGGCTCACCACCCTCATGGTGAAGAATTTTTTCCTAATGTCCAATCTGAATCGTCCTATCTCTAGTTTTAATCCATTCCCTCTAGTCCTAGAACTACCCGTCATCCTAAAAAGTCCCTCACCGGCTTTCTTGTAGGCTGCCTTCAGATACTGGAAGGCCGCAATAAGGTCTCCTTGGAGCCTTCTTTTCTCCAAACTGAACAACCCCAACTCTCTCAGTCTGTCTTCATAGGACAGGTGCTCCAGCCCTCTGATTGTCCTCGTGGCCCTTCTCTGGACACGTTCCAGCATATCCACATCTTTCTTGTAATAGAGGCTCCAGAACTAGACACAGTACTCCAGGTGGGGTCTCACGAGAGTGGAGTAGAGGGAGAGAATCACCTCCCTCGACCTGCTGGCCATGCCTCTCTTGATGCAGGATACAGTTGGCTTTCTGGGCTGCAAGTGCACACTGATGGCTCCTGTTGAGCTTCTCATCCACCAGCACCCCCAAGTCCTTTTCTCCAGGGCTGCTCTCAAGCCAGTCACTGCCCAGCCTGTATCAGTGCTTGGGATTGCCCTGACCCAGGTGCAGGACCTTGTACTTGGTCTGGTTGAACTTCATGACATTGACATGGGCCCACCTCTCCAGCCTGTCCAGGTCCCTCTGGATGGCCTCCCTTCCCTCCAGCATGTCAGCCACCCCACACAGCTTGGTGTTGTTGGCAAACTTGCTGAGGGTGCACTCAATGCCACTGTCCATGTCTCTGACGAAGATGTTAAACAAGACTGGTCCCAGCACAGATCCTTGAGGGACTCCACTTGTCACTGGCCTCCACTTGGACATGGACCCATTGACAGCCACTCTTTGGGTGTGGCCATCAAGCCAGTTCTTTATCGACCAAATTGTCCATCCATCAAACCCATGTTTTACCAGCTTGGAAACCAGGATACCATGCGGGACAGTGTCAAAGGCTTTGCTCAGGTCCAGGTAAATGACATCAGTTGCTCTTCCCTTGTCTATTGATGTTGTAACCTTCTCATAGAAGGCCACCAGGTTTGTCAGGCACGATTTGCCCTTGGTGAAGCCATGTTGATTGTACCCAATCACCTCTTCATTATTCTTCTGCCTCAGCAGCGCCTCTAGGAGGATCTGCTCCATGATCTTCCCAGGCATAGAGGTGAGACTGACTGGTCTATAGTTCCCTGGTTCATCCTTCTTTCCCTTTTTGAAAATGGGGGTTATGTTTCCCCTTTTCCAGTCAGCGGGGACTTCACCAGACTGCCATGACTTTTGGAATATAATAGAGAGTGGTTTAGCAACCTCATCCACCAGTTCCCTCAGTACCCATGGGTGTATCCTGTCGAGTCCCATGGACTTGTGCACTTTCAGGTTTATCAGATGGTCAGGAACCTGATCTTCACTTACAATGGACAGTTCTTTCATCCGATCCCTGCCATTATCTTCTGTGACTCCAGGAGTGTGGCTGGAGCCCTTGCCAGTGAAGACTGAGGAAAAGTAGTCGTTGAGAACCTCGGCCTTCTCAGTATCACTTGTCGCCAGTTGTCATCCTGTTTTCGTTCTGAGGGGGCCTACTCCTTCCCTAGTTTTTTTCTTACCATTAATATACCTATAGAAATTTTTGCTGTTTCCCTTGATCTCCCTGGCTAGATCTAACTCTAACTGGGCTTTAGCTTTTCTAACCAGGTCTCTTGCTGCTCGGGCAGCTTCCTTATATGCCCCCCATTCTATCTGTCCTTTCTTCCACTCCTTGTAAAATTTCTTTTTGTGTGACAGTGTGTCCAGGAAGCTCCTTGCTTATCCAGGCAGGTCTCCTAGCATTCTTTCCTGCCTTCCTCTTTGTTGGTATACTTTGCTCCTGGACATGGAGAAGGTGAATACTGACCAGCTGTCCTGGGCCCCCTTTCCCTCTAGGGCTTTGTCCCATGGCAAGGTGATTTAACTAAACATACATTTATTCTCATGGAAGACAGAAACATGCTTGGTAACTTTACAGACAGAGGAGGGTTGTTTTTTTTTTCTCCTTGGATGATGCTGTCCTAAGCAATGGACATGTTCTGATAGCAAGTATTTGGTAGGCTTCCCTGACTCTGCTCAGACATCAAAATGTTATGCAGATCTAATTAATCTGATTCCGCACATCACTCCGGATACATTACTGGGAACTGATACATGTCTATGCTTTTACCTATTTTCCCTCCTCTAGGCAAAACTGGTTGGGCTTTGGCAGAGTAGCAAAGGTCCTTGGCTCCGTTAGGCAACTTCAGGTGGCCAATGCTAAGCTTAATGGGAAAGGGAAAAGGCCTAAACCAAACCAAAGTAGGGCAGCAAGACTGTGAGGGAATGGGCAGCTTTCTTAAATTAGGCAATTTTCCTATGGTTTGCAGTGAAGTAAAGACTCAATCCTAACTGGCACCATTAGACTGTCTTGATTTGTTAGACAGTGGTTCCCAGCCTCTCTTGCTCCCAAATACAGTCACTGCTTTAAAGATGGGAGAGCATCAGCCTGATGGAAATTCAGAGGCAGATTTTTGCAGGCAGGCAGGGAGTCATCCAGATGACAAATGGGGACAGCTGGGACATTGCTGCTTTCAGCCTACTCCTCTATTAAGGTTGAAGGCTTTTTTATACCTGGGGCTTAGATGTAGAAAACTGTTCATTTGTACTACAGCACACCAAACATCTGTCAATCAAATGATTTTTTTTGTTGTTGGAAAATGTCCTTTTGATAGAAATCAAAATATTTTGTGGGAACTTGTCTGTTTTTTGGCAGGAAAGTATCAAAACAAGCTTTTTGGATGCTGCTGTTGTCATGAGTAATGTTAAATTGTCATATTATTGTTTTATTATTCTGTTTAACATGGAACATTTTTGTATTACCCAAGGGAAAAAAAACTGTAGGTTTATTGAAATGAAAGATTTGGTGACCTCTGAGTCAACATTGTTTGAAAGTCGCAATCCTTTAGCAATTTCAGCTTTTTATCCCACATAATAATAAAAATAGATTCTCACAGATCACGGTTTCCTTTGGAGGACAGGTTTTTCTGACCACCACTGGTTCAGACTCATATTATGGCCCTCAGCCCTGCCAGAGCAATGGAAAACTCATATTAACTTGAGCCCTGTACCCTGGACTCATTGTATTTTTAGACCAAGCAAAGAAACTGTGGTTTATCTACCTAAAGAGGAGGTCTGACACTTAATATTCCCTTCTCCAGCTACTGTGTTGGAAAGTCTTGGCAGTCCTTGCTGAACTGACCAGGGAGAGTCTTAAGTTTGCTGATCACTGCGTAGGAAGATCAATCACACATCCTGTGTTTTTCTTTGGGGGAAAAGGAGCAAGTATGCCAAGCGAACTAATGGGTGATATATTTGTTTGCAGTTCTAGGATGGAGTCTTTTATCTTCATAAATCTCATGTTAGGATAGGTACTGTAACTACGCCTAGTGGTGACATGTTTGTCTATATAAAAATCAACACCTTAACTGTGCATAAGGAGCGAGCCATCATGTTTTACCCTAGCTGCATTTGATATCCAAAGTTAACTAGGAATGTCCAGTGTTTAATTACATAGCAAGATGAAACTGTGTGTTTCATCTGTATTACTAGATGCGAGGGCTGAGATTCAGCTTCATGCTTGCATGGAGGGATTCACATTTAGCAGGGGGTGCATCATGTGCCAGATTTTGTGATGGTTGGGTGCATTACACTGACAAAAAGCCATCAAGGGGAGATGAGACATGCTTGATGTGGTTAAAAACATCAAATGCCAGGATTAGAGGCACGATGGAGAGGTGGCCAGCAGAGCTAACTGTGAATATGGCCTTTTTTTTATGAGGCCATCGTTTGTTGCAGAGCTAAGTACAGATTACTTTGGTTAAAAATTAGCTTTGATGCCTTTCCAAAGTATCTCTCTGAATGAGAGGCAGGGAGGGATCCAGGCCCTGCATCTTTCTGAGCTGGGCTGAACTTTCTTGTGAACTTCCTGTTTTCCGAGAAACATAGGCTTGCTTTTCCTGTTGATGTCATGGGGCTCTTCTTCTCCAACCAGTCTCTCCTGAATGTTTGGGTGCTCACTCTTTTCTAGGTAAGTCATAGTTTGCATCATCAGACAGTCATGGTATTTTCTCCTTACATTGCACCCCACAGTAAGCTTATCTCCTGCTCTTTTCTGTCCATGTTAGTGCTGTGTTGATAGTATTTTAAGTTGAATTCTGGACATTTGGTCAGAAACTGGGAGATGTTTACTAGATCAAAAAGGGTTTACTGACATCAAAGTGTGTGTACACAATCTCTATCTGACCGCAGTCTGTCCTTGATTATAAATACTGATCTGTTCTGATGTTTCCAGTGCCTTGATTTGTCTAAGACAATTTTAATAGCTAATATTTGAGCAGTAGGACTGCTGACCTCAAATGACCCTACTTCATCTTGGAGACCCTCTACTCAATAGGAGGTTGTTATAGATCAGATCGATGAAATTTTGGTAGATGACCATCACCCTGTGGTGATTATCATAGAATTGCTAAGTTTTCCTTTGCCCTGCACCCATTGAAAATGTAAGAGGTATCAGTTCACTGAATCAGATTATTTTAGTTCAGAAAAGCATCTGAATAGGCAAAATTTTATAAACAGAGTTGAAGGCCCTTTCCAGCTTCTGGTGGCCAGAGGGTAATGCCAGTTGTCTGCCTGTCTTCCCATCTCTGCCTTTTTGCCCTGCTGCCCCTAGTAAAGAAGCCTACTGGCAACTGAGAGAGGAGGCCAGCATGGATGAGGATTGTTGCTGGTGGCCCATCACTGTGTTGCAAACCCCTGTGAGGTGTTAGAAATCACTGTAAAGTGTCAATCTTTTGCCCCACTGAACAATGGCTTCTTCCCAGCTAAATGCAGTCCATTACCCTTTATATCACCAGTCCTGTCCTGGGCTGGAGAGGGCCTGATCTGCAGCTTGCATGGAAAGGTGCAGCCCTGCTGAAGGCAGTGAATTTGCAGCCATTTGCACCACCTACAGATTTGGCCGTTTGTCTTGAAACTGGTTTATAAGCTCTGCAACTCCAGGGCATGTTGCTCCTTGCTTGTTTAATTTCTAGTTTAATGAAAACCTGATGTGCTGTTTCAAATACGATTTCTCCCACTGAACAACTCAAGCTGTCACAGCATTTCTGTGCATGTGTCTGCTGTACACCACAAGCAGTTAAAATCTATGGCTCTAATTCATGGTGCTATGAAGCTGGGCAGACTTGATCTGCCCAGGCATTCTGTTGTTTAACGATGTTCTAAATTTATCATTAACCTCCTTGCAGGACGTTATTCCCAGTGGAATAGGTAGGACAGAGCACATGGGCACTCATCTGCTCCAGTGCAAAGTCCAGAAGCCTGATTTCATTACCAGATCAATGGGGGTTTGAGCATCTGGGGCTATATTCTGCCTTCTTCATTTTCTAAGTACAAATTAATACAAAGACAGGCTCTATGTTTTGCTCTCTAAAGATAAACTTCAGGGCCGTCAACTCCAGTGACTGTGTTGTTGAGCTCCGTGATAGTTTTTCCAGAGCCTCAGCCTCTGTGGTTGCACTTTAAAAGTTCTGTTTAGAAGTACAAAAGTCTTCTTGCATTTCTAAGTGGAAAGAGAAGCTTTAAAACACAGTTCCTGAAAACATTGAGGCACATCAAGGAAAAGCCTAAATCCACAATATTTATTATTTCTAGTGGATTTTATTTGCTTTTGTCTTAAAAGTCCTAGAATGTAAGCCCAAAATCTGGGAGTGCCTCTTCTGACTTGTACATGCTAGAGGCTGGCAGAGAAATACCTTCTCAGCATGATCTTTTGAGCAATGTCATTTCAAATGCCTGACAAACTGAGACTTTTTCACAGGTTGTGGGTTTTTTTCTGGTCATCCCACGAGCTCTAAGCTTGTTCCAGTCATTTGTAACCTTTGTACTCAGCTTGACTGCAGCACCTGGGGAAAACCTGCATCCCTGCTTATCCAGCCTGTAAAGCAGAAAGTGTAGGTATATGCCCTCAATCTACAGCGTGAATATTTAGTTGTCCTCCACTTTTTCTTGTAATCACTCCCTTCATTTGTTCTCACCTCTTAAAAAAATTTTGTGTCTTTTAAAACTCTACTTATCCTGAGCAGAAAGCTGCCTTTGTGTCAAGTAACAGGCAGTTTGCGATATGGCCTCTCAGTTGTATGAAACTAATTGGAGACTTTGAGCTGGATTGTTGCAAAGGAAAAGCTTTTAGAGGACTTGATCCCTGAAGATAGCGATATAGGATCAAATGCCAGGGTCTCCAACCTGCTGTGAAGGTGAGCAAGTCGTGTCCTTTTCATAGATGGATCAGAGTTTTATAGGGACTTTCCCCCTCCCCTATTTACTGTCCCTCTTTGCTTCTGTTTGATTTGCCTGGAAATAAATTCCTCAAATCCAGTAACTTGAGAAGGAAACACCATCTCTAATTAAGTCAGCCCTGGAGGGAAGAACAATGGAAGCTTGAACTCCTGCACAAAGAAGTTGCCTGTGCAAAGGAGCTTAAATTCACTTTGAAATGGTAGACTGACACCAAAAGCACTGCTGCCACCTTCCTCCATGGCATTCCACTCCATCTCCAGGGGCTATAGAAAGGAGGTGGGCTTTGGCTGAGACTTGCCTCAGGTTCAGCTGGTTTGCTTAAGAACTGATGACTGGTTTTAGAAAATTGTGTTTATGCTGTTCTGAAGGTGTCACTACCACAGTGGGGAGTCATAACTACTTCCACACTGGAATTCTTTATTTTTTTTTAATTTTTTTTTATTTTCTTTAAGCTGATTGTGCTGCTCCAAGAATCCCTCTGCAGTGGGTGGATTCATTTGTAATACAGATTGTTGAAAGTGAAATACTCTCTTCTATCAGATTCTTGTGTATATGCAATTCTTGCTGTACTGGTCACTGAGCCATTCTGCCAATGTTACTTTGGTTGAAACTGTCATGTCAGTCAGAGCTGGAAAGGCTGATATGATTGAGACTGTGTATTCAATCCAAGGAGTGAACCCAGAAATCATACCTCCCTTCTAGTGGCACCAAAACCCCTAAATGCTATTAGGTATAACATTAAGCACGTAATAAACAGAGTTGCTCTGTGCTTTCCCTGATCCAAGGCAGACAAGCATGCATCTGTACTGGGCTCCTCAGAAATTATGTAGTCATTACTGTTGCTCAGTGTGAAGCTAATTCTTTAAAAGTTGTGACTCCCACATCACTCATACCTAGTCAGAAATACTGGCATTTCTTCTTCTTTGCTTGGGTAACAAGAGGTTGAAGGCAGAATGTTATGCCACTGACAGAGGCCAGGCTGACCAGAGAATTGAAGCTTGCCAGTTCTTCAATCAAAAGATCATTGAAGATCAAGGCTAGCATATATGAATATGTAAATCTTTACATTCACTAAAGCAAGTAAGGGGTTGTAACGCTAAAGAGAAAAAATATTTCTCTTATATGGAAGTGTTTGGTAGTTGTGTTTCAGAGGTGATGGAATATATGACTAAGGACAATTTGAGTATTGTCTGCTGCAAAGGAAAATCTTCAGAACTAAAGCTGTCTATTAATTTAAAGGCAGCATACTTCACTGCAAAGAGCAGGACCTTGAGGCAGAAGTTGCTGAAAGAGTTTTCAACTGGGATGAAACACACTGTCTTTTGGGTGTACTTTCCAGACCCTGTGGTCTTATTTTCAGTCATGCGGTATGCCTACTGTAATTCTTTTTGGGGCCAGGCAGACTTATCAGAAGCGATATACTGTAACATGACTCTTCCTCCTGTATCTGTGCAGCTAGATGAATGGGATGTGAAAATTTGGTGGTGCCTCGGGACTCTTGCTCCAGTGCTGACAAGACAAAGCAGTGGCCTGCAGGCCTGTCTGCTGACTTTGCAGAGGACAGACATCATGCATGACTCATATTATGCAAAGGAGGCTCAGGCAACATTTAATATGTATTATTCAGGAGGTACCAATCAGGTTTTTACTGTTCTAGGCAGTGTGCAGACTTATAATCAAAATTGTCATACAAAGGCCTACAGTAAAATTGTGGGAAATAAGAATAATCCAGGGACATGCTTGAAGGGCCTTAAAGAATTTAGGTTCTAATGCAGTGTATCTGATACTAAAAAAAGAAGTATTTGACCTTATATGAAACATCTGGTCTGTGAAATTATGTTTAATGCGTGGGCCTGTGTTCCACACACAGTTATTTTGAAGTCTGTGGACTTGTGCAGTTTCTGACCCGTTACAAACTTCTCAGTCCCTGGCCATGTAGAAAGATGAAGGGAATAAATGGTGGAACCTCCTGTGTAATTCCTTGGCTTCATGAAACAATGAAAAGGGACACAATGAAATTTATAAAGTCCAAAGCTAACTTCACCAAAACTAAAATAGGTAAGCTACGGACTTTACAGAATCACACAGAATCACAGAATTGTTGAGGCTGGAATAGACCTCTGAGATCATAAAGTCCAGCCTATATACTTCAGATCTCTGAATCTATAAAGTAGCAATTCTGATGCATGGGTCTTTAAAAACCTTTTTTTTTTTTTTAATTGACCACATTGAGCATGAGTTTCCTCAGCTGAGTTTAGAGAAGGTAGGTAAAGAGGAAAAATAAAAAAAAAACATCACCATGTTTTGACACTTGGATAGAAAAAGTGTGGAGAAAGACAGCAAGACAGCAGTCATTGGGTTGTAAAGGTGAGCAAAGATGAAAGGAGTGCAAAATTAACACGGCCCCATATTAACTTTGCAAGGTACTTTTGGGATGCTTGGCACTACTTCAATATACAGGACTGGGTATTTGTGGAGTTCTCAATCGGGGTGATAGGAAGATGCTGTTTTACTGACTGTGACAGGAGAATGCTTAATCTTTGCTATAGAGCAGTAGAAGTGCTCCCAGGAATTGACCATCAAAAATTTTATCCATAATTGTCACTGATGCAGAAAGGTTACAGATACATTCCCAGCTAGGGACAAAGTTTAAAAATGCTTAGATTTCATTTCTTTGGGCTGAGGAACGAGGGGGTGATTCCTAATGGTTATTGAAAAAAAATCCCAGTCAGACTTTCTTTGGATGGCTGAATAAATAGCTTATCTGTTATTGGCCTTGGAGATGAACTCAGGCCTAAAAGCTTTGTTTCCTGAGCTGTACCTGTCTGCATGCAAAACGTATTGACTCTGCCCTTGCCAGCAGTCAGAAAGCCCATATGCAGTTGATATATATGAGTTATGGAAACAGACTGCATTCAGATCCTCTACCCATGTGCAATGAGGAGAGGTGAGAGACTTCTAAGACCTTCCTCTTCTTTTCACAAGTTTTTTCGTCCAGTTAGGTTAGTGATGAACAGTGCAATAATCTCCCCTCTTCTCCTTCTCTGAGACTGAACTGAAAACATGGATCCTTTAGGAGACTTTTGACTGAGCGAGAAAACATGAAAACAAAGAGGCAGCCTTTCAGAGTCAGATCAATTTGCCCAGATAGCTCAGTTTTTCAGCTGACAGCATTTTAGCACTCAGAGGGGAGTTGTCAAAATCTCTCTACAGGCAGCCATGTCCTTTGTGCTGAGACATACCTTATACTATCTCAAAAAGAAAGAACTAAAGAAAAAAAATAAATTAGGTGGCTTGAATTACTATTCTTTGAGGTCATGGAGAAAATACCCCTGTTTCATTTCTTCATCAAATAACATATTGTTAATCTCATTTACTGCTTGATTGCTCTCTTTGGGCTGTAATTTATCCCCTCTAGCAGGGACTCTGCATCACAGCTGAAGCTTGGCATCAAGCTAGACTCAGAGCCAGGAAGGCTGTAGATCAAAAGAAGTGATTAATGAAGATAGGATGCACTGACATGCTCCAAAACAAATTACTCATCTTTTTGCACTTTCTTAATGAGAGCAGTTGATAAAAATACCTTTAACAAATAGAGACTGTTTTAATGCTTTATTGTCTGACAGTCCTTTCTGGGCTGCAGATGCAGTAAGGAATAGTCACAGAAACACATGGAAAACAGAAATAAAGGTTTGTGTGGTATTTGATCATGTGGTTATGGAAGATGGAATTCAGTAAGCTGGACAAGAAGATGTACAGTGGGAGCCAGAGGGGCAGTCCTGTGTGCTGAAATTGTTTCTTGGAGGCCTCAAATCACAAGTTGTTGGAGAGAGATTTATTTGATGTAGAAGATGAGTGGAGGTGATGTCTCATCTTCTTGCGAGGTGACTGAAGAGAAAGAGGGAGGATCACAGCACAGGTATAGGCAGTACTAGAGAGGTGCAACTTGGAGATGGAGAGCATGCTATGCATGCAAACACCTGCAGGCTGGAAAATAAAGGCAGAATTGGTGGGGACATCTGCTGTAGGCTGTCACAAAAGAAGGAAAGTAAGAGTGACAAATTCTTGGACCACATCTCAGGATATCTGAAACCACAAGACACTTCAATTATCATCTCCAGGCTGGTGACTCACAGATCCACCTGTCTGCTTCGAATGTGTCTCCTACCACGTAATCCAGCATTCAGATGATTCCTCTGATGGCCCCTGCAATAGATGCTTTGCTATTGAAATTTGACCACAACATGGCAAGAGCTACTGCCTGATTTCTTCTTTCCCTTGACTGCTCCCCTTTCTGCATGAGCAAGAGTGGCACAAGCAATAGAAAGACAGGGCAGTGTCCCAGGGTCTTCCTGTGAGGAGCGAGCATGCTGTAACGCATTTGGCTTTCATTAAAACCCTTGACCTGGAGTTGTAAGACTCTCTAAATTATGCTGCCAAGTGGATTAAAAGCTGTCTGAAAGGTGGTGATGAATGGATACAATTGGTGAGAGTCTCCCTGGGGCAAGGAGGGAGTCTGGTGTGGGGATGGAGAGGACCTCTGGATACAATGCCACTACTGTTCCAGGTGCAGTTTTATGTTACGGTTAAAATGATAGCTGTCTGCATCCCACCCCTGGCTCTTTTATTCTTGCCCTGTCCTTTGCATCAGATCTGGCACTGCTACCACAAATGCCTGAATTGGCTCTGCTCATTGAGCCAGTGGAAACTGGTAATTATTGTTTTCAGTGAGACATTTTCCATCAGATCAGCTCTAGCTTGCTCTGTGCTTCATTAATTGCCAGATCTGCTGCAGAGGAGGGGATGGAAATGCCTGGCCATGCCCCAGGGCAGGGAAGACTGCTGTGAAATGGTTAGCTATAACACAAAGTTGCACCCTTGGTTAAAAGTGCACTGCTAAGAGAGATGGGGGAGACAAGAAATGTGGGCAATAGTGAGAGCACAGCACCAAAGGGCAGGCTGTAAAGGGGCACAGGCAGGGGGGAAAAAGAGCAAGCATATAAGGCAGAAACATCTCAGGCAAGGAGGCAGAAGGATTCCTCCCCCACCCCAAGAAGGAGAAAACAAAGATGAAACCTTTTGATGGTGAGATCTGCTGCTCAGTGTCTGGGAGGGAGTTGGAAACGTCCTGTTTGACTTCTAGGACAAGAGCAGAGTGAGGATGGCAGGAGCTGGCACAGCACTCTTCATATCTGATTAAATCTTTGAGAGCTGGCCAAGAAAGCCTCTCTGGGCTTCGCTGTATTCACTGTTGCTAAATCCACCCTGAGTGGTTTGTGGTTACCAATATCTGTCAATCTGCCCCGGGGCTCTGAGGACAACATTGCTCCAAATGCCTCAGTCTCCTGTCTCTCTCCTCTTTCCTGCTGTTTTCCAGTGCAGGTGACCAGTAAATTGTATTTCATACCATGGTGAACACATCTGGGAGAGGAAGAATAATATGATGTGTCATAGTTCTTTCGCCTGCCAGGCGAGCATTCAGGGAGCAAAGTGCAGAAAACACGCAGCCCTGCAAGTCAGCTGCCTTCCTTGGGTGCTGGAGAAAGCCAGACCTGGCACATAGCCTTTCTTCACATGATGCCATGTTGGGGGGAAGACAAGAGGTCTCTAACATTAATTATAATGGCACACGTGAAATATTTCCTAGTTTTTTTGCTTTTCATTCCTCCCCGGTCCTTGTGTCAGGCTCTCGTACCACAGGGTAAATTCTGGGATGTGCGCTGGAGGATGCAGAGGATCACTTAGAGCCAAGGTGTTGCTAAATCCAATGTTTTAAGTCCTTAACAGAGAGGTGAGGTTCATCTAAACACAAAACAGAAAATGCAATGTTTGCACAGCAAAACAAGGATTCTCAGTGTGACTTGAAGAAACTTCTTCACCTTTGACTTCAGCTAGGACATGAGTTTCGGAGTCCTAAATGTTCCTCTGAAAATATGCATCTGGGTCTAGTGAAAAGCCTCCAATTGCTTCAACTGTTATATTACTCAGGCAGTTTTTAACCCATTCTTTTGGCATTATTTTTGTCCTTATTTTTGCCTATAGTTCAAATGTAGCCTGGTCGTGGGTAATGGCTGTCACATGAGAGACAGTTTGGTCATCAAAAAAGGGCATTTGGATTTCCTTCTTCTCACATTAAGGCTGTTGTTTCTTGTTACAGATTCAAAGCAGGAATAGTAGTATAACCTCAGAAAAGACTGGTTCATTTTGTCACACTTTCTGCTCACACGAGCATGCTGCCAGGCACTGCTTCTGACTTTGCATTTACTCTAAACACAAGATGCACATGTGACAAGGACTTAGCCAAATGTGTCCCCAGCTCACCTCTCTCCCTATATCCTGTATTGAGCTTTCTTCCTCAGCTTCAAGGTTTTATTCACGTTCAGCAGCCCTGCGGAGAAGCAAAATGCACATGTGAAAGCAGGTTTTAAGTTAAAAAAAACCCAAAACTCAGTCTTGCATCTCCTACAATCAGACTTTAAATTATACCTGTAAGATAAGCTTCATGAGCACACAATACTGACTTTTGAAAGATCTGCTATTATGTACATTTTATGACAGCTTCCAAAGCAATGTATAGCTAAACAATGCATAGAATTGCAATGTTATAACTTTGCTCCTGTCAAAAACAGTATGGGAAAACAAAAACATTTGCTCGTTATGCTGGCTTTGTGCAGAAGCCATCTCCTTGGCATGAATTGTAGGCTCTCTGTCAATGCCCACTGAGGTTGCTGGTTTCAGTAACCTTCATCTTCAGAAAGCAGGTGTGACCAGGAGCCAGCAGCCCCTCCCTGCACAGCCCTGCTTGCAGGTATCCTACTTTTCCTGCTGCAGTTGCTTTAAGCTGGTGATGGTTCCCAGTATGAAATACAAGAGGCAAAATGGCAAGAAAGCAGAGATAATGTAGTCAGAGAGCACCCTTTAGAAAAGAGGTTTTTCTTGTTTTCAGAGGCATACATGGCTTCAAGAGAAGGACAGGGAAATAATGCTGGGAGAGAGAGAAGCAGGAGCAGATGAGTTGCTGCTACCCGAAGGAGTTAAAAGGGCAATGAAAGATGAAAGAGAGATATACAGATGAAAGAGGGATGCTCCATAAAAGCTCATGAATAAATGAAATGCTGGACAGAATCAGTGCTAAATCTGACATGTCTGAGGTAGGGAATGGCTTTATAAAAGCTTTATTTAAAAAGAAAGCTTTTAATGCAAAATGGAAAAGAGTGGGCAGTGAGGAAATTATGTTTTGTAAAGATAGTCATTGATGAAAGGCAGAAAAAAGGCTGTCGGTAGAATTCTGAATATATGCCAAGTAATAGGTCTGAATGAAATTTATTTAATGGCATGTTGAAAGAATTTGTTAGCAGACCGACCAGGTTTTTAATTTCTCTTTCTGTATGTTTTTATATATGCCTACATATTATGGAGTTCAAAAAGACCTGTGAGTGGAGAAAAAAGGGCAAGAAAACAATGTACTAATTTTGGAAATTAAAGAAGATGAGACTAATGATCTTGGAAATTGCAATCCAGCAAAGTGGAATGTAGTCTTCAGTTACGTAATAAATCAATTTTTTTAAAAAATCCTGTTAACAATTAGAGGATTATAGAAATGTGCCCCAAAAGTAATGATTTTTACAGATCAGATCATCACAGACAAACTGGACTTTTTCAGTTACATCGAAGAAAAAAAAGGCCATAGCTTGCCAAGTGTTCTTTTTCTGTAAAGATATTAGTATGTTTTACAAGGCTTTTCCTTACAATATATATGCAGCATACCTAGAGTGTGCCCATTCCATTGTTATAAAAAGTATAAAATATGTGAAGAACTGAAATCAAAGTGTCACGAATCGACGTGTTTTTTCACGATTATTAACTTAACTCATTAGCAATCCAAGCGAGAGAGCAAACAGAATGAGAGAGTGAGTCCATGGAACTGACTGTATTTGGAGGTGCTGACAAGGGATGTAGGAGAGGCAATGCATGTCAGAGGTACCAGCACAAAATTAATTGTAATCCTCTGCATGAAATGCTAGCCATGCTAAGAGAAATATTGAGAACTAGTGAGCTTGTGGAAGACAAAAACATACCAAAAGAGGCTGGAAAATGAGTAGAAAACACGGCAAGAGATGCCATCTCACATGGTGGCAAAAAAAAATGTGTTGCAGTGATTACCTCTGAATGAGGACAGTAAAGAAATGGCACTCTCATCCCTTGAGACAAACAGTTTGAAGAATGCTCATTTAAAAAATGTATCTCCTGGTGGCTTCTCATTGCTGCTACTGGGTCAGGCACAGGAGAGAACTGCAATTCAGGTGCATGACTGTCCATGCCCACCATGGTACCATGGGCACTAAGCAAAGGAGCAGTAGAAAAAAAGTGAGTATCAATCATTCTGGTGGTTGCAGTTATCTTCAATTATCTTTGGGGGTCAGGCTCTTCTCCCAGGCAAGTAGTGACAGGACAAGAGGGCACGGCCTGAAGCTGCACCAGGGGAGATTTAGGTTGGATATTAGGAAGCACTTCCTCACGGTAAGGGTCATTAGGTGCTGGAATGGACTGCCCAGGGAGGTGGTGGAGTCGCCATCCCCGGAGGTGTTTAAGGAAAGATAGGATGTGGCACTTAGTGACATGGTCTAGCTAGGTGTTGTGGTGTTGGGGTCATAGGCTGGACTTGATGATCTCAGAGGTCTCTTCCAGCCTCAACGATTCTATGATTCTATGATTCATGCAGTTATCTTCATCTGCCAGCACCAGAGGTTTAGAAGGCAAGTCATCAGACTTTTAGGAGGTCTCTCATCAAATGTTTTAGAAAGGCTTATCTTTAGTAAATATTGGTGTTCTTTCTCTTAGCTTTTAGGATTTGAATCTTCCCATCTAATGTTTCCTATTCAGGTTTTCTCTGCAACACTGCACAGGAAAATCTCAGGGAGAAAAAGAGCAAAGGCCAAGTGGAAAGGTTTCCCGTATGCATACATGATGATAGGAGTTGTGCTCTAGAAAAATCAAACTTTAGAAGCAGTGGAAACTTGGCATAGGATCAAGAGGGAGGTCTGCCCTATTCATGCTACAAACAGTGGGTGTGTTTCCGGAAAGGGTTATGGGGAAATTGGTTTTAATAGATAAATCGATGAGACAGCTTTATTGCTACTTGCCTTCGTTAGTCCATGCATTTGCAGATTTTTTTTTTTTCTGTAGTTTTATATCACAGCGTCTATAGATGACTAAATCACTTAGGGGCAGATTTTTGAAGATGTATGGATTGTTATTTTGATCCCTTAAAAAAAAAGATAAATTGAAAAAAACTCCCTTAGGCCAAGCTGTTTTGTTTTCTTCAGTATTCACAAAACTATCTTTGTTGTTCTAAGTTATTGGCTTTTTAAAATGTGTTGCATCTCTCATGTGTCAGACCTGAAAATAATGGCCAGCCAGGCACTTTTTCTAACCTGCAAACATCTCCCTCATTTCCTCTACTTGTCACCAGGTAGACTTTCAAGATCATATCTGTATTTCACTCTCAAAATTGCTGCTACCAAACATCTTTCTTTTCCGATTGCCACAGCATGTGCATATGGCCTGGCTACTGTGGATACCATATATCTGTCCTCATTGAGAGTGGTGGCATGAGCGGAAGATGAGGAATCTGGCTGTGTCATATTTACTTTTTGCCCTGGCTCACCTGAGATGTTTTTGACATTTACACAATGTTAGCCAGACCTGAATCCTTGTGGTATGATGCAAAAAAAGCAGATAAGGACTGACCCACAGTTGTCTTCCAGTGTTAGCTCTTGTTGATTGTTGAGCCCCCTGCCCTGCTTCTGCCACTGACAGGGAGCCATGGCCACCAGCCATGTCAGTGGTCGGACCTTCGCAGCAAGAGGAATGAGGGAAATAAAGCCCAACCTTAGCGATTAGATACAAAAGTGGCAACTTCATCTCACATTACTTTGATAATTACATCTGATTACTGTTTACTTTTTTATCTGGGAGCTGGCTACAGAAACACCACATGGTTATAGTCAGGGTGGGATTTAGAGAAGGCAGCGCAAGCTGTTACAATACAAGGCATGCGCAACTTTCCATCAGCAGCAGAGACATCTTGACCTTTGGCAATTTCTTGGAAGTTGACTTTTCCTTTTCCTTTTTCTTTTCCTTTCCTTTTATTTATTTGTTTATTTATTTATTTATTAATAACTAAAACCTGAGCTACGTACTGAAAGAGGTTCAATTATTTTTGGAGCATCCTGCAAAATCTGGGAAAGACCTGACACCAGCAGTTTCCTTTCCTATAGGCCCAGGTACAGGTTAGAGTATGGGCAGCTCCTGAGGTCAAAGAGCAGTCAATCAAATAGGTTCATGGGTTAATAGATGTGCAGGTAGGAATGAAAGCCTAGCATCTGGAGAGATACTCACAAAGGTTGTGGTCACCAGGGCCTCATGCTGCATGGTTGTCAACTCAGACCCAATATGCAGGAAAAACAGAGGAAGGACCAGGCGATTTGGAGAGGAAGGTGTTCAGTGTTTCGGCCATCTCTTTTTCTCTTTTTTTTTTTTCTTTAAGGCTTTCACATTCCCCTTGTTCAACTATTTTTCTGCAGTAGCTGGAGCTGGAGAGGGGGAGGTTGGAGTCACTCATTCCTAGAGCTGGGGCTTGAAGTAAGCATCTGAAGCTGCAAAATTCAAGCAAAAAGGACTGAGAGTTGGTATCACTTGGCAAAACTTGTCCTGTCTGTCTTTGCAACCGACTTGAGCTGCCTCAATCATATCAGCCTCAAAATCTTGCACAGGTCCATTGGGTAAAATTATGGTGTTTTTAATGGAGACAGTGGCAAAACTTTTAATACTGTTAAAGCCAGCAACACCATTGCTCTTGTCCTCTAGTTTGGCTTCCTGACTCACAGTTTTCTGTGTGTGTGTGTATATCAGGGCTAGGGCTTGCTTTAGTCACCCTCCCCTGGCCTCCCTTCCCTCAACCCTCTCACATGTCACCCTTGCCAATAATAGTAAAAACAAAGAAGAAATGTGATTCTGTTGGTTAACAAGAAGGTTTACAAGGTAGCTTGATCCTGAATGTTTAACTGGGGCCACAGATAGCAGAGGAGAGCCTTTGTTCACTCTATGGGAAGACTGTGAAAGTCTGAAGAGCAAGTATGCTGACACTTGTGCCCAACAATTGTTTCCACTGCATTTTTATAGAGAGGACATTAAAACCAAAAATTTGATTCAACAGCGTTGCGAGAAGTGTACGGTCTAACAGAAGTCGAGTTTGATTTATTTTTTTTTTTAAGTAGTATGATTTGCAAATAGATAAATGCTTCCTGTAACTTGTTTCATTTATTACAAGAGAGCATTTGGTGCTACTGCATCCTCCATATTAGGTAAAAACTTTTATAAAACACTCATAAACTTCCATATTTATTACTGAATTGTAATGAATGTCTAAACAAACTCACAGGTATTTTGTAGTCTTTTATATGCTACACATTTATCTTCTTTGCTCTAGCCTAGTCCTTTAAGCCTACAGAATCATTCTTTGTTCTATTTGGGATCACTTGGTCCCAAGAAGATTGAATGATGATGAAAAATTAAAAAAAAAACAAACCAAAACCAACAAAAACCCCATATGCTGGCAATGCACCCATAGGGCAAAAAAGGCTGCATTAGGCCAGCAGGTCAAAGGAGATGATCCTGCCCATCTGCTCAGCACTGGTGAGACATATCTTCATGTTCGGTCCACTGCTGGTCTACTCAGTGCAAGAGAGACAGGGAGTTACTGGAACCAGTCCAGTAAAGGCCCACAATGATGATTAAGGGATTGAAGCTTCTCTATATGGGGGAGAAGCTGAGAGAGCTGAGGTTGTCCAGCCTGGACCACATATGGTCCAAAGGATCTTACTGATGCATATAAGTACCTGATGCAGGGAGGAAAAAAGAAGATGGAGCCAGGCTCTTGTTAGAGGCACTTGAATATAAGAAAAAGAGGTTTTTTGTTGTGTTTTTTTTTTCCCTCCTGTGAGGGTGGCCAAGCACTGGTACAGGTTGCATGAAGCGGTTGTGCAGTCTTCATTCTTGGCCATACTAAAAAACAAACTGGACACTTGCCATGGGCTCTTGTTGCCCATCAGCTGGATTAAGTGATTTTGAGAGCCCCTGCCAACCTCAGCTATTTTGTGTTTCAGTGGTATCTTTGATGCAGCAAATGGGGAGCCTGCCCTATGGTTATAAGGGCACTGACCCTGCACATTGAACAGCTTGGGGTGATAGCAGACTGTCTGCCTGCTACTGCTGCAGAACTCAGCGGTTATTAAATGATTACTTGTGCTCACTAATGACATCAAATGTATTTTCAACATGTAAACGAGAAGGGGAAAGCAGGGTAAATCATTATTAGCTATGAGCTTCCCTGAAGCAGATTTCCCATGTTAAAGCACTTAAAAGCAAATATAGAATTTATGATGTATCAGTAGATTTTAAACCTGAATAACGTCCAGTTGTTGTAATGGTTAATAGTGCAAATTATCTGAGTCAGCCTCAGTGTAAAGCAGTAAATATATCCTGCCCATGCAGACACACTTTTTTTTTTTTTTTCACCTTTCACATTAATATTTTATCCCTCTGAAGAGATGATTTCAACATATTATGTGCACCAGCATACTGTGCTCATGGTATTCCTGGATGTCATTACAAATACTGTTCTGCTGCTCTGCTGCCTGTGACACTAGCTTGGAAATTGCTTGGAGTAACAACAGCAAGTGTCAACAGGGAGCTGTATTAATTATTTGGAATGTGTCTCATAAGAGGAATCAACTGCTTTTATTGCAGCACGAATATTACTTGAAATTGGAAGGTTACTGTAACTGTTATCATAATCTATGTGTCATTAACTTTCCATGTTTAGAAAAAGAGATTAACAACCCTGTAAATTATTACAGTAAATAGATTAATTATAACAACATGGTTTTATTATAAATAGAAGGCTTTCTACATAGTTACCTCCAAATTACTGAAGAAGAATTGACTCTTTAGCAGCTGGGAAACTGCATGGTGATGTTGGGAGCCAAAAAGCTTCCACCCAGGTGAAAGCAATGCTGAGCTTGACACACTGGTATCTGCATCTTCTGCAAGTGGGAAAAACAAATGCAGTTGTACTTCATGCCACGATTCCTTCAAAATTGCTGTGACACAGAAATGCTTGCTTCACTCTTAGACTGAGATTAACAGATTGAATGGTTTTCTGTGAAATTGGTTGTCTTCTGTGGTATATGGCCTTTTAAGAGAATGTTGTGCAAAATATACCTGATAGTGGTAAAGCACATATAGCTGAAGTTCAGTGTAGTACACATGTCTAAATGGAAAAAGCAAATGAAATGGGAGTATTTTCAACTTTTCATCATGTGTCTTCACAAAATGGAAGTTCATTGTGAAAAATGCATGACAGAACAGAATACTTGCACACATGTTTTGAATCCAGTGCCTTAAAAATGCTTTATGTTTAATTATAGCCCTGATAGATTTCTGTAGGAAATAATAGCAGAACTAAAACACTTATTTGTCCACAGGGCAGGCTCACCATGGGCAAGTTTCCTACATTGCCCCACCGATCCACCTCGATTCAGATCTGGAGAGACTGCCATCCAAGGGTGAGTCAGCGACACAGCCTCCACACACATGCATTGCCAACCAGCCGTAGGCATGAGCGCACATCATTCATTTGTTTTTAGAGCCACTGCACTAAAGGTATCTGCCTCCATCCAAGGACACTATCTGAAGCAAATCAATAGCTGTGAGAGAGCTGTATGAGAGATGATTGTGTCCCATGTGCCCCATTATGTAGCTTTAAACATATCATCTTGTTCATAAGCTATTTTACTCTTCCCACTAGTTTACTTCTGCAGGTACACATATGCCTTAGGGCCTGCCCTATGCCTTCCTCCTTTCCTTCCTAATGGCAGCACACAGGCATGGGGAGGCTGGTGGCAGGATGCAAAAAGGCACATTTCAGCTGCTCCTCAGGTGAGTGAAGATACAGAAGTGGTTATGCCATGGTTCAGGCCTGGATTCAATCCACATTGCTATTACTCAAGGTTTTTTCTAGAGTTAGTGAGGAGACATGTTCACTCTGGAGGATGACTCAATTTTTAGGTGAGCTGATTGCCCTTAGGAGCAATGCTGGAGTGAGTCCAGAATAGCCCTGCTAAGATAGGTGGCTCTCTTGAATAGTGAAAATAAAGTGATATGAATGTGAGCCCTTGATTTCTCTGCCTTATTTGGAGAATCATCCCCTGCCTGTGTTGTGATGAATCCTCTGTGTTTGCCCCTTGTGGCCTGGGGAAATGAGCTTGGCCCCAGAGTGAGCATCCGTGTTGCTGTAGACTGCTTACACCTCCCTTTGCTGCTTTTAATAGGTTGTCAATATTCAGGTAGGATATCAAAATGACCAGCTTGTCCTTCTTGGAATGGATAACAGCAAAACTAGAATCAAATAGGTTTATGGAAGGATTTCTTAATCAGCTCTAGAAGTGTGTATGAACATCAAACACAGGGAATGTTGCGGAAGAAGAGAAGGGGAGGAAGAGAACAGCCAAAGTGTGTTAGCAGGGAGATGGACTATAGCTTAGGTTTGGACATTTCCTTTCTTCTGCTCTCCAAAAGGTGCTACAGTGGGAGAAAGGGTACAAGATTAACCTTTGTAGTGATTGTCGCCATTCTGCACCAACACTGTAAGGCTGTGAGCATGTGTTTAGGTGCGCACGTGTTTCTCTAGGTGCTTATGACTGAAAAATGCAACATATTAATGCAAGATTAGTCTGGATAGGGACACTGTCATTGTGTAATATGAAGAAAGCTGTCTTCTAAACCTTACTTCATTATCCATCTCTAATATTCTGAGAGACAGAAAAAGCTTTTTGTAAGCCCTACTCCTCCATGTGGCCCAAGAACTTTATGGGCTAAATGAGAGCATACTGTTAATGATCTTGGCATGAAAGACTCCCTTAGTTTTGAGTGAGCTTTTTCATCAGCATCCATGCAGCTTGATCTGTAACTTCAAGTAAATATTTGCTGGATTTTTTCCCTTTATAAAGGAAAAAAATCTTAGTTAATGATACAGTAACAAAACTGAGGAATTGATTCTTGCTGCACAGAAGCTACCTCTGCACTATTATTCCTTGGTGGTTCCTCTTGCGTCTCTGCAAGGTGGAACTATGTACTGGTTGGTGGAGCTTGGGTATGAGGAACCTGGATTCACAGTCCTCTCTCCAAATCTGGTCTTACAAGTTTGACTGGTCACATACAATCTTCTGGCAGTTCCCAGACGTCATTCAGCTTTGAGGGAATTACCCTGAGAATTGACACATGCATTTTAGATTGTCATCTTCTTCTAAACAACTTGAAAAACTCCAATTCTGTGGTAAAATTTACTACCTTGCTTTTTCAGCAGAGCATTTCAGTAAGGTTATAAGCATTTCAGTATAGTTATAACTTTCAGGACCTTCTTGTTAAGTCTGCCTTTGATGGTGTATGTGATGATTCAGAGCTTCCTTAGTACAGGTCAATGTAAGAGCCTGTGGAAGACCAAAGGATAATGGAACAGCAGCAGCCAAAGAAGCTGTTCCTTGCTTTCTCCAGCATAAGAGAGCTGAAGACTAACAAAAATCTGCCTTTTGTTGAAGGCATAGCTACCTCTGCAAGATGAATGGCACTGCCACCAGGAGCAAGGCAAAGTGGGTCAGGCAGAACAGTTGCAGCGCTTTCAGAGAAGGTAAAATGGAGTTTATCCAACATAACTGCTACATTAACTGCTTCCACCAGGGCCTCCACCCCACTCAGTTGAGAGTTGAGAGACCTTAAAGAAAGGGCTGCTCAGGGTGGAAGGAATGATATTACTGCTGCTATGCACTGATAAAAGGTCAAATTCCCTTGTTCAACTTTATAGGAGAGGGCCAGGGAGGCAGCCAGCTCTGAAAGTGTCAATCTATTAGCTGGTGACTAGGGGATCTTAAAAATGCGCTAATCGATACTGTCTCCTATGGGAAGAAAAAGGCTTTCTTCTGGCCCTGGGATCAGGGACATGTAGCTGTACTTACATGCCTGCTGCCTCAGCACCCAAAATCCATTACTGCTGTAATAATCTTTTTTTTTCTTTTTTTTCTTTTTTTTTTTTTTCCTAAATATGTGAATGTTATGAAGTGTTTTATGTTTGGCTGCATTTTCTGACACCTTAGGACTTGCTCAGGTGACATTCCAAGCTTCGTCTCGTAACCACAAGAGATGTTTTAAACGAAGGAGGCAAAAACATCTCTGTCCTGAAGCTCTCATTTGTTCTTCATGTTTCCAGTAACTGGAACCCTAAAAAAAAGAACAGAATTATGACAGTGCACATAAACCACTACTGCTTTTGGCTGTTGTTTTGATGCTCTTCATTTCCCTTCCACATTCCCCCTCGCACTGAGCTGAACACCAGGTGCAGGTCAGTGTTGCATTTAGAGAGGCAAAAAGAAGACATCACTGTACAATTTTAATTGTAATAAATTGATTAAGAGACAGAGTAGAGGTATAAAAGCTTCTTTCCTTCCTGTATTATTAAAAAATGATACAGCATTAGTGCTCCTGTGAGTCTTTGAAGTTGCAATTCTCAACTGGCAGATTTATTTGTAACTGCCTCTTCCTTCTCCTTTTAAGAAGAATTACCACTGGTGACATTTACGCAAATTATTTATGCATGTAGGGCATTTTTACCTGCCTTTCAGAGTCCTGATGCTAGTAGTGTATAAAGTATATAAACTCCAGTAGTTTACTAGTGCATTAGTGTCATCGTGCATTACAGGGTAATTACTCTGAGCCACTGCTCTGTACAGTAACACAGTAATAACACGGTAAATCACTTAATAGAAATGAGGTCCTGAATCAGCGTTTTATTTCAAGACATTTCTTATTTCTTACCCCCTTTTGAATTTGAGGATGTTTTCAAATTGGCTCCTTATATGAAGTACTGTTAAATGTTATTTTTACACCTCCTCTCAGTCTAATAAACTGGACATCATTACGTGATTTTGATGCAGCTTTTTACACCATTTGTATGCAGAATGATTCCAAGGATAGCTGAGACCTCAGGTTGTAATGTCATAGACTGAAGATTAAACCTATGTTTAAAAATGGATCGCTGGTTGCTGACAATAGCAAGGAGTTTCATAAATAAAAGATGATGCTGATACTCTGGTTTAGAAAGGGATTTTATGGAAATATCATGTAGAGCAATAAATTAAATTTAGCATTTGGACTCAAATTCTTCCAGGTACTAAACCACAGCAAATAAGAGAATTAAACTCATCTAATCTAAAACTATTTATAAAGCTTTATAGAAGCAGATTTTAGCATATATGGGGAATTATACGGAACATGAAATATACACCTGGCGTTTCAACATAGGGGTCCTGATTTGAGTGGGAACAGAACAATTCTGTTCAGTGATTTTACTTTTCAGCTAAGTTCTTTTAACTAACTGTACTTTCTGAAGTTACCAGCAGGTTTTCACAGGCAGTGGCTGCTTCAGCAGTGATAACACTCGATGTTTAGAGTTCTTACTAAGGATTGGTGTACAGACCAAGGCCACTGCTGGATCTTGTGCACCGCATTGGGGGTGCAGAAAGTAAAAGGCTGCACTTTTGGGGAGGAGCAGACAGGAGAGGTGACTCTAAATTGACCAACAAGGTATTCTATCCTATATACGTCATATTTGATACAAAGTTGTGGGAATCATGAAGATCAAACACTGCTCTCAGCTCTTGTTCAGCTTCTTCTCTTCTTCAGTGGCTGGCATCTGAAGAGAACTCTGTATCTTCTGCCTTCAATCTCAATCTGTGTGTTCCTGAATCCAGTACCAGAATCCAGCTCCTGAACTTGGTTTGCATCCAACTCTGGTCCCAGTCTGGGACTTTCCTAGTGCCTACTCCACAGCATCAGTGGTGACGGTGACGTAATTGCCATCAGAGGGGGTTGGGTTCAATACTGGTTTTGTGTATATTTGTATATATTCCATTTTTATCATTATTATTTTCATTTTCATTAAAGCTGTTCTAGTTTCCTTTTCTAATTTATAAGTCTCTCTCCCTTATTGGGAAGGGAGGGACGTTAACAGAGAGCATCTGCTGTAGGTCTAGCGGGCTGCCCTGACCCTAAACTGTGACAGCAGGCAGACTGAGAAGCTCTCCTCCCTTGTTGAGATGGTGTTTTGCAAAAGTTTACTTCAAAGTTGAAGCTCGCGGAGTCCTGGAGATTGACATGCTTGAAGTCAGTACATTTCCAAGATGTGACGTGATAAGCAAAACCCATGTCTCCAGTTCTAAAAGTAAATAACAAATAAAGGAGCAATGGGAGGGTCTCACTCTTCTGTGCAGATTTCTCTAGCCAGGGAGGTTGTTTTGGTCCCAGTTAAGGTACTGTGGTTTTTTTTTTTCATGTAAACCTCAGTTGAGAGGTTCAGCCTCTGTAGATACAGAATCTTTCCCTGCTGCTTGGGCAGCAAGAATGTCAAGGTGACAGACAGAGGTTATTCTGTTTTTTCCTCCTTTCTTCTCCAGCTCAGTGACATATTCCTTTGTGCTTTCTTCCTTCAAAAACTGCATCTATTCTCTCATTTTTCTCCCCCTTTGCATTTGCAATGTTTGAGGGAGAACCATTCCTAAACGTCAGAAGCACTACAAAATCTTGTTACCAAAAACAGAGCAGGTTTTTGGATGCACACATTTCTGTCTTTTGTTTGTTTCTTTTTCTCTGTCAAAGATCCCACGGGTCGATAGCTTTGCAGATGATGTGGGAGGATCTGACAGCTGGGCTCATTGCACAGTCCCAGCCCTGCTTCCCAGATCCAGAGAAAGGGGAAGGCCAGGCAGTGAGGCCCAGTGGCACTCCTTGCCTTAATTCAAGCTGACATATGGGGTCATGCATCCAGTGCTTACCAGACCCTGAGACACCAGCTCTCCTGCCTCTCCTTCCTCAGGTCCAGTGCTACGAATGAAGTGCTGTTCAGGAGTCCAGGCTCTGAGCCGATGGTGGCCAGGCACCTCCTATTTCCAGGCTTTGTCATTTTCTGCTTTGGTTCCCCTAGGAAGGCCATTCCCACAGCTCCAAGTCCTTTACAGCGTCCCTCTGCTTCTCTCCATGTTCCTATTTTGACTCATCCTGCTCCTTCCCTTTAGAGTCGGTTACAGTTATACGTTTCCAGCTTCCTAAGGTGATACTATTTTCCTGCCATTCTTCAGGTGAGGGAGTCCAGGGGGAGGGTAATTTGTTGTCTTTGAACTGAGAGAGGACCATGCACTGGATCCCATGCTTGGGATCCTTATTTTGTTTTTCCGTATGCAGTACTGGAGTATAGTGTCCAGCTCTTCCTCGGTCGTGTATAGGGTTTTTTTCTTTGCTTTTGCTCAGCCTTTGCTCCAAGTATGACTTGCTCATAGGGCTCCCACTTCATGACTGCCCTGAGGCCTCCAACACAGGGTGTAAGTGCTCATTGCAGAAAGCCAGCAAAACATACACTAGATTTTCTTATTCCATGTGGCTTTTCAGGCAAGCAGAGTATATGAGGTAAGTGGTGTTGCACTAGTTGTATGGAAGATGATTGATCACCGTAACTGTATGGTCAATGGAAAGGTTTTGCAACGACTGTGAGCTTCACATGTACTGTGGATTTTCAGCTGCCTTGTTTTGAAGCTGTCTGTAGAGATTTTTTTGTTGGGTTGTTTTGCTGCTTATTTATTTGTCATTTGAACTCTGCTATTTGTTGTGACATCCAGGCTCATTTAAAGCCCTTGGCCTTCATGCTTGGAGATTAGTCTTCAGACAGCTCAGCGTAGTGACAATAACGGGTTTTGGGAAGTATGGTAGATGCAGATGCAGAAATGCATTTCTAGATATGGAGCTCATTTAGGTTGTCAAGATGGTGAAGGGGTGAGCTCTGATACATGGTTGTGATGCTTTTCTCAGTCTTTTCCAGAGCTCTCCAAAAATCTCTTGTTGTGGCTTTGATCCATAACAAAGTGATGACCTTCCTGGACTACACTGATTTCCCTGAAAAAAGATTTCCTCCTTTGAACATGGTCTATGCTGCATATTTATTAATTCTTCATGAGTATCATGAGTGGTGATAACTAGTATAATAATTAGGGTTGCCAGAGCCCTTGGAAATCTTGCAGCCAGCCTCTAGCCTGCTGTTTACTTGTTACCATCAGCAAGATCTTACTTTATGTCCTGTAGCTATCCATAGTCATAAAGAGTTAATTGCATGCCATTCACCTTTTTTTTTTTTCACTATGGTGTTGAACTTTGCTCTTATTTCTTTGGAATGTGTGTTCTCCTTGCAGAGGGGCACCTCAGGGCATTGATGTTTATTTATAACAGCGTTCAACTCTAGCAAAAAGCTGGAGCTAACAAAGTCTCTCAAGGAGTTCTAAATCCTATCTGCTGGTGGGAACTGTTCAAAGTATTTACACTTGAAAATATTTAAGGATTTTGGGGTGGATGGCGAACAGTCTGAACGCTGTTTGACACCTAATCATCTAAAAAAAAAAAAAAGAGAGAGAATGAAAGAAAAAGCACTTTTTAACTAGGGCTCTTCGCCCTAGTTTTGCTATGCAGATCAGCATGAACCGTGACATTGAACATTTCAAGATGCCTTGAAATGTTATTTTTTGTAGGCTATTTGAAGCTACCAGATGACCTGATAAACTAAAAAAAATGGACATAGACATTCACACAGGAGATTCTTTTGACAGTGGGTTTCATTTTCCGCTGTACTGAATTGTACCACTCACCATCAGCAGTGGAAGTTTTCACCCCTTGACAGTGGCAACAGCTGGAAAGCAGAGTCAGCTATGGCAGTGTATCTTCAAGCATCACTAATCTAAAGTGAATGTCCTATTACCAGCTTGAAAAAAAGCTGTTGAAGCAATTCAATGTGGAAAAAGAGTGCATGCAGCATGAGACCATTCTCAAACTTTTTTTTTCCTTTTCTGCCAGACTAATTTTTGGCTACACTTCTCTTTCTGAAATATTTATAGGGTAAATAACTGTTTTAAATGAGCAGATGGGGGAGACATAAGACAAGCTGTTAAATTAATAAACATGTGTGGTGCTTTATCAGTAAGGGAGCCCATTTTGGCATTTCTTCTGGATGATTTGTATGGCCTATCACCATTGCACCTGGTGCAGGGACAAGAAATGGGCACTTAATAACCAAACAATGTGCAAACTCCTTCCATTATAATTTCATTATGTCAGATATAATCGTCTATAACTAGATGTCAAATACATAATTTATATCCAGCTTCCCTGTGGAATAGTGGCCACATGAATGAATGGCCCCATTAATGGGAAGGAGCTTTTACTGTAACTTTTCCTCTCCTGGTACATGGTCCATTTCATCATCTGGTATTAATTCTGACTCATTTTAGGACTGTAGAAAACTGTCTGTTATATTTATATTTGTGTAATGGGAGAGGATGGCAAATAAATCATGAGAGATCAAATTTCAGGTCCACTGATTTCCTAAGCCATGTGCCTGTTTAAAAAAGAATAGGATCAGTCTGCAGCACTTTAAGAGGCATAATTGGCCTGCATTTTACCTGTCCAGAGACATTAAAAAGTCTTACAGTGTGAGGTAACACTTCCTCTGGGAGCCATCTGTCACACTTGAAGAATTTAACCACTGGAAGGTCTTTATCTGCCACTGCAGCCACACTGCTTGCATCCTCCTGTGCTGTGTGTTGCGTCTTCTCTCGTGTTATGTCATATGGTGTTTATTTACAGAAGTGTTACATGGCATATGTGGTGAAGTGTGTCATCGTCATCTGAAAGGAGGGAGGATAGGACAGCGATGTTTTTCTAGAGGAGTCCTTCAGAGACATGTGTGTGTGTTTGAGCAGGGCATAGGATCCCAGTTGTTCTGTTCAGGGCCTGTGGATATTCACAGACAAAACAGATACCAGTTCAGAGGATTAGGTTGTTGTGAGTCACTTTACAAAATGCCTTTTATACATTTTTATTTTATTTTATTTTTAACATATGGCCTTATTTTGGGGTTAAACCCCTGGTGGAGAGCAACTCGATACTCTAAGTCTGGGAGGAAGGTTTGTTAATAGTACAGGTAGGAAGCCGCCTCTGATACAGCACTAGTGGTACATTATTAGTATATTGTTACTAATGAGAAAGTATGTTTTATTCTGTTGTGGCTATAGAGGTAATACTTGTTTTATTCTTCCTCTGGTGAAGATCTGGATGAAAAATTATCGAATTAATATCATTTATAATAGTAGATGACTTCCTAGTGTCTGATAGAATTTCCCATTGTCAGTACAAAATTAAGGCTAGATAATAAATGGTATATTTACCTAACAAAATATTGAAGTTTCCTAGACTTGTGACTTGATTTTCTGAATGGCATGTATGCTGAAATGTTTGCAGTGATGGAATATCATGTTACATCTATAGCATCTTCTGCTGGAAAATATTTTCTTCATTCTTTTCTTTTCATTCTTTTAATTTTTTGTGGTTGTTATTTTTCACTGCATGTAAAAGTTAAAGAATACAAATCACCCTTACAAAAGAAATGTAAGAAGTACGAGTTCTGATTTATGACAAGTTAGGAAAAGTAGCTGATAAAGACCTAGGCTATTCTGTGGTGTGATCTGACTGCCTTCCTATAAAATGCAGAAGTCTCTTATTAGTCAACAAGTAGGTTTAACATGCTCTTGTTGAAGTTCATAAGACTCAAGCCATGCATCTCTAGAAAAGCAGCCAGCCAATTTCCCATACAAGCAAATCATGTTAGGCTCAAACTGTTGTCTGAGCTGTTGACAGCACTGAGTTGAAGAGTTTTGTGTGTTTGAGGGCTCTTCAGCTGTGCAGTGGGATTTTCTATAGGTAAGCAATTTTATTTACAGTACTTGGCTCTTGGAATCATCTTAAGTTGAATCATAAATTGTTGGAAATGAGAGATTTCCACCAGAGTGGAATGTTTGGATTTAAAGCCTGCTTTGGCTCTAGAATTTCCTTAAAGCACATTGTTGAATTTTGATTGTTTCCTTTGCGTATTGTTTCTTACAGATGAATCATAGTAATGTGATTTAATCCATTCAGAAAGAAATTTATGACAGCGAATTGGTACCTCACTTTTGAAAGGTGCTTTTGGAAATCCCAGCCTTAATAAATGCACAGTAAATACTGATTTATAGATAAACATTATGAAGCTCCATTGCTAATATTGTAACTTGGCTCCTTCATAAGAGGCTTTATATTTTAAGCCTTTCAGCCAAGTAAATTTGGCTTGATAACTGCAATATTTGCTTAGAAGAAAAGACTGCTATCCTCCAGCTCCAAACGGTTTGTTATTGCCTTCAGATTGGCTTGATGGAGTTCATTTTCCTTGAAAAAAAAATGCAAGAAGCAGTATTTAAAAGGTCTTAATTGCCTTCAAGGAGAGATAAGATTTTGAGGTTGCTTAAATGTAATTATAAGGGTTAGAGGGCCAGCATGCATGAGAGTGCCGCAGCCAAGGAGCTTTTGGGCATTGAGAGAAATAACTGGACTTGAGGCACGGAAAAGTCTTTGTCCTTACCCAGCTGAGGATGCTGAGGATGCTGCTCTTTTTGCAGATATGGCACATGGGGAGTCTTACAGAGGGCTCTAGATTATGCATATTAATTTGTAGCAAGTGTATCCCCTTGTTTCACTGGGTGAAAAATTGCTTGTTTCACAAGCAATTTTTGGAGAAAATTTTTGGAGAAAATTGCTTGTGCTTTCTTCATTAAAAAATGACCACAATTACAGATGTTGTCATGGCAGTCTCCTCTTTAGGTTTTCTCTAAGTCCTAGTTTCATCTTTATTTCACGGGGTGCTACTTTGCACAGACGTGTGTGCGCATGTCTGTATTATGCCCACAAATTTCGTAGTAGACACACACCAGAATAATACCATTACTGAGTAAACAATTATGTTTCATTCTCTGCAACAGAAGGAAATGTGTGCCCATAAATCTTCTTCTAAATAATCTGTGTTAGAGAGCAGAAAGAAGATGAGATTTTGAAATTCATGAAGGCCCTTCACAGTGGAATCCTGTGTGCCACTGAAGTGGAACAAGCTTATTTATATTTTATTGTGCTTCTAGATCAAGCTGCATTATTATGAGCTGCATTCCCCTGACACTATAGCTATTGCTAAGAAAGAGGTACATTATGGTAATATTTTGTGATCATAACTATGCAAGCTGGGTTCTGTAGATTGAAGAACTTAAGGAGGGAAAAAAAGTGAAGTTAATGCACCATTTTGATTATAGCCTGTGCAGCTTGTTGCTCATGCTTAGAGGCAAAAGTAAACTTGAATTTGAGAAGAATTCACACAGAAAATGGGAGAAAAGCAAACAATTGAAATAATATTTTCACTGAACTTTAAAATTGCTCATCAGTAGGGATCTGGAATTGGTGCTGCTAAGAGGGAATCTGGCAGAAGCAAACCGCATGCTTTTGCTAGATACTTTCAGTGAAGAATTTCTCAGCCTTCTCATTCCTTAATGTGTTTTGATCACGTAAACAGAGCACTCATCCTTAATTCCTGCTTCCTGACCATTTCTAGTGCTGGTGTCTATTATGTAATTTCAGTACCTTCTGAGTCATTTAATTTGATTCACTAAGAGCTTAGAAGCAAGTAGAAGCTAGTACAAATGCATAAAGTAAAATGGCAACATGAAGCTTCAGTGTATGGAGTAAAAGAAAAGGCTGAAGTCATGAGCAAGATACTGACGGCCATGCTGGTTATTTTTATAAATACATTCTACTGACCATACTGATGAGTATTATAAAAATGTTTATACAACAAGTAAAATAAACAAGGAAGGATCAGAATTCCTCCTAAAAGAATGTTCTGAACTGTTTTCCCTTTCAAAACTGTTTTCTCATTAATACTGCTGCCAAGGCATGAAGCAGCCACAGAGAGGGAGGTCTGAATGAGTAGGAACTCATCTGAGTTCTGATATGCCTTGCACCTAGATGATTTGACCAGTACAGTGTCCTCAGGAGTGTCCAAGGGTATCACAGCCATGGCACGGCATAATTTTTGCCTCATACTACTTCCTCTCCTGTTTTCAAACAGTCAGTGCACCAGAGCTAGGTTTGTACCTGGATCAGGTACAGTGAGGATTATTCCTTCTTAATCTCGGCTCCTAAATTCAGAGTCATGGAGCAAGCAGCCCACCCAGCTGAGGTCAGTCCTGTTTGCCAGAGCCTTGGCAAGTAGTGGCCTTCCCCGGGCTGGGAAACCAATCAGGGGCTTTCCAGCATCCTAACTCAATTAATGACTATTTAACGTCAACTTCAGCCTCTGATCCTGCCATGATGAGCAGAGCCACTTTTTCTCCCTTCTTCTCTCCCTTGCCTCCTCACTGTTCTTTTTGCTCAAAACTTGTTCAATGGTTTCTTTGACCCTTAACAGGGCTTTAGGAAAATTAATATTGCATTCTCCTAGTCGAGGCTGTAATAATTCCTGTTACACTTCATTGTGTGCACCTGGTCATAAAATCTCTCTGCTTTCTTTTGGTATGAATGTATTTATTGAAGCTTTTCTTGCTATCCTTAACTTTCAAAGCCAGATTAATTTCTAGCTGGGCTATGGACCTTCTAATTATCTCCCTGCATAACCTAACAGTATCCTTGTATTCATTATGGGTGGCCTGCCCTTTCTTCCAGAGGCCATAAACTCTCCATTTTTCCCTGATTTTCGACCAAATCTCCCTATTCAGACAGGCTGGTCATCTATGCCGACCTGGCTGAATATTCAAAGTTCCTTGGTCTCTCCATAATCCATCCATGGTTTTAAATTTGTATGTCTTCTTATGAACTTAAGGTTTGTACTTATCTTTAAAATACATTGCTCCTCTACATTGTGTTTGGTTAAATAACCACAGCTTGGTGTAGATATTTTGCATATAGGCTGACCAGGTTGACACTGTGAGTATTTTGCAATCATTTGTTTAATTAGCTGAAGCTCTCTAGGGAGACGTTTATGAAATGGCGTACTCCCAAAGTCTAATTTAAAGCTGTTTTGCTTTTTTTTTGATGGAGGGCTTGTAATGCAAAGCGTTAAAAAATGTACAAGTGAATGGAAAGCAAGAAGACCCTTTCTGTTAATGGGCAGTGCCTCAGTAACAAACTCATTCAAACACAGAAAGGAAATTACATTGAGTAAAATGACCTAGAAGAGGGGAAATTGGAATGAAGTCTGTACATCTCTCTTATATTTTTTTCTTTTTTCTTTTTATTTTTTAACCTGTACTTCCTTTCTGTTTTCTTTTAGTGCAGTGCTTAATTAAGCTTCTCCTTTGTTTGGAGGTTAATTCCTCTTCTAAGCTACAGCTATTTTTACAAAGGTATTAATTACTGGAGCGAACAAAGGCTGAAGACTAGAGAGTGGCAGGTGCTGAGCTTTATTTAGTGGGAAGGGATTTTTTGATCATATTGAGGCTCCACTTCTGCATGCAGGGCTTCTGTGTTAACTCTCGTCTGCTTTCTGCTTTCAGTGAAGTAGTTCCTGGGAGGGAGTTGAAGTTTCTGCCATAGTACCGGGGCTGTGCTGTCCTATCTTCTCACTTAATGCACTTACTTACAACCTCTTGTGCTCTGCAGTCCCTTAAATTCCCACCTGACTATACATAGAGACCACTGGTTTGTCTTTTGGTATTTACTTGCCCATAGAAATCATTGAGAAATTAAGATCTTAAATAGTTGAGATTTGACTTGATCTTCATGAGTCCCCATGAAGCAGCAAGCTCCTGCATACAGGGACACTGTGTGTCATCAGTCAGGGTAGGTTCTGCTGCTTGCTGGCATAACGATGCTCAGAGTACCTGAAGTCTCTGATGCTTTGCTATAGTGTTTGTAGAACATGCAGAACACATGTTAATCATATTTATATTGCAAGAAACTGGGGTAGTGATCCTGAATTCTGCTGCTGAGCTGCAGTGCTGGGGAGCAGGCAGCAGTGACAGAGCAGGTCAATGGAAGTGAACATGAGAACAAGAGCTAAAAGAGCCTTTAGAGAAATAAAGCTGAGGGGAAACACAAAGGAATAACAGAATGCCCCAGTAGTTAAAAGTAGGACCTCTCTTACTTGTTGTAGTCCTGCTAGGAGCAATGTGGTGGGCCGTGTCTCCAGGCATTGCTCTGCCCACACAGTCCTTCACTATCGCATAGTGTAGCATTAATGAAAGGTCACTCTTTCCAAACAATGGGAAAAGTTGAACATGACCTAGGAGCCATTGTTTGTCATCCGGAGACCAGATTTTATTGTTACATTTACTTACTCTGGTTGTGTGATTAGTCATTTCATGCATTCACACATATGTCTAGTTTCTACAGAAAGTGATTTTATAACTGTGGCACCCTGTAACCTTATGGCTATTTATTTCTTGTACTATTCTGAGAAACGGGAAATGATCTTTTTGGTTCTGTAGAAGCTCTAAGTTTGTGGGGAAAGAGAAAAGGCAATTACGGAGCTGGTCAGTTATTGCTGACACAGCATAATTAGAGCACAACTATTTCTGAAATCAGCAGCTAATAACAGAAATACATGTCCTATCCTTTCCATGCAGAAAAGAAATGGGATTGTGCTTTAAAATACCTTTTGTTTGTTGTGCTCTCTAGATGCTGTTTTTGGTAACCTGCACATGTGGGTAAAACATTTTGCACTTTTCAACATTATATTTTTTGTTCAGAAGAGTTGGCAAGATGATAAATGGCACAAATGGCTCAAGGAGTATTGACTATTGCAATCAGTAGCTAGTGAAATTAGCATATTCCTTCTGTTTTGTGTGCACAGACAATTGCAAATTAGATACATAAAACATTCTCCCAGAGGTATGGGTTTGAGTTTTAAGAGAATGCTGGCATGGGAAGGAGGAAAAGCGTGTTATCACAAAGCATTTTACCCCCTTTCATAGCTGGTTCAAAGCTATGAGACTTACAAAAAATTCAATAGGAGTGATAAAGAAGAAAAATGTGGGAGGAAAGGCAACACAAGAGAAAGCGAAGAACTATGTCAACAGCTAATTAGTACAAAATGCAGTCAGCTGCGCAAGAGATGCTGGGAAGATGCTAAGTGTGTTACACAAGTAACGAGGGCAAAGGAATGGAGGTGCATGCCAAGCGAAGTAGCTTCTCCGACTCACCAAAACTGCATCTTTGAGCATTCCAAACATAAAGGTTGTTTTTTCAAGGTGAGTTTCCTGTCCAAATTACTTTCTCACTACTGGGCTGCTTTAAGAGATAGTAGTGTTTGTCCCTCCTGCCTGGTAACATCCTTTTCTGGTAGCTTGCACTCAGAGAGTCAAGTAGGTTCAAGCCAAATAGAGAAGTGCTTGCGTTGCTGCAGGCAATGCTCTTTGTCAAGTGGACTTTGAACAAATGCACAGATTGGCACCCAGCATGCCTGGAATGGGCTCTCCTTCAACCACGTAGTGCCAGGTCAAAAACACTTGTCAAATACCTTTCTCCTGACTGCCCTGAAACCTAGAGGTTGATGCAAGGTGAGGACAAGTTGTATCCATAGCCTTCAACGCTGGGTGCTTGCCCACTGCATCTTGTGAAAGAACTGAGCTATAGTTTCTGACTACCTGGCAGTGTTTGAAAAGTAACCACCACGTGGCACCTCCCTGTTTCAGAGATAACAGGATGGAATAAGACCAATCATCCATCTACTGCTTGCTAGAAAAGGCAGAGTAGAAGGGGCTTCTAATGGAGAGCCCAAGCTACAGTTACAGTCCTGTTTGTTTTTTTTTTACTCTGGCCAAATCCCGTTGAGGATGTGTTAGTATTTCTTGGCTGTTTTTCTGATCCACGCTTCCAGACAATCACCAACATTTTGCCCATGTGGAGCCTTGTCTCAGAGGTGTTGACCTGGAGTGGTGCAGAATGGTCTGTGAGTCCCTCAGTCTTGAAGTTATTATTTAGATGTGTAGCGAAACAAGCCTCTACCCCAAAATTCTCACCTCCTCAGAGGGCCATAGTATCTAGCCTAGCATCTCTCAGACTCCAACACCAAAGAGGTGTTAAGTAACAAGCAGGTTTTATTGACTGTAATTGCACTTGAATTAACTAGATGTCTGTGTAATGGGTGGCTCCTGCAGCCTGACACCCTTCTGCAGCACTGGAAACCTCATTGCTTTGTCTCACAACAGTTCCTATGCCAGGAAGCTTCAGAGGGCACAGTTCTCTTGGCATAACTCTAAAATAACTTGACAAGTAAGTTCCAGAGGCTTAAACTCTTGCCCCAGCTGGGATACATAATGAACTAGCTACCTCCACTCTTTGATCTTCCCTTTGTTCTCTGATTTTCACAGAGACATCATTTGTTCATACACTCCATAAAACGGGGATCGAGGGGGAAATAGAGGTTTAGAACAAAAGAGGGAGAGAATTGGAAACACTCCCTGCAATTTGCAGGCAGGATTGAGGTGCTGCCTTGGCTCTGCTCTTTGTGTCCTCAGGGTGGTAGTGCAATTTGCCGGCTGGTGGGGAGGAGGAGACACACCGTATATTTAATTTGCTGCTTAGAGGTTTGTTTTGACCTGCATGCTTGTATTTAAATGACATGGATGCATCTGCTCATGTGCTTTGTTTCCTGAAGCTGTGTCAGGGCTGCCAGGATGAGTTGCTAAGGGGGCATTTTTGCGATACCATGCTGGATGAGAGGGTTTTCAGTTGCGGACTGCAAGTCATTGTCATATCACCAAGGATTTAGTGAAAATCTCTTCTGTCACTCTATTGCAGCCTCAGGAGACAGGGCAGAACTTCTGTGGCAACTGTTGAAAAGCTTCAAGAGTGAAAAATAACGAAAAAAAAAAACACAGGGAACTTTTACTAGGTCCAAAGACTCTAATATTTTTTTGGACTATGTCCACTTAAAGATCAATGCAGTTTATCAGAAATCATTAAAGAAGCTAATGTTACTGACTGGATACCTGACAGCTTTCTGTACAGCATGTTTCAAAAGGCAAAGGTACTTCATACAGTTACAGCAACAGTCCCAAGCAAGGGTGAATCACAGTCATCCCCAGTGTAGTTACTGAGGCTGTATCCCTAAATGCTTCTTTTGTCAGGTTTGTTCACAATGCTAGTGTACTGCTATTCTAAAAAATGTGATATTACAGGAAATGATAATCATGTAGTGGGATCTGAACTTTTGCAGAAGGGAGTGTAGTACATGATCCACTTAAAATTATGAGTATAACTAAAAGTCACAGAATTTTACAGTACACAGACTGTAATATACTGCACCCATCTTTACCAGGAATGGGTTCAAATCTGTGGAGCTTTCCAGTCTTCATTTATGAAATCACTTAATTACTTGGGTATTTCTTTTGGCTTTCTACTCTATTTGATTGTGGCTGTGTTTGAATAATGTCAGAGCAGAAACTGGTTTTATTTGACTTAATTTTGTCCACAGCAAGATATACATTGCCATGAAATATGATGTAATTCCCCACCAGAAGGAGACGGACTTCTCTTCAAGTCAGGCCTCAGCTCTGGTGTCTTGGTTTTTAATACAACAAGCAGCAAAGTAGCAGGAAATGGTGGAAATTGCAAGGTGGAAGTGGGTTTAAATGGCAGTAATCCCTACCCTCGCTTTAGGGAGAGAGCTGTAAGTTACTGCTCCCTCTTGGCTCTTGCCCTAATTCAAGTTGTTGCTCTGCTTTTGTTTGATGGTATTTCACATTTTCTTTAGGAGGACAAAGCTGAAAAAAAAAAGAGGGAAAAGAAAGTTGTATAGTGCTGTGAAAAAAAAAAACAAAGGGATCTATCTGAACACCTTGTATTGTTGGATATGGCTACTTCATCCAAGGGATGAAGCACACAGATGGAGATGCTGACTGTGAGTGAGGGATGGATAAAGTATATGTTTGAATGCAATTAAGTAAAAAAAAAAACAAAGAAATGTTGTCCAAAATCTCCCGAAGCCCTGAAATGCACAGATCATCCAACAGCCACGCTCCAGTTTGGAGCCTCCAAGCTGTCACTCTTCTATCTTAAAAACCATAGCAGAAGTCTCAGCTATGTGAAGAACTATTTAAGCAGAAGAAATGGTGGTGCTTACATTTTCTGGTTGCTGTGGGTTTTGGAGACCATGGTATTCATCACAATTTATGTATCAAATAAACAAAGTTATTTTCACCTGGAAAAGTGATGGGATTTTCTTTTTTTAAAGTGAAGATTTTGTCTTTTTGTTCTCGATCTACAGGTTCTAGGGGTGTGTGCTTTTTTTTTTTTTTTTATGGGTTTATTGTGCACACAGGCAGAAGTGACACTGAATAAGATCAATAGTGGGTCTGTTGGTCTCTGCTTAGTAGCGTTGGGATTTAATGGATAGTAATACCTGGAGTAGCTTTGTCGTAACTCAATGCCCATATCAAAGATATGAGCGACAAGCCAACTTTTGGCTAAGAATCACTGCTATTTCAGGAGAGGGATTCAGAAGTTACACAGCGAGACCAGTCTAACTGTAATAAAAACCATAGAGCCTCGGGTTTTGTCACAGGGGCTGGTTCCTTCAGAGGTCAGAGCAGATGAGGCCACGGATGCTCTCTTGCTTTAAAAGTCTGTGAACCAGTGCAAGAAAGTAGTCTCCATTTCTGTTTTTGAAGAAGGATAGTTTATTCAAGTGTTCATATTGTAAAAGCATTGTGCTGAGCTGCATTATTCTTGCTGGTTTGATTGGAAATGAAATTTCCCCTTTCCTCCTTTTAGCAATACTTGGGATTTGTTGCATTTTTGAACTGTGGATATATTTGGCTTCAAAGGGCTTTTGCATTTGCACATGGGAATAGATGTCATAATGACTATGGCCTTAATATTTGCCCTGATCTAAAAAAAAAAAATGTCTTATAGCTGCACACACATTTTGTGAAGATGTTTCTCTTACTCTACACAGTGTTTTCTTGGGGAAAAAAATTATAACTAGGATCCAGGAGAGACTATGTAAGTCAGAACAGGGTTTGCTCAGTCTGTGTTTGATCCCTACTTGAGCCCACCACAGTTCGTCATTAATCCAGCTTGATTTGAGCTGCAAGAGAAATGTATAGTGGGATACAGGTTTTACCAGATTAGAAATATGAAAGAAAGAGGCTGTCCTAGCACAGAGTTACAACTGAGACTCATGCTTCTCCTGCCTTTCTCTAAAAAGGTCCTGGTGGTCACACACCACTTTAAATGGGAAAAAATAGGGCAGTGGTGGAGAAGGAAACATGGTTTACTGGAGATGAAGTAATACACATCCCTGCATATTATCTGAACTGGAGGCAGTGATGGGGATAACATTCATTTCATTTTTAGTTTTGCTGAATGTTCCTTTTCTCTGCTACAGGACGTGTTTTCTTCTGCCTTTGACACCTGTAGCTGTTTGCCACACCAGTGAAAATGGAGGGTAAAAATATGCCTGTGATAATTCAGTAGTACTTTACACTGACTGTGCCATCATTTTGCAAAGGCATAAAAATGGCCAGATGAGGTACAGAAAATCAGTCTGTAAATCTGTAAAAATCACGGGGTTTCTGCATCTACTGATTTTCCATTGTCTGTATTCATTAACAGAGAGCAAAATGGATGAATTAGTGCTCAGTTCCAGGCAGCTGTTCTAACTTCCCCAGGCTGCACATGCTGAGGGTGTTTAGAATATTTTCACTTGCAAAGAAATAAAAAAATCCCAGCTTCTGTTATATCTTCCGCTTTCTATGTAGCCTTCTGAGGCCAAGGCGACTACCACTGTGTTTTGTGCTTCCCTGAAGCCCAGCTCTGATCGCATGGCTACCTTCAAATAAAGATTTCATTTTGAAGAGTGGCTTTTGCAGGGATCCTTTCACTTCTCCGAATGATTCCCAGACCTCAGCCACCAACTCTTATGTCGGGGCATACATTTTCAATTAAGAGTAACCCGGGAGGTGCCGAGCTCCACTTGCTATATTGGTGCTGCTGGAGCTTGTGCAAAAATAGTCTGGGTTAATAACTGGGGATTTTTGAACTTGGAAGAGCAGTGGGACAGCTTTGAGTCCACTGTGACAGAATAGTAAAAAGACTGTGACTTGCATCCATCACTTACTGAGAGGTAGAAAGCTTGATGTATTTTATGAGAAGCTGTCGTGCGCATCCTGCATGTTTATGAATGGGATGGGAAAAGTTGTGGATTAGGCAGCCTTTGGAAGGAGATCTGTAAATTTGTAGCCCATGGGGAGAAGAGGTTTGGAGGAAGGTTGGGGGTGTTCTGCTGCTCCAGGCACAGCTGGAGGAAGAAGCCAAGAACCCAGGCAAAATACAGCTCGCACTCAGGAGGTGGTGCTTGCTGGAAGGGAGGGTGGAAGGAAGTCATACATGATTTTGAATGGGAATGTTAGCCTTACTCCTTTGGCCTAAAACGCACTAGAGAGCAGAAAGACAAGCAACCCTGCCAGCAGAGCCAGGCACGGGGTGCCATCTCAGACAGGAGACTGAGGACAGGCAGGCGAGAGGGGGACAGATGATTGTATCCACCTGGAAAACACAATCAATTAATTTGGGATACAGCTGGCATGTCAGAGAGAAAAGATGCATATATTAGTAGTACGGTGGGTGGCTTTCTTGGGAAGGAGACTTCATATGCTGTTACTCCCTTTCTGTGGATTGATGCTGCTGATGACAAGAGGAGAAGAGGTTTATTACAGATATTAGATATTTAAACACTAAAGATAACTCACAATGCCGAAAACTGAACTTTTCTCTGATTAAAATTTAATTGCTCCCAGGCTTTCACTAGTTACTTGCATCAAATTTCACACCATCAGAAAGTGCTCATCAGCCAGTGTTGGATTTAACAGGAATTTGGCAGATGTTAGTGAAGTGCTGGAGGAAATCCAAACCACAAGATCTGCAGCATATCATGTGTTTGAAAATTTGCTGGCAGCTGAAAGAAAAATTACAAACCTGGAAAAGGAAAGAAATGGACACAGATCTCTTCTTGTCAAAAAGCCAAAAGGTAGAACCATCACCTCCAGCACCTGGAAGACCAGCACAGGCCATGAAGTGCTGTGTGTCAGGTGTCTCGGTGTAAAAGCAGCATATAGTATATTATTGGCTTTTAGAGTTGTTTAGGTGAAGAACATTGGTATCTCCATGGAAATATTCAGAAAAAACCCAACACAACAGCCTGTTCTGAAGCAATTTAGCAAATTAGCTAGAATTTATAAAACTTAGGATTTCATCTCAGATTTTCCTTCCTCTTGAGGACATTTATTCAGAAACAGGGTCCTTGTTCAGTAATTTATTTCTGTTAAGTATTTCCTTCCTATTGCTCTCTGTCTATGGTGCTGTAATCTTCAGCACTGCTTAGCTTTTTGTCAGCAGGATCTGCTTCCGGTGCAAGGAGAGGACAAACATGAGTAGCTAACAAGGTTCAAGAAAGCTTGGTCCATTTTTTCCTAAGTATATATAATAAAGCACTTAGCTTTATATCTACGTGTCCGTGTGTAGTATTACAGTAGCCCCAACAGCTGTAGCACAGCGAGACTGTGGAGGGAGATGTTTCTTGTAGACAAACAGGAGCTGAATGAAAACTTGGGATGGTGTAAGTCCTTTTCAACAAAATCCTTAGTTGTGTTTGGAAAGAAATGTAACACCATGATTTAATATCTGTCATGTTTTAATGCATGCAAGTATCTTGACAGTGGTTGTGACAGGAGCTTTTATAGAAAAAAGTAATTTTCATCTTAAGCCTTTTTCATTTGATACTGTGTGGTGGAGTTTGTGCGGAAGATTAAGTCTGATTCATCCCTTGTTGGCACTGAGCTGATGGGCATGGAAATACAGCAGGACCTGCTTTGTGCTGTTGCAGCATTTGATCCCTTATGTATGATTTAATTTGTTCTCTCTATATAGCAAAATGCATTTGATATATTTTCATCCTCTGTAATGCGACCTGGGGTCTGTTGTTAGGTAGATGCTGCCTAGGAGAGATGCTGTATCCCTGTGTTAATCCTGCCTCATCTTTTGGTGCTGATTTGGCTTATTTTCAACTCCTGGGAGGATGTGAGCTAATGAGAGTTTAGAAGTTTGGATCTGTGGCTGGGAAATGAGTTCAGCCCATACTAGGCTCTTAAGTGTTGGCTTAAATAACCTTAAATCTAGGTTTAAAAGCTATACTGAAATGGGGACTGCATGTTGTCATGCTTTTCTCTCCCAGGTTAACAAGTTTAATATGTGGCAATCTGTTTTCTTAAATTATGTCCTGTATTATTACTAATAATAAATATAATAAATATAATAAATACAATTTTTAATAGAAAAAAGGCAAATCAAAATACTTCAAAAAGTATTACTCCCTTTCCATTCCAGATGCTCAATTTCACATAGTATTGTCTGAAGATTTGTGAGTATATCGTGCAAAGTAATTTAGAAACACACGAGCAGAAATTCTATTTCTAGGACTGAAACGTCATAGAATCATAGAATTTGTTCAAAAGATGATAAGAAAGGAGATTTTTTTTTTTTCAAACACCACAGGCAATTGATTTGTAACTTGAACAGTGATGTGGGAAGAAGAAAGTACACATAGTATGACGCAAGGCTCTTTGCCAGTGTCTCAGAGGTACCTACAAAACAGACAACAGGTATATTACAACCAAAAATTGCCCATCACTCCAACAGACTAAAGTAAATTACAAGTTTGAATGTCAGAAGGGAATATACTACTACACAACTAATTGCCACGTTTTAGGAATATTCTTTTTAGAGAGATGACCCAAAATGTGCACACACTCACCCATAAAAGGGAAAACCTCCCACTCAAGGGTACCCAGGAAGAGGATCATTCACCCAAAAGGGGGCTCATTCAGGGATATATCCAGAAGAAATATTCACTCACCAAAGATGGGGTGAGGACTTAATCACAGAAAGTTTCCCCTGTCTAAAGGGAGGGTCCCCAGCTGCAAACCCACTTGGTCTGAGGGAACGAACTTCAAATCGACTCTTTGTCAGGGCTTCATTTATACCCTAGTGTAGTCTGAACTGTGATCATTCTAATTAGTAGGGGTCAAGGGCATGACAGAGGCAGGCTGAGGGCCTGAAACAAAGTAATCAACAAGTTTTAATGGCCTTGAAGCCCCAGTCTTTATCAGGTCTTTGATAAGCTCCAGTCTTAGTCAGATCTTTGGTCAGCCCTGGTTGCTATACGATCTTTGTCAGTGCAGCTGCATCTGCCACAGCCAGTGAGTGGGGAGGAATAGGGAGGCACAGACACCCTTCAGGTTTTTCAGAACAAAGCTGAAGCAGATGTTCCTTTGCCTTGAGACGCTATTCTAGCCACGAGCACTAATCTAACCTGACCACAGTAAAGGCTGTCCCTGCTTCTAATTCTGTCTGGCAAATGCAGAGAGATGTGTACAGAGGTAGCAAACCATGGGAGGGATTTCAGCCATCTTGAGGTATTTAATGTGTCATGTATCCATTGGGTTCCCTCTGCCACTGAGGGAGAGGGGCACCTCCAGATTGATATTCAGAAGACCACATGCCAAAATTGAGCATTAATGTAGATGCATAACAAGGATGTTCAAACTTTACAGGAAATTTGAAGTGTTCATTGGAAGTGTGAGGTAAACATAACAGTCAGTGCTCAGCAAGGTACACTCAGGATTTCCCAGTTAGCTGTAGTGAGATGGGGGCCTTATTCTTTTAGTGTTTTCTTAGATCTGACCTCATATGTGCAACTTCATTACATTGGACACCCAAACCAGCAGTAAGCCTCTGCTATGGGAAGATGCAACTCAGCAGGAAAGTAATATTGAGACCCTAAAATAACCTGATACTCAAAAGGCCAGTGCTTTTTTAAGGCTGTGGGAGATACTGCTTGCTTAGTTCTTTTAAAAATCAGGCCACTTATTCAGAGACTAACAATGGCATCCTGATCTAAATGTCTTATCCACTGTGTCTGCATTCTTTTTTTTTTTCCTTTGGGAAAAATAATGAAGAACAAAAATTAAGAGAAAGGGATGTCTGCAGTCCTGCTTGACCCATTCATAAGCGCACAGACTGCACAGGACTCAATCTATACTGCTGGGCACCGACAACAGTTTTGCCCATATTTGCATGACCTTTATTTTTTTCTTATAAACTTTCTACATGTTCTTCATCCCTCCTTGGGTAGAGCTCAATGCATTCCAGTTGCTCTCGTACATAAAGAGCAACTCCACCGCCTCACCTTGTTGGTCTGTCTTTCCTAAAAAGTACATAGCCATTCATGTTGACATTCAAGTCATGCAAGCTATCCTACCATGTCTCAGTATCTGCAATAAGATCATGGCCCTGCAACAGAACACAGGTCTCCAAGCCTCCTGCTTATTCCCCATGCTGCATGCATTGGTGTATAAACATTTCAGAGAGGGAGCTGAGCATGTAGTCTTCGTACTGGATAAAAAACTGGCTGGCTGGGCCAAAAGAGTGATAGTGAATGGAGCTAAGTCTGGCTGGCGTCCATCACGACTGGTGCTCTCAAGGGTTCAGTACTGGTGCCTTTTCTCTTTAGTATCTTCATTAATGATCTGGTTGAGGGAATTGAGTGCACCCTCAGCAAATTTGCAAATGACACCAAGCTAGGTGGGTTTGTTGATCTGCTAGAGGGTAGGGAGGCTTTACAGTGGAATCTGAATAGGTTAGCTCAATGGGCTGAGGTTAACTGTAGGCGGTTCGACAAGGCCAAGTGCCAGATCTTGCATCTGGGTCATAACAACTCCGTGGTAAACTACAGACTTGAGGATGTGTGGTTGGAAAGCTGCAATTTGGGAAAGGACCTGGGGGTATTAGTCAGTACTCAACTAAATATGTCAGCAGTGTGCCCAGGTGGCCAAAAAGGCCAATGGCCTCCTGGCTTGTATTAGAAACACTGTGGCCAGCAGGTATAGGGAGGTGATTGTCCCCCTGTACTTGGCACTGATGAGGCCACACCTGGAATACTGTGTTCAGTTCTGGGCCCCTCCCTATAGGAAGGACATAGAAGTGCTGGAGTGTGTCCGGAGAAGGGCAATGAGGCTCAGGAAGGGTGTAGAGAACAAGTCCTATGAGGAGCAGCTGAGAGAACTGGGGTTGTTCAGCCTGGAGAAGAGGAGGCTGAGGGGAGACTTTCTCGCTCTCTACAGTTACCTGAAAGGAGGTTGGAGCAAGGAGAGGGACAGCCTCTTCTCCCTGGTGGCCTGTGACAGGACTAGAGGTAATGGATTCAAGCTGTGCCAGGGGAGGTTGGATATTAGGAAACATTTCTTTGCTGTAAGGGTTATCAAACATTGGAATNCTGCTAGAGGGTAGGGAGGCTTTACAGTGGAATCTGAATAGGTTAGCTCAATGGGCTGAGGTTAACTGTAGGCGGTTCGACAAGGCCAAGTGCCAGATCTTGCATCTGGGTCATAACAACTCCGTGGTAAACTACAGACTTGAGGATGTGTGGTTGGAAAGCTGCAATTTGGGAAAGGACCTGGGGGTATTAGTCAGTACTCAACTAAATATGTCAGCAGTGTGCCCAGGTGGCCAAAAAGGCCAATGGCCTCCTGGCTTGTATTAGAAACACTGTGGCCAGCAGGTATAGGGAGGTGATTGTCCCCCTGTACTTGGCACTGATGAGGCCACACCTGGAATACTGTGTTCAGTTCTGGGCCCCTCCCTATAGGAAGGACATAGAAGTGCTGGAGTGTGTCCGGAGAAGGGCAATGAGGCTCAGGAAGGGTGTAGAGAACAAGTCCTATGAGGAGCAGCTGAGAGAACTGGGGTTGTTCAGCCTGGAGAAGAGGAGGCTGAGGGGAGACTTTCTCGCTCTCTACAGTTACCTGAAAGGAGGTTGGAGCAAGGAGAGGGACAGCCTCTTCTCCCTGGTGGCCTGTGACAGGACTAGAGGTAATGGATTCAAGCTGTGCCAGGGGAGGTTGGATATTAGGAAACATTTCTTTGCTGTAAGGGTTATCAAACATTGGAATAGTGGTGGAGTCACCATCCTTGGAGGTATTTAAATGGCATGTGGACCTGGTGCTTAGGGACATAATTTAGTAATGAACTTGCAGTGTTGAGTCGAGGGTTGGACTGGATGATCTTGAAAGTCTCTTCCAACCAAAGATATTCTGTGATTCTGTGTTTCTTCGCCCTTGAGGGGTGTTAGGCCTTCTGGTTCTCAGAAATGCTCATGCACCGCCCCACTAGTGCTGGGCTACTACACCCAGGGGCATCTCTAATAATCTCGGTTACATCCCCCTCCCCCTTCAAATCTAGTTTAAAGCCCTGTCAATTAGCCCCACAATCTCTTGTGCAAAGATTCTCTTTCTCCTTTGAGAAAGGGCTCTCCCATTTGATGCCAGAAAGCCCGGTTGCATTATAGGTCATCCCATTGTCAAAAAAGTGAAAATTGTTATGGTGACACGAGCTACAGAGCCATGTATTAATAGACTGTTCATTCCAGTGTTGCTGCCTGTGACTGGAAAAAGGAAAGAAAAGATAATTTGTTCCCCAGATCCCCTCATCACCCACCCAAGGCTCTAAAGTCTCTTTTGATTGTTCTTGGACTATCAGTCTCAGTGTACTCACCATCTACAGTAATGTGTAATAGTCTGAGGACCATACCAAGCTAGGAAGTTTCCTAGTGATGTCCTTAACCTAGGTTCCAGGGAGAGAGCAGACTTCCCTGTGAGGAGGGTCTATCTGGAATATTGGATCCTCTGTTCCTCTCAGAAGGAGTCACCTACAACTATAACCCTTCTTTTCTTCCTTGTGGAAGTGGTTGTGACATGGGTGGTAGGCCTACCTGAATGTGGAGATAACGCTGGTGTAGGTTGCCCATTATCCACATTCTCAGTTGACTGTTCATTCTCAACCAGAGCCTCATATCTGGTTTTTAGTGGCACTTGAGGGGGGTGAGGTGGGCAAGGAAGGAGTTCATCTACCGCCTGGACCGTGGACTTGCTTCTATTCACTGCCCTCATCCAGGCTACTGCCTCTGGTCTGATAGGGCCAGGATACAGGGTCCCCCTTAGCCTGCGTGCCTTCTGATGAGTGCTTCCATTTTTCTTTCAAGGAGGGCAGCACCTGGCTCCACCAGTCTATCTCCTGTTCAGCCTCCATGAACCATGTTCACAAAATCATTACTATCATCATGCCACATGCTGGCTGTGCATCTGCTGCAGCTCACATAACCTTGGCCACCAAGGACAGTGGACTGAATACATATTTCACAAAGAAAACTGAGGGTGCCCTGCAACAAGGAAGGTTTAAAGACAGCTTTGTTGTACTCCTTGCTGCATAGAAGGATGGCAGGGAGAGACAGGCAGGGTGGGAAATGTTGCTGACACAGCTGTTATATTGCAACAATCACTTGGAAAGTTTTGTTTGAGAAAACGTATTCCGGCCTATGAAGGATCTCTTTGTCTTCAGGTTGGGTTATTAGAGGATTCTGTGTCTCAAAATTTGCTTTTTTTTTTTTCCAGTACTGCTTGGTTATTGTAGGCAAAACCAGGTCTTTGCCTACCATTGTGCTAGAGCACACCTGACTTAAAGAAGCTCAAATCACAAACGTTTTTATGAGTATCAATTTTGATTTTGCTCATCTTTTTTTAAAAAAGCACTTTTAAAGAATACCAATTATATTGAGACAGGTGTTTTGAGTGCAAATCTTCTGTCACATCCTTTTTCATGTGCTGTTTGATAAGATGCAGATAAATAATTGTGATATGTTTTGTGGAGGAAGAAAAGTATGTACAAATGCATACACACAAACACAACTAGTTCATCTAGTGGTTCTGGGGGTACGGAAATGAATGTTGTTTCCACCCTGCAATCAGACTTCAGCACTATCCTGCTGATTATGGCTCCAAAGGGGGAAAAAGTGGTAATTCAGCTAATATTACTACTGGGATGTAGCACATCATCCAGAAAGAAGGCTTTTTTTTCTCCCCTCCCTATACCCTGCTGTGTTGGATTCTGCAGAAGGAAAGATGTTGATAAATGCTAGAAAATGCCTGGGATATTAGGAGCTTATTTTGTGCTTGTTGCCCAGGTGGACTTCCTTTGGTCCATTAGACCTCCTACTTGGAATATGGCTGGGTTTGTCAGGAGAATTTGAGAAGTGTGCTGGGTATCTGCAGCCTTGGGCAGAAGGGCCTTGTAGGTCCCCTCCCACACAGATGCACCTAAGATGAACAATTTATAAAACCCCACGGCTCTAACAGGGCAGACGAGCTTCGGATTTCCAATGGGTATGCAACATGTGAGGCTGAGGAAAGCTCCAGGTCAAGATGTGTTTTCCAGTAGAGAGTCTTCTAGGAAAGGAAAGAAAATGGAAAACAGTGGAGAAATAAAACTGAAAGGACCAGCTTTTTACTTCAGGGGCAGATTTATAGGCAATGACAGGTGAGACAGGCAGGGATAAGTTTTAGAACGGACCTGAGATGGGGAAAAAGACAAAAATAGTGAAATAGTGATTCAAGATCCCTTTTAGTGGAGGTAGGCCAGCACCATACCCAGAAAGCTATAATGCAGGCTATACATGATTAAGATTTTGTTTAAAGTGCAGGGAGAGAAATCTGGGTAAGAGGGAGACTGGGGAATTTCTGAATATTTGGCTGAAATTTCATCAGGGATCCTATCACCTGCAAGGGCTTGGCCTCACCAGTGCAGTGTTTCTGTTGGCTGATGAAGGCAATCTAACACCACATTTCCCACTTGAAGGATCCCTGCAGAGAAACTGCCTGCAATGAAAACATGTTCAGTAACACTGGCTTAGCTCATACTGCTTTTATTCAGCCAGGATGGGCTTTAAGATTTAGGTACTATCAAAAAGAGAAGAGCAACCTAGGATGACCCAACTTAATATTAATTGTAGGAGGAAGGAATTGTTAAGCCACGTTGGTCCTTGCACTTGGTGTCATTCTCGTTTTACACCCTCTGCATCCTGTTCCCTGTGTTCCCCAGCTCTGTCTCATCTCATTCAACATACTTGCAGACTGACCTGGGTCAGCTCTGCCATGATTTTTATTTTTTTTTAAATAGGCAAACACCAGAATGTGGACTTGCCTCAGCTTGACAGAAGGGGACACATAATTTTCTGTTATGTTGTTATCGGAGTCCTGCATGCTTCAGCTGGCAAACAGATTGTTAAACATCCTGGAACAATATTTGCTCAGAATGCAAGAGAGAAAAGAAATCTAGTATCTGCTTTTAGAATCAGTTCCTTCCTTACGCATTTTGATTTTCTTTGCACACACTTAAAATTTCCTTTCTATTAAATCATATTCAGCCTAAGTTGCTTAGTGAGATATCTTATCCAATGAATGCTTGCTCATGTTTAAAAGTTGACTGGATTGAGAGTTGACTTTTCTCCTTATCTCCACCACTTTCCCTCAGTGGTGGTGGATGGCCGTGAATAGTAGCTCATCTCTGGGACAAACATCCCCATCTCCACCCAAAATAGCAGCCACCGGTGGACTGAAAGCTGTGTATGGCAAATAAGTGTTGAGTCAGAGTGTGCCGTTAGGTACCAGTGTCTTGTAGGCTGCTCTTAGAGATACTCTTGAGTCTCTTCAGTACAGGATGTACGTTGCTGTTACTGAAAACAAAATCTCAGCCAGGAAGCATAATGCACATTGCTGCCTCTGGAGCTGAAATGATGCATGTTGCTAAAATAAAGTTGCATCTCCCTTAGTTACAAGCCATTGCCTCATTGTAGTCTGTTTGACCAGGCATCTTAGTCTCTATGAGATTTCTGTGCTCTCTGAACAAGAGTTGCAGACAGTGATGGTTTAACTGAATCAGTGTTGTGGTTTTAGCTCAAATATGAAGTTTAATAAGGGAAAATAACAGCTTAATTTGGAAAGGCATCTTGTAGGCCAGAGGGACTAACCTTGTGCAAGCGGCTGATGCCATGAGTATTAGGGACTTGTATGTTGTACTCAAAAATGTACTGTGGAATGCTGAGCTTGGCACAGAAGCTGAGAGAGTGGTCCCTTCAGTCCAATACCTTGTCTGAGCTTTAGACTTTGCAGAAGGAGATTCCTTGGGGAATAACCTGAATCAAGAGGAGGGCTTATTCTTTTACATTAGCCGGTAATTTCCTCATACAATAACAGGAAGATGAAAGCCTTCGCCATACTCCTCTTGTTTTACTTGCACATTTTAGCACCTCCCAAGAGTTTGTTGTGGACTGTAATGATTGATGTCCTCTGCAGAAGAGGGAAATAAGGACATTGGGCTGTCTGGTTGGGGTGGAGCTTTCCCCTGTCTCTCCCCACCAGTTTGTTCTTAACATCCATACTCTATTTCTGGATTTTCTGATTATCCATGGGAAGGCTTCACCCTTTCCCAGCACCAAATAAACACCTCAAGGAAAGGTGAGCACATAGGCAAGACTCTTGTATTTTCTTTTGTGCCCCAGAGATTTGTTGCAAGAGTAACTGCATTTTCCAGGAGACAAAGCCAGAAGTTACTTGCTGTTGGGTGGTACGATTTCCAGCTGAGGCTTAGGCATGGAAATGTGGATACAGTGAAGCCTTGATGTTTCTGGAACCTGTAGGCTCCTGTTGTCATCAGTGTTGTCGTTGAAAGAGGTCCTTGTGTCTTGGGCAAATTGAACAGCTTTTTTATGTTGCCTTTTCCTGTCCATAGATTGACTCAGATTTCAAAATCAAATCTCTCTCTTTTTCTGTCTCTTCCAAGTAAAGTCACATTTTCATCAGCCTTTGAACAATCTCTGTAGCAGCTGAACAGAGTGGGCAAGCCACTTGCCACTGCAGTGCTTACACTTGTAATTTCTATTTTACTGAGCAGCTCCAGGTTGGCCTGAAAATGAACTCTGTGTCCTCATCAATAGTCAGTCAGGCTCTAGTCTCTTAAAAAAAAATAAAATCGTCTAATATTTATTTGAAGGTTTAAACATTTCTTGACTTGCTTAGTGCTGAGAACAAGGATCTGTCACAGGCGACCTTCTTCCTCCCTTCCCGACTCAAACCTGACTGCAGTACTACAAAGTCTGTTATTTCCTTCAATTCCAAATGAATTCAGTGTTATGCTCTGGATTTTTTAGTATTCCTGGCCTGACGGATTTTGTCTCATTATAAATTATTCTGTCTACTTCAGCTGCATGCTTTTTCTCATTTACATTTAAGATAATGGAAAAAGAGTTACTTTTGATGACATAAATGAGCTAGATTTTGGGTTGGCATTATTATAAAATGAGAATTCTGGCTCGATAATGTGAAATATTAGGGATTTTGAGGTTTTTAGTACCTGTGAAGCACTGCAATGACTAGAAAAACAAATATACTTCTTCCCTGCAGATTGGTGAAACTCCTTGATGGAATATGTACTGTGAACGACTCAAAGCTACAACATTACATCTCTCAACACATGTACCAAATGGCATGCTGTAAAATATTTACAAAACAAAAACATTTCAACATATTTGACACTGAAGAAGGGGAAAATTAATAATCACTGTAAACTGGTGCATTTATTTTATATTACCTATGAGAGCTCTAAAATGAGGTTTAAGCTGTGTACTAGAAGCATACAACTCTTTAGCCCTGTATTGTAGCAGTAGTTTTATCCTATACTTGAAGTAATATATGTAAGTATGTAAGGGTCTCTATTATGTTTCAGAACTGAATACAAATTACTTAAGTACTTTTTATTTTTCTCCTGGTTTTCTGTTATGCTTCTGAATCTTGCAGTCATTTGAATCTTGCAGTCATATGAAGATATATTCGCATTTAGTTAGACAGCAGTTGTATTTTTTAAGATGTGCCTTGGACCAGGTCAGGCTTTCTTTCATCTCTCCTCTGTCTCCTCTTTTTATCACATTTTGAATATATATATCTCTCTCTCTATCTTTTTTTTCCCCTTATGAGCAACATGATTCTTTTGTACAAAGTATCACATTTGTGCTATGCAATGACATCATGTACTTGATTTAATGGGTGTATATATTACATAAAAGCAAGGAGATTACACATCTTAAAAATCTCTAAAGGATATAATTTAGTTTTTTTGGTTTTGTTTTTTTTTCATTTCTATTTCATCCTATTTACCAGTTTCCAACTACCTTATATTCTACTGATGCTCATGGGGTTCTACAATGCCTTGGTAGCCCAAGTGGATCCAGTGCAGTCTAGGCTTCCAGGCCAAGAATACATTACGGAAAATCTCTATTCTGGCACAGCAGCACCTAGATGTGTCTCTGTGCATTTGATGCCTCCGATTTGAACCAGTAATTCCCCACAGCACATAAACTTTAGCACCTGACTGCATGAGAAAACACATGCCAAATCTGTAGAGGCAAGAATACAGCTTTGATCTAAAATATATTGTTTTACAGCACTACTATTCAATTTCTTGTAGACTTTTTCTGTGTCCTTCTTTTCCAGGGGCCCAATTCAAAGTTGTACAAGGTCAGTGTGTATATTCCTCTGCTTCACAAGAAAAAAATATGCTTACGTTGCAATATGCTGATCTGAACTAGCCATTAACAAAAATCATCTGAAAGCTGTCAGATGTAAAGCTAGAAATCGATGTTGAAGGTTTTTCCAGCTTTGGCTTATGTATTGTCATTTTGCCATCAATTTCTTGGGTAAGAATTTAAAACGATGCCTCAGCCAAAGCTGACTGCGTGAGAGTTAGTAGTTGTTAATGGTGCAGAGTCAAAAAAGTTTGGATGCTGTTCCTTCCTGTCTCTCAGCTTTCTGCTGTGACTTTTCAACTGAGTTGACTAGCTATGTCAATGCCTCCAGCCCTGGGGCCTTCAGGCTGGAGATCTTTGTCATCTCATTTTGATGCTGAGTCATATGAATGCATATTTGACATCACTACCAGTACCCCAGTGACCTCCCTCAACAAAAAATAGCCTCCAGGACACAGGTGAGGGATGCTTGCATGCCAGGCTTGTTTAGGACATCAGCATGGACTTGATAGCATACCAAGTTGCCTGTGTCCATTAGTACTGAAGTTTAGTATGAAAACGAGAGATTCTTGAAAGTGTTGCTCAGTTCATTTTGCTCTAAGGTACCTTGTATATTGCACAGTTTGTTTATTTGTTATAAATCTGCTTTGCTGAAGCAAATGTGTTCTTCGTAATACTAATGTCTCTCTCGTTGTTAAAGCCCTCTGCAGAACATCAGTAAAACAAATTTAGACTCCAGTCCTGTAGGCAAGCATTGTTTAGGCAGACCCTTGAGCCAACATGAATACAGCTATTAGGATTGAACTTTACAAAATATTGACATTTCTACATAAGTAATAAAGAGTTTTGGAAGGAAGATAAACAGTGTTTTATGGTTTGTCAGGAAATGGCTTTATTTCTGAAAGTAGCTGAATATTGATATTCTTACAATGGAGTTTTGTCTGCTTCTTAGGAGGGTCTACGTGAAAGATTCTTTTCCTATTTAGCACAGGCTTGTTCCCTCCCTCCCTTCCATCTTATCACTCCAGGGACAGAAAGCAAATCACTGGCAGATTTGGGGAGAGAGTTGAGTTAATCTGAGTTTCAGAACGAAATATGGCCAAGACACCAAGGCTGTGCCTGCGCTCTGATTTACAGGAGGGGTCTTTACAGCGCATCCACACCGAGATGCACCAGAGCATGCCACAAAAATGAGAAAAGACTGCCTGTCTGAGCATTTTCCTATTTCTGCTAGTTTCAGTGGTCACCTCTCTCCATAGTTCAGGCTGATTTTCTCATAGGGGCATAATAAATAGAATAAATAAAAAACATAGAGGACAATGCAGTCAGAGACTGAGTGAAGCAAGTGCCTGGTAGAGAGAAATCACTTTTGTCAGCTCTAGAGAAGGATTGAGGGTTTTGATTAAGGCTTGAAATAACCAGTGTGTTGTAGCAAGAGGAGAAGATAGATGGATTTGGTGAAAGACAAAAAAGGTGAGCTTTTGCTGGCAGGTTTATCATTCCTGTTCCTCTAGAGGATGCTAAAAGTACAGTATAGATATAACATCTACTGTATAGACAGCAGGCCCTGCTTTCAGGTCTCTGATTCTCATCTGGGAATGCAGTATGATCTGCAGGTTAGTGAAGTCAATCCTAACATGGGTTAGAGAAGGAAGGTTATAAATATAAGCAGCCCTAACTCCACCTTTGATATCCTGTGTTTTATTCCCCTTCCTCCCAGCCCACTCACAGTGTGTGTTTGCACTTAAGACACTGGGCATTGGGGCTAATTTGGAAGCCCAGCAGAAGTACCCACAACCAGGAGAGACATCAAATCTCAGGCCTCACAGTGGCTGGGATTGAGGGACCGTGCATGTCGTATAAGGGGAGATGCACAGTAAATGCAAAAAGCAACCTTTGTGATTTTGATATCCCAAAACAGACAGGAGGAAGCAGGGCCAGGCTGCTCTCCACTCACCTCTCCTCCCACACCTCTTGCACGCTTGTGTGCTGCTGCGCCAGGGAGCTGGTTTCTTGTAGTTCCAATGGGTTGTCTCCATGTTTTTGGTTATGCTACGCCCTCTTCCTCAAGATAACAGCATAATACAATCAACTTTTAACTATTAATATGGAGATCACAGGAGTGTAGCTTGGAAGTAACAAATCACTAAGGATTGAAAAGTCTAATCTGTCCTCTTGAAAGGTGTCCAGTTTCTCTTTTATTTACAGCATTTGAACCATTTCACGAATTGGAAAGCAGCCATCCAGCCATTTCACAGGCAGATTATGATATGTTTAAAAGAGTCCAAGGCATTTATCTGAATGCAATTGGCCATCATGCTGCCTAACATCTAGATTGGAGATATCACACACACAGATGAACAGTGATTTTTAATAGTTTTGTCTTATTAATGTTGTATTTGTGGCTTGAAAATGAAGAAATGTTGGGATAGTGATATAAGCTGACTACCTTCGGCTCTCAGAAGGATTTATTTCATTGACTGGATAGATCAGAAAATGCTAGGGCATGAATAGTCATTTTATGACTTCTGCACTTGCTTCCATCCATTGTAACTGCAGAGATGGAGAACTGCTGGAGAAGGACCAGCTCCATCTGGCACTGCCTCTGCAGAGCGCATGCAAGTTGCTCAGTTAAAGATGCAGAAATGCAGGCAAAAGGCAGAAAACACACATTAGATGATGTTACATCCATTGCCAAATGCACAGGAAAAAATATTTTCCCTCTTAGCAGCTATGCATGTACTTCTGCATGGAAACTAAAACGTATGTTTCAGCTTGCATGGATACAACATATACACAATTTAATTAAAAGGTGAAAAAAAGAAACAACAACAAAACCAAATCCTGGTAATCTAAGCCTCCTGTAAACTTGAAGCTGTAAGTGTAGTGCTCACATGCGTGCTCTTTAACATGGTCTGAATGAAAAATTGACAGCAGATGTTACTGAAATCAAAAGTGATTTCTCTAACAATGGAATACTGGGGAATTCCTACTGGGCTTCTCTTTAATAGAGTTTGAAGGATTCAGGTTGGAGGACAGTGCACATGATCTGCACCACTGGCTCTGATGGATGCGAATCACACCAGGGGACAGTGATCGTTTAGGAGGTTAGAAGTTCACTCTATATATTCAGTAATAATATGCAGCTGTGTACCCTTAAGAAGAGATTGTATGTTTTGAGGTTTTTTCCCTCCTGTGTGAGATAACGTGTGGATTTAAAAAAAATAGTCAAATTTTATACATTCAAGTCCAGAAATTCAAAGCAACTGCAACCACATCTGACACTATTTTTGAGAACTAGAGTGATTTGAAGCTAGATTGCCTAAAAATAGCGCTTGCATTGAACTCTCAAACCTATTAGATTAGTCCATTTATAATAAATCCTGATCTACTGTCTATTAGATAAGCTCTTCTGTAATCTTTTCCAGTTTACCAGGCCTCCTATTGGCGTAGTTCATTTCCATTTCTAAAAGCATTGCAGCATAATGTCAAAAAAAAATGCTTGATTTTTATGTCTTGCACTTGAGGGTCCAGTTAAATTTCCGCCTGAACATTCGGAATCAGTTGCAAGAGTCTTGAAAACTCTCATCAAGTCTGGGAAGAACAATATGGCATTAATGCTCTCATTGGATGGGCACTGGAGGGTACAAGAGGATCACGAAGGTGGATTTGACAGAGATCCTGGGTAGGAGAACAGAGCTAAGACTTTAGGAATTGCCTGCTGATAGAAGGGTACCATGGTGAAGACAACAGCTAATGCTCATGTGCTGTACCACTCAATTTCCTGGCATTGCTAGGTATGCTGATGTGCTGTAACCCTGTGCCAGTGACAGTCTGATGTCTAGTTACACATCTTAAGTAGAATCCAGTAAGTTCTTGGAGAACAATGTATCAGAGAGGAAAACAAGAAATGAAAGAAGTAGCTGCTTTTATTCAAATGACAACTAAATTAGGGACATGACACTAAGAGCTGTCAGGAGCTAGAAAAAGTATTAAGAACTCACATACACACAGAAACAGTCCCACAGAAGTGTGAAAGGCTACAATTTGAGTTCTTATTTTTTTCGGGGAAAACCTCGAAGTTTGCAATAATAGCCAGAATGTTTTTCACAAGATGTCCTTTCCATAACAATCCAGCACATATATTGAATAGTTGATCATTGTCAGAAATGTAAAGTTTTGATCCAAAAGGGCTTTGGCAGACATAGTTTTTGCCTGTTGGAAATTGGTCCCATGTGGTGGCTGCTTTGAATGTACTGTCTTGCTGAGAGTTGTGGTGCAGTGAGAAAGAGTTGGGGCAGATTGACTGGACTTGAGTCACACTTCAGCTTTCATTCTTTGTTAATATTAAATGCTCAAACTGAGATTCAGAGGAAAAAACCCAGCTTAAGTGATTCCAGCTTGAAGTACATTGAAACAGCTGAGTTTGCACATATCTTGACCACAGCTGTAGATTTCCCTCTAGTATAGGGGACTCAACATCTAACCTATCTCCATCTGCCTAGTCCCAGCAGAGTAGTCACATATGAGCAAAGGAACCTCAGGCAGAGAAACTCATCCTCTACTGGAACAGGTAGAATAAAAAATCCGAGAAAGGGTTTTTCCATCTAGTAGCAGTCCACAAGGGAATGGACCTTTCTTCTCTCAGATGCAGCCTCCTCCTTCTTTCCTATTTTGGAAGGTAGGTAAGAGGGAGGAAAAATAGGAGCTATATATCTATGTACATAGTTCACAGGACTTTTTTAGGGTGCAGGACTACATGCAGTTGTGATATTGAAGACAGTGTGCTGTGTTGAACACTCTGGGGCCATCACATTTCTAATTTTTTCATCCCACCAATGTTTTTTGCAAGCCTTTTGTCACAAAGCTTGAACAAAAAAAAACACACCCCCCAACCCCTCCAAAAGTAGTGTATGAACTTTCATATTCACACACGATTCTGGTTCAGTTTCCGCAGCGGCATATGTAAACACAGAGGAGAGCTGTTCAGATGTTTGATGTGAGGCATTCTTGGTCTTCACCTGCAGTAAAGATAGATCATAGTTTCTTCCAAATACGTGGAAGGAGCTGTACATAATTGAGGGACTAACCTCACCCTATCGAATCTCCAGCCTGCAGCTCCTGGGATGTACTGGCAAGTGGCTTTTGGTCTTCCAGCAGACATTCAGCATGAGATGGTTTTGCAGGGTGATGTCTTTTGTGATGTGAACTCAGTATATTGTTGCAGTCGACCAGTGTGTTAATGATTGGGCCGATGGATACCTGTTTTATGAAGCTCTTAGGTGCGGTACCAGATATGCAAGGCTCAACCTTGACTTCAGTCATCTTTCTCTGTCACCTTACAAGGAGTTTGGTGAAAAGCCACCACAACAAAGGCAAAAAAACCAAAACAAAAGTGATTTTATATATATATATATTTTTTTTTTTCCTATGGCGTTTCAGAAAACATTCTAAAATGCCTTTGAAAATGCCTGTAGAAAATTAATTCCTATGAGGTGCTTTTATGTGACAGGCAAGAGAAAAAGAGCTATGATATAATCCTCCAACTGTATTAGGGCTGGGTGTTTTTTGTGCTCCTTCTTTCAAGACGTGCCTAAATCCTCTTATGTACTATGTAAGTACAACTTGCATCATCTTTCACTAGAAGAAGAAATGATAAAAAAGGATGTTGTAAGCAAATGTTGTGGTTGCCAAATAAGAAAGGGGCAAAACTAACAGAGAGAGAGGAAAGGACCTTCAGGTTTTGCATTTCTCACAGCCTTTCAGAAGCCAGCAATTCTCTGTCTGTCTTAGTGCAGCAGCATCATGTGTAAATCACTGTGAACATAGCTCATACATGCTCAAGAGGCCACTTGGATTGCCTTATCCTCCTGAAGATACTGAAGCCCTTGGAGTAGTTTTACCTCATTTGCTTGAACGTTGTACCAGCCAGCTGCAGTGCCAGGAGCAACCATGGGCTTTTGGTCACCAGTGCCCCAGCATGTGTGCTTGAGCGTCAGGCTCAGGAATGCAATAGTCATCCAGAGAGTGAAGTCATCATGATTTGCTTGGACCTTGTACACGAAATTTGGAGTGTGGCCTGTCCTTCTAATTATGTGAGCAAACGGCTCACAGCATGTAGCCGTCAGGCTAAACCTTTGGATTGCAGCCCCCGGGCGAAAGCTTGACGGATGTCTTCTGTCACCTGTTACCTAGCAAAAGGCAGTGAACCTTACCCAGGTAATCTTGTCTGCAATTTCTGCTCGAGGGGCATCCAGTTATCTTTGTTCATGGGACAGGAAACATATGACATACCTTAAAAAGTATTTTCAGTTATTGAGTACACTGAGTCATAGGCTGGATACTTAAGTGCCAAAAGAAAAAATGGAGAGAAAAGGTAGTTTGGTGGTGATTGCAAATAGCCTTGCTTGCAATCAAAGTTTCTTTTCTGATAGGGAAACACTAGTGGGAGTCATCTGGAAAAGCAGTCTCCCGTGTCTGGGAGCACTAGAAAGAGGTGATCAGAACAGAAGGTAAGATGACGTATGTGCTGAATTTTCCTGGTTGCACATACAAAGCGCTGGTCATAGGCCAGTTGTGCACTTCTCATGTTAGGCCAGGAAAGGGGCAAAGAAGGAAAATGGCAGGGGGGTGAATGGGGGGTGGAGAAGAAATGACACACCCTTACTTATTTATTTCAGATTTTTCCCTATGAGCAAATCTCTTTCATGAATTTCCTTCCACTAAGCAAAATTCCTCCTCCAGGGACCTGAGGTGTGTCTTCCCGTGTAAAGGCTGGGAAATAAAAGAAAGAAGGGAATAAACTAGCTGTTTCTTTTTCTTGATAGTCAATGTGCCAGGAAGTAGAGAGAGGCTCCTCTGGGAGTTGCAATTACTCCCCTGTGGATGCTGAAAATGTTTTGGTATTTTTTATAGCTGCAGCTCTAGTCTGAATGATGACAGAACATAGTCTTCTGCTTTTAGTGCCAGTGAATTAAAAAACGAAGTATCCCTTTCAGATGTTTCTGTGGAAGAGATTTTTCCACAGCCATTGTTAACTTTCTTGGTAGCACTGTGAAAATACCTATCTCAGTGCTGTGCTTCATGGAATTAAAGTCTGCAAAAGCTTGGATTTGAAGCCTGGGAGTAAAAATTGAGTCTTACTTAAAATACGTCTTTAAATTCTTGATGTAGCAACACATGGTAAAAACAAGTAGTAAAAGGATCAAGATTATACATTTCTAATTGTAACAGTGTTGATTTTTAAAGGTTGATGCTTGTCTGTGAACAAAGATTGCATTATAAAGTATTATCTGAAGTATCCTTCTGTTAAAGTGATGCTGCAATGCTGCTTTTCCCCAAGTTAAAAATTCGCAGTTTATTGGCATCCTGTGTTAATCTCAAGGTTTGATCTCTGTTCTGTTTGATAAGATTTAGGTAATTTTGCACAAGTTGCAGTCTCTTTGTGTTTTTTCTTGGATGTGAGAATCATTTATATGTAAATGATCGTGGTATCTCCTTCTGTCCCTTCTTACCAATTAATTTTGTCTTAAAGCACATGGTTGTGTGAGCAAAACAGGCAAGCAGCACTGCTTGGGGTCAGTAAAACTGGATGATGTTAGCATGGTGATCATGTTCATTGGAGCTCATTACCTAATTAACTCATTGAATGATCAGACATTTGAACTGAGTTCAGTGGTATCCCATCCATCTCACTTCGTTAGGCCACTTTGAGGCAGCTCTTTTATGTCTTATAATTTGTCCTAGGTAAATGGTGGAGATCTTTGTTTTTAAAAGCAGCAAGAGAGCCAAGTTAAACAAGAAAAAAGTTAGAAGAACAAGCCTACTATGAGATTTTGACACTAACACTAAGGGGTTTCAGAAAGATAAGACAATTCATTTTTTTATGGGTAAAGGAAAATGCCACTAAATCCCTCATGCTTAGCTGCTACTGTAAAGTTGCCAGAGCTATGCCAAAAAGAAGACACCATGAGATATTCAATGTTTGATAATTAAAAGTAGGATCAACTATGCAGCACGCCTGCATGTATCTGTATGTTCACAAATGACTGTAAGAATGATTTTATGGGAGATTTGTTAGCTTGGGCTTTGAAACTGCATCCATTATATCTACTTGGGACCTCTACACCTGTAGTGCATGGTGTAGGTCACTTTGCAAATGGAATATAACTCACTGCATGAGTAAATAGTTAAATTTCTGCTGGTTGTTATCTACCAGGCTAATCGCTATTATGAAGAAATAAAGTACATACTCATGGCAAGACCTGCTCTAGGAAAAACAGATAAAATTTGCTAAAGTTCTCTACAAATTGTAATCCTCCCTGTAATTGCTTGGTGATCTAGCACAGCTTTGAGATGAAATTGGAATAAATCTGTTTATTTTTAAAGATTTTTGCATTGTATTTTTGGAGGTGATTCAAACTCAGGGCTCATAGTGGACAGGAGGTAGCACAAGAAGTCTGGTAAAGCTGATCAACAAGCTTGGGAGACTGCTGGTGCTCAGGTGGTTTAGTGCCTGTTGCACTGTTGGTCACTTTTTTGGAAGCTGATGGAGAAGGCAATCCCTTTTTCCAAGGAATGGTAGAGCTGAGATTTTTAAACTGAATGTTTTGTTGAAAAATACTGATCCCTCAAAAATTATGTTTATGATGCTGCTGATTTTTAAAGTTTAAGGAGAGATTGTCTCAGGCTTTGAGTAAAATTGCTAAAACGAGAGCAGATGTTTGTATCAACTGCCATGTTGTTGATTATTCTGGGGCCAGAGAATTGATCGCAAGCACTGTGGGCTTAAAGCACTTAAATAATAAAAAAATCTTTCAGAATGGAAAAACTATTGTACGCTGAAGGCAGGCATCTCTATGCTTGAAACAGGTTAACTTGAATAAATCCCAATGACAGCAATACACTAATAACTGGTATTGCACAAATAGTGAGCATGGTCTGATTCACTGGACCTAGAAGAGAGGACAGTCTTCACTCTCAGGAGCTTGCAGACTGAGCCTGCTTACACAGATGGATAATTAAGAGGTTGCTCTTTGTGGTGACAGGGTGATTCTCACACATAGTTTTAATTTCTGGCTAGGCTGTAGTTCACATGTGTCTGTCTTTAATGTAGAAACTTTAATTCATGTTGCAGGACATGAAGCAACTTTGCCTGAAGGAGTTTTGGTTGCTGGAAGAGGTGAGATGGTAGGGAGATGTTGTAGCATGAGAATTAAAGAATGAATGGTATTAGACAAGGATCAGATAAGCCTATTCATATGCTCTCTATACCTGCCTTTCCTTGACAGCTCCAGTGTTTCCCTAGGCAGGGATTGAGGGGGCGATTGTGAATATCTGGCATTTAACTGGAGTAAAAGTGTTATGTTGAGAGAAGCAGAAGGGTGCTTATCTTCAGGAGAGGCAAAGGAGTTGGTAGATGTAGGCTTCTTCACAAGCTGTACACATCATGACATGGCAGGGGTAATGGAGGAGCAAGTGGAGGCAGCCTGCCTCAGTTTCCCCACCTGAGATTTCAGGTCAAGCCATAAACAAATCCACGTGAAGCTCCAATCTGTGCAGGCACCTTGGTCTAAGTAGGAGTGTATTTTGGTAATTAGAAGATGGGCATTCCTCAATATTCACCGTACAGTACATAGCATGCCTATTGCATGATATAAGATGGGTTAATGCATTTCTAAAGCAGGTCCCCACTTTTTGTTGCTTGACTGCTCATTACAGGTTTTAAATTAAATAGCCTGTTGAGCATTAAACTCTTGAAGATTTGGCTGGACTGATGTGCACCTTTGCATCCCACGTGGCCTGCAGCTTGAGTGGCCAAGCGCTGCTGTTGAGATGCAGCAGCAAGGCATGAACCTGAGAGAAAAATGAATGACTTGCTCCAAAGAACAGCCTTACATTCATTCCTCTGTGCACTGCACTTTTAGGGATGGATTTGTGGTGTGGGGCTTTTTTGTTATGCCATGCAAAATGTTTTTCTATCCAAACCAGATGGGTCTTCAGCAACATGAAAAAATTAAAAGCACTTCTGTGCTAGGTTTTCTCTAAAAGATAGGAAATAAGATTTTTACATTAAATTGACAAGAAGAAAAATGGTTAGGGCATAAAGTGCTGCTTTCTTTTCATCAGATGCTAATGCTTTTGGAAAATCAGTTGTGCTCCAGCAGTCATTATCCCTCTGTGTGTTTCTCTCACTGTGTGCTCCAGCTTCTCCCTGACAGGTGGCTGTGCAGCAAGCCTTGCATTAGCTGTAGCTCCAACTACATCCCACAAGCCACCGCAGTCAGCAGAGGGGACAGGGAATCTAGGCTTGAGTCCTTTTTTCCTTCCTCTCTTTAATCAGCTCTGCCTTTATTTCAGGAATATCAACATCAGGGGCTCTGGGCCCGGGGAGCACCACCACCAGCACTACGCCACGGGTGACCACCAGCAGCACAGGCCGCCCCTTCACCACCTCAGCCTCAGGCAGGAGGAACAGGAGCACCAGCACACCATCGCCCATGGCCAACATCCCTGACGAAACGACCACGCACCTCCAACCTGCCTCCTCCCAGCTGCCACCGACTGGTGCGGAGAGCTGCGACCCCACCGAAGCCCGTGACATTATGTGGTCTCGGACTCGGCAAGGGCAGGTGGCAAAACAGCCGTGTCCCATGGGCTCAATAGGTGAGTTAAGGGATGGGAGGACACAACGAGCTCTCTCCGTTTGCCCATGTGATGTTGTCAGTGTGCAGCCAGGTACCCCTCAGGCCCTTATGGCTCGTATGCTTTCACCAGTGGAGCGGGCTGATACCTTCTATCAGGTCTGCACTGTCTTGGCGAGGTAAGACAAGCATCTGGCTGGGGCCAAACCTTCAATACGCTAAGCACATTGTGTAGGACCTTTGGTATCCCAGGCTTGGCCAAAGGAGAGTACAAGCTAACGACCTTATTAAGGCTTATAAGAGCCTCTGCCTCCAGAACTTATGTATGATGTCCCTGTTATCCTTGAGTTTGCCTGTATTTGTAGCTCCTGAGCTCATTAACTGATATGTTGATAGCCAATGCTTTGCTTGTTCAGAAGAGAAGGGGAAGGGAACAGGGGAAATCAACAAAACTTACATTTTGAAGCTCTGTGCTGCACTGTTTGCATTTCAAAGTCCATGGCCAGCATTTCAGAGCACAGGTATTCCCAGATCACACTCCTGAACCATCGTGAATGATTTTTCAAACTGCAGCCAGCATCCAGTGTGATCAGCAGGGAAAGCAGTGGGGGAAAAAGCCAAATCTTTCAAAATGGTTTATTGATTATTGGATTTTGCTCCTTTTCTTCTATTCTTTCCCTCAATTGTTTTCTTCTAAAAGCTTGCTTTTGGAAATTTTCTGTATAAATTAAAATATGATTGAATGAAGAATAGGTTTTGGCATATGGTTCAGTTTGATGTATTTTAACAAATGTAGTTTTCTAAAAGTATTTATTTTTCAAGATAGTGTTGGTGTCCATCCCTGAGAACCCACTTGCCAAGAAGAAATCAGAAGGTGGAGGAAATTGCCTGAAAGTAAGGGCTGTAGGGATCTGGCTGGCAGAGGAGACTCTTATTCTCCCCTCCGTTGTCCTGGAGAGCCATTCACACCTGTGTATACGAATACTGACCCTCTTGAATTTGATGAGGTCAGACTGATAAAATATATATTAGAGTATGTGGGACATGGAAATATGTGAGTGGTCAGAATAGGTAAAGAACATTTTTGCTGTCTTTCTCAGCCTAACATGGTAAAATTAATGCAAAAATTATCATGTGCTTTTCAGAGAGGGGAAAGGATAGTCTGAACTGAAGCTGTGAAAAGGAAAGGAAGAGGTAAAAAAGGAAAAAAGGCTGGATGCAGAGAACCCTTTTCTAAACACAAGAGCTAAGGATTGGATGAAAATAGTTAAGGAAAAAAAACAAACCAACCTTGTTGATAGGAGATGGCAATAAACCTTTCCTATCCCTAATTTCAGTGATTCATGCGACTTGTTAAGAGCTGTGGTATATCAGCAGTGGGCCTCTTCCAACTCCCTTTGAAGACATGAGCAAACTCTCGCTGGTTTTAATTGGCACTACCATCAGACCTAGCCTGTAATTCACTCCTCTGCTGGAAAGTTCAGCTCTGCAGGGCAAAGCACTTTATAGGATGCAGAGTCCTTAATCTGCATGTACCGGCTTTCTTGCTTTTTAAAGATCTTTAACTGCACCATTTTGGATGTATTTCTGTTTGTCCGGAAGGGTCTGTCTTTTCAGTAGGGATCTGGCTGATCCTTGCTAAGCACAACTCCCCTCTTAAAGTCCTTCTAAACAGTTTGGTCTGAACAGTAAAGCCCAGCATTACATCTTAGCATTCATAGCATTTAAACTTTTGTGTGTTTCCACTCAAATGGTTTAATAGTGTTTCAGAGCAGTAAGTCTTCGTAAAGCAGCAAGGTCTGAACCCGGGGCACGAGTGGTGGAGCAGAGCACTTGAGATACTGGCTCAGCCCTTGAGATCCAGCTTTGATTTCTTAGTCTCTGGCAGCTTTCCTTCCTGGCCTAAGGTGAAGCTCTCTGTCTGTAGTCACCATATGGCAAAATGGAGATAACATCCCTGCACTTCTTCATGGGTCTTTTGTGTCTTAGAACTTCTAAGCATTAAGATGATGGGAAACTAGGCCGCTGAAATGACTCACAAGTGTCTTACTGAGGTTCTGAGCTCTAATAAGCTCCCAGGGTTTGTATGAGGTGTCTGTCATTGTGAAATGAAGCCTGTGACATAGTGTCCTGGGGGAAAAAATGCAACCGATAACACTGAACACGGCGGCTTTCCTCTTCCAGGTGTTGCAACTTTCCGGTGTCTTGCACCAGATGGGATCTGGGAGCCTCAAGGACCTGATCTCAGCAATTGCTCTTCTCCCTGGATCAATCACATCACTCAGAAGGTAAAATCCTTCCCATGTGTTGATCACACTGAATCTACTCACCTTCCTGAGCTCCCTGGTTATTTTCACAACAGGGAACATGACAGTCACACATAAAGGATGAGCCTTGCATAGTAGCCAGGAATTGCAAGAAGAAAGCAAGACTGTAAAAATCTGATGGAAATTAAGGCAAAAAGGGTGAGGGAAAGGCAAAGGAAAGAGAATGGAGAATGGAATTAAACTAGAGTAAACTTGTTTGTGGCAAGAAAATGAGGAAAAAGGCGGAGGAGGTAGGTGGACATGTGGAAAATACTGACTTATTACAAAAGGAAACTTTCTCTTTCATGTATGCCCAAGTATTTTCTCATGCCACACGAGCACAGGATGAACCTTGTAGTTGAGAAATCTTTACCAAAGAAAGACAGGCTCAATGTGAAATGTTTGCATTGCGCATCTGACTTTCTGTTTTTAACTTCTGCCCAAATTGTAAAAGAACTGATGGAATAGAAAACGTTGCCACAATAATGTGTATCTTTTGACTCTTAAGCCCCTTGATGAATCTTTTGTAGCATTTCATGATTTATCAGTTTTAAAAGTGCATTAACATGGAACAGTAGAAGTTCAAACAAGCTTGTTTGGTAGCAATATATTGAACATTTTTGTTATTAATGCACAGTGGTGCTTTCAGCTGATTTCATTGCAGAGGCCAGATGTGTATTTATGCTACAGAGTCTGTGGGCTGTATTCTTATTATAGCAACTTGGGGGGGTTTATTCGCTCCTTTAGCCAGAGCAAGCAAGTCCCATTGTTGTGGGCTAGTTGTGCCGCTGCATGGTAGCAACACCACTCCCAGAGAGCCAGTGCTCACTGGTGAATGGGATGGGGTGACCCTGCAGAGAAGGCTCTTTGGCTTCCTCCTCCCTGTCCCCCATCTTAACCGAGGTTCAACAACCTGCCAATCACTAGCACATACACTCCTGATCATCCATGTCTCACTTCATTTGTGTTTATGCCCGTCCCTCCCCAAAGATGAGGGAAGACATAAATTAACTTGGGGCTGCTGTGACATGGTGGAGTCATTACAAAGCCCGTGGTCATTCTGTCCCACCCAGGAGGGTGGGCAGCAGTCCTGCCATATGCCCAGCTAGATGATTAATAAAGACTGCCTTTGCTGATAGTAGCAGCTGTGCAGATCTTGTTTTATGACCCATATACTTATCCTGGAGGGGTTAATATTACTTACTCTAGCCATAATTCACCCAGACAGGTGTGAGACCTCTTGCTGCTCAGTGAAGATGACTAGGCCTTTAGCCATTAGCAGAGGGAAATAATAGCCTGCACTGATGAAATCTCCATCAAGGTTAGGCTTATTTTATTTGAAACCTCAGCTATCATTTGCGTAACAAATGAGCTCCATTAAATTTGTTACATGCTTTCAAAACAGGCTAAAATTGAAGAGCCAGGTTTTCAGAAATGTCCAGCTGGTTACAATTGAGACTGGATTTTGTAATTGTTGTTATTATTATTACTATTTTTTCTGGAGGAAATTAGTTATGGTCAGCTTTGGGAACCTTCCACCAGTCAGTGGAAACACTAGGGGAATTTGCCAAATGTCTCTGGATCTAAACTTTTGATACGTGAATGGAAATCCACAGGGTTCCCGGGATATACGGCCCAACCTTTATGGACAACTGCTACGAAACATCAAGACTTTCCAAGAGTGACTTTTCAGGTGAAAGCCCTCCCAGGCTTTCACAGGGACTTGTGTTAGGGTTTGCATTCAGCAGGGGCCTTACAGCAAACACAGTTTTAAATTACTTAGAAAATAACAGATACCCACTTGGTATCCCTGCCAAAGCAAGAATCTAGGAAATATCGCTATGCTTAGAGACGAAGACTGATTTATCCATAAATCAAGCACTGGTTTCTCACATCACTGCCATAGATGGGATTCTTCCCTACCCCAAGCTTGCAGATTTACTCCAGCATCTCTCTAAAGCTGAAAGAGGAGCCTTCCTCTGCTAAGCCAGAATAGCTCGTCTTCTTGCTGCTGCAGGTGCAGCTAGAGAAAGCAGTAAGTCAGTCATGCTATGAGGACAGGGCATGATCACACCCTGCATCTCAGCTCACCTGCATCCTTAAAACTTGGGTTGTCCTTGGCCACCCATACACAGCATCCACAGTTGCAGCACAGCATACAAATTAGGTAGAAATGCTTCTTCAGCAGCCAGGTTTCATATATGCTCACTATATTTTTGTTCCTAGTCTTCTTTGTCTTCCAAAAATTCTCTCTTCTGACATCTACTGGGTCCAAGTTGCTCAGAAAGAAGGATGATTTGTCCTCTGGAGGGATTTCAGCCAAGCCAGGGAGGATGGTAGGGAAATGCTGTGCCTGCGTTCATGTCTCTGTAGTGAAGTAAGGATTATTCCTTGCTTTTCTTTCTCCAGCAGTGCTTAGACCATATATTGGGTGTTTGCCTGTTTGTATCATGGTATTAGGTTTTACAACCCTCTATTAGCTTCCATTAGAGTTATTGTGCTTGATGGAAGATCAGAACAAATGTCCGCTTCAGCAATTCATTGGCCTCCTGACATTTACTTTAACTTTATTGTTGGTGCCTACTATGCCCTCGTAACGTAGCAGGAGAATAAACTTGCCAGTGCAATTGAATTATGCACTGCTATCTGGGTTATTTCTACAGTTAAGCAGTAAAAGGAAGCAAAAAGGTCAGCTTTTGATACATTGCATTGTCCTGATCATGAGGTCATACATTCAGTCTCAGCCTGTTTGTTTTACTTCTTGCTTTCATCAGTACTGTCCTTGGAGTAGTGTGTGACTTGCCTGAAAATATCTTTTCCTCACCACAGCTTTTAGTTGTGGACACTTCCTGGGATGAGAGGCACCACCGTGTTGAGCTTCAAGCCTTTGAGAGAGAGGAGACCTTTTTTTGTAGCAGAGTAGAAAGCGTTGTGTCCTTCATGAATGCATGAAAAGCTTCAAACTGTAAATCTAAAGCACATGTCACCCAAGTTCATATTGTCCTCTTTAGCAGCCTACATGATACAGTCACAAAGAGCAGATAAACCTTAGGGTTCAACATACCTTCATCAGGTCTTGTAGATCTGCTTGGGTTTGCAGCGGGAGTGGGGTTTTGCGGAGGACATCACCACATCGTTAGGTCCAGGCCCAAGGGTGAAGTCCTGATGACACCACAATGAAATTCTCCATCCAGGTTGCTTTTTGCAGTCTGTTTTCAGAGCATCATCAAGTATTGGATGGAACAGGTGCTCCAATGGCAGATTATTAAAGGGATAATTACTTGCAGTTTGAGTTGTTTGAATACCATAGTTTCAAACCCACTTTTTTAGTATTCTCCAACTCTGCATGGAGAGCAGCGATCCAACTCACTGTTGGACAGCCAGTGCTTATAACTAGTTAGTTATATCCTTAGGTATCATCCAATAAAAGAAAAATGCAAAATTGAATAGAATGGGATGCTCGTCTTCCAAAAAAAAAACAACAAGAGGATGGCAGATACGCTCTGACTCTTTTCTATGAATGCACACATGCATAATGAAAGCTCTGCCAGGGAAAGAAAATGGCCATGAAAGCTTTGCAGTGTCAAAAGTTAGCCCATAGCCCCTGTTTTAGCCTTGCTACCTGACTGCTGGCTGGTGATGGTGCCCAATGAAATCTGTCAGGTGTTTGTCCTTACAGAAAATAGCGTAAACTTCATGGCCCTTCCAGCTGACTGGTCCATTTGTATGTCTCTGTTTTGAAAAGTCCTGGTTCAATCTTTCATCTAATCTTTTTATTTTTATATTACTCAGCCCTAAACTGCAGGAAAATATTTTTGCCTTTGTGACCACTTTCAGCACATTTGCTCCCTTCCCAGCATCTTTCTTGTTTCTTCTGAATTTTCTTCCCTAAATACTTATTTTCTGCAATTTCTCTCAGTTGTATTCTATTGTCCTCCTCTGCAGTTAGTTCCGTTTGAGAAAGGTAGGGGTGAAACAGCAAGCAATGCTCCCTGCTTCTGTTCCTTGGCATATGTGAAACAGGCAGGAATATATGCCCTTTCCAGCATCTGTTATTTCACAGTCTTTTCACCCAGAAGAAAATGTGAGACCACGGTATAAACTTGGAAAATATTAATAAAGTGTTGCACAGTGTGATGTCAGGTATGCCAATGTAAATCTGCCCTCGGTCCTGCCAGTACACTCAAGTGGAAGAGGGGAGTAATTTTTTGACAGATCTAGAAAAATATGTTTTGTTTGTTGGCATTTTTGACAGGAAACATTGTTTTCTCTCCTTCACATTAGCATTCCAAGACCAGATTTAATCATTTTGTAAAATGCAAAAAAACCACCCAAACCAAGCAGAAACAAAATTTGGTTTGAAAAGAATGCTTTCTTTTATCCATCATCCTTTTTGGTTTTTAGATTTATTTTTTTCCATAATCAAGATAGATTTTTTTAAAAAAAAAATTAGTCTCAAATTGGAGAGAGATGTATTATTTTTAATTCCATTTATTGTTCTTGAGTCTCCCAGTAGAAAGCTCTATTAGTCGCCCATTTTCTTCCTTTGTCTTGCTTGCCTCTCAATGACAACCTGACCCAAACATTCAGTCATTGTTCCTATATTCCTATCTGACTATGTCAGTGTTCGGGTTAAAGAGTATTACATGTTTTGGAAGAAATACCTCATGAAGAGCTCATCTTCCACACGGCAATAGTAAAGAGGAAGATGTGGAGAGGCTTTATAGAAGGAAAGTAAGTTAGTAATGGGCCTTTTTGGGCAGTAGTGAGCTTTCCTGAGCATTATGTAGAATTAATCCAAAAAGAGGCTTGGTCCTGTTCTTATAAGAGACCAGACATGTATCTGAGGCTTGGAATATTTAGCCAGCATCTTGGACTGATAACAGAAGTTGGGTTTGACAGCACTGCGTAGGAGACACTTCAATATCAGTGGAAAATGCTCAAAAGACTTGGGGAAATTAACTAACATGTCTTATGGCCATAATTGTGCATATCCCTTATATTATGCACACATGCAGGATGGAAAGAATGTCTCAGCAGTGTTGTAGTGACTTGTAGCTGTGTGTTCTGGGTGACGGGGAATACGTTTGGAAATGAGTGTAAGTGCTAGGAAGTAGTTTCATCACCTGTCGGCCAGACATGTTGTCCCAAGGAAATGGCACATCTCTATGTTTTCAGGATACCTGTGTACTTGAAATGAGTTTGGGTAAATACTTGTGTCCCAGGAACTCACAGATTTTGAGCTTTAGTGTGCCTTTTCTCAGGCATTTCTTTCATTGTTGCCTATTTTAGGGTGTTTATTTGGTCACATTAGAATTCCTCAAATTTGCAGTTTTTAGGAGCTGTCGAACATAAAAGGAAAAGGATTTATTAGTGACCAGCCCAAACCACATTTGCAGACAGGTAAGAACAACAGCAGCCTGCAGTTGAATGCAACAAGAGACTTATTATTACAGGGAAAGAAAACTCTTGTGTTTGTGTTTGTAGCAGCTGAGCAATTTGCTCTGAGTATGCCACTTTTCATAGGTGGGTGGTCCAAGAGAAAATGTCCATATGAAATATTGGGTAGCAGGGTTTTTTTCTAATGTATCTGTAAAAAAACTCTTGCATTCCTACAGTTTTATGCAAGGCTTACAGAAACACTTCATGTCATGATACATGTTAAGCTCCAATGATGAATTGCAGGAAAACATTGAAGCTGATTTCTTCATGTAAAGAGATTTGATGTAGTCAGTCCTTAAAGTTCTGAGTGCCAACAGAAGAGGTAAAAATTCAACCTGTATTCTGATCCATGGCTTTCTTCAGCTGCTTAGGAGAGCAGACAGCTGTACGAATTGGACCTGGTTTCTATGGTATTAGCCTTGTGTGTAACAAGGAAGAAATAATTTCATTTTTGAATATATGTTATCATTGCTCTAATGAGAAGAACAACACATTATCTCCTTTATTTATCTTATCTAGATCATCATATGCTTTAATTCTCGGTAGAGGAGCATATGAACATCTCTACTTAGATTTCATTAAATCAGATGGGCTGTTGCTGTCAAATTGATGGAAGTCATTCATTTATAACTCAGCTAATTGATTTACAGACAGGTAAAACCTCAGCCTGTAATCTTTCCCTAGAATCTTGCTTTGATAGTAAGCACCAGAAATTGAAAGAACAAGAGAAATACCTGATTTCTAACTATTGGAAGATAAGACAATTGGAAATTTCATATGAAAAACCCAGCAGTGTTGGTCTTTGAGCCCAACAGAGAAGTGGGAGCTTCGTTTAAATGTCATCCTGTGTAATTTGTCCCTATCCCTGGCATATTCCCCATAGATATGCATTCCAGATCTGAGAGAGGCATATAATGAAAAAAAAGATGAACCTGCAATAGAGTTTTCAAAGTGGGCTGTTTGTAGAAAGGAGATGGGACCAGCTGCCCGGTACTCAATCCCCATGACATAGAAGAGGACACATGATAGGGAGAGCAAAAGAAAAGGGGGAAAGCCACAGGGGGAAGGAGTTTCCCAAGTAATCACACAGTGCATTTCACTGCAGTTGATTCATGAGTTTTATAACTCAACTAGACAATAGAAGTCTTTTAATAGGAGATTCAGCCAAACAGCCTGCTTGGTTTGCCCTTTCAGTGGGTTTCTGCTTGAAGCCTTAAGCCCTTTTCTCCTGAGTTAGTATGCTTGTATGTGCTAACAATCACTAGCCTCATTATAGGTGAAGTGGCTAGTTGCTAAGGAGCACAGTCACCTGCATGCAAATCTTAAGTGGTAAATTAGCACTTGATTATTAAATTCACATGATGGGAATTGTGAACTTATTTCTCTTGTTCATGTGGGTTATGTCATCTATTTTTGTTCCTTTTACAAGGAACTTTTTTTCAGAGTAGTTGTAACAAAAATTATCTCTTTGCTATCAAATAATCTTCTGGAAGCAGAAAATGCTCTTTCTTGACAGAAGAGACTATTTACATGGTTTGCTTTTTTACAAGTGACATACATAACACAATGGAGCAAGCTAACTGAAGCCCTCCCTAGTACGGGCATCCCATAGAAAACAATGCCATCTTTGGTTGCATTTTCTGCAGTGCAGAGAAGCAGCTGCCCCTCAATTCCAGCTGTTCCCTGTGAGAAGATCAGAAATTCATGTGTTGAAGCCAACATGGTGACCATAGCTGGAAAAAGCACTTTTATTTAAACCGTATTCAAATGGTATATATGATCAAACCATGAAGACCTTGCTGTAGTTCCCTCCTTGGGAAGTTTTCTTACTCTCTTCTTCTTCTAGTGGGGAATTGACTCAACACCGTGGGGCTGGAAGGGTCTGGAGCAATATCATACTAACAGGCAGGGACGACCTTTTCCTCTACTTTCTCAATTGCAGATGAAGTCGGGGGAGATGGCTGCCAACATTGCTCGTGAGCTTGCAGAGCACACAAAAAACCACTTGTACGCTGGTGACATTGCGTACTCTGTGTCTGCCATGGTCCAGCTGGTGAACTTACTTGACGTGCAGCTCCGAAACCTGACTCCAGGTGGGAAGGACAGTGCTGCGCGCAGCTTAAATAAGGTAAAAGCAAAGGGGTTTGGAAAGGGACGGGAAGGTGAAGAAAGGTTTGGCTCTCCCTGGAGAGCTATTATAGATGTCTTTCTGAATGATTGCCATTTTAGGGCAGTGATTCTTTCGTAGTAGGCAAGAGTACCTGGCAAATTTTCATTTACAGTGTATTTTATTCTGCTGAGAAATGAATCAGTTGTAAACGCCAAGTGTATTCTTGGTGCTGGGAAATACATACCCTTAGATGTGTAGATATATGAACTCCAGGTACTTCATTGTGGTCTTCAGCTCTTACAGCTCAGTATGAGAATAACTCAGGTGATGCCATGACAATTATTTTGGACTTGTTCTAGGGTGAGTGAAATTAGAATTTTGTCCAGCACTTCCAGTGCTGAATCTGTCTGTGAAATGCCATGTAATAGGATCCAGGAAATCTGAATATTTGAAACCCCAAGAGACAGAGAGAGTCTGGATTTTAATATTTTTCATCTTGTAACATTACAAGATGCTGAAGGTCAAATGAATACTTTAATGCATAAATATAAACAAACAAAATCAGAAAAAAGCATTTATTTACACTGGAGATAGATTTACCAAAGGCACATGAGATATCATATTTACATTTAAGGTCTTTAGGATGGTTTAGTATTAGAGGGCCTTTTTAGTGATCACCTGTGGCTTAACCCAGAAGGACCTTACTGCATGGTGACAGTGTGGTTTCTGTGCCCTGTGTTTGAGAAGAATTATTAGTCTTTTTGTCATTTCCAGAATTAAGTGGAATTGCTACATACTAAAGGTCCTAGAAGTTACCAGTCATGGGAGGAAATATGGGCTGTGAAGTCTGTAGGAGTATATTTAAAGTTGAGAGTTTCCTTGGTCCAATGCCCTCTTCATCACTGAATCTCATATAAACCCATGGGATAGGATATATAGGATTCAGATAGTGAATTGTGTGGGCTTGGTCAATAGAACAAAGAGCAGCTGAACCCTGTTGCTATGAACATATGGTTATATTGGCCACTCAGTTAAAACAAGATACAGTTTTGTTGTCGGCTGCATACCTGGCCCTGGCAGCCCTGGCAACCATGTAAGTGAGAACAGAACGTGGTCTCAAAGGGAATAAATAATCTCAGCTAAACCTGAAATTTCTTGTGTGCGTTCTGAAGAGAAATACTTTCCAGAGAAATGACATTGTCTTTTTTCCTCTAAGTTAATGTTGTAGACTTATTCTGTTTTAAATGCAAAGGGCTTCTGGATTGTTTAAGATTGCAGCTGCATGGGAACTGAAGTTCTACATCTCATGTGCTTTGCATGTACTGTGAATGGGGTTATTCTGATGCTTTTAATTAGTGCTGGTTCCAGCTATTTTATAACAATGTAGGTAATAATTGTATTAACTGTTACATCAGCATAACATTATTTGTTATGCTCATACCATGGTTCTTTGTTTGAAATTATGGTAATGTCTGACAATACCAGGTGAAACCAGCAATTAATATCACCTACTAACAGGTTTCATGATTGCAGTCTGCTTGCCGTTCTGAATATGCCCTAGCCACACCCAACATTTTGTCATTTCAGCTTTACAAGTACAATTTTTTTCATCTTTTTGTATCCCACCTTCCAGTATTTGTTTCAATTACCTGAAATGAGGTTGTATCGTGGAGGCTGATGTGAGTTACCAAGGGGAGGGGAAGATAGCAAGGCAGAGCTCCTGGGCTTGGCTGTCAGTGATGGGATCTCCCTTGAGGGGTTTTCCCTCTCTGCTATGAGTTTTGCACAAGCAGCTCATACAAATCGATTGCGCTCTGCATTAAAATTCTAGACCACATGGAGCCCTGCAAAACGGTGATGTGAGACAGTGATCCAAATGACAGGCTCAGTAATTTACTTGCTTTCATTCCCCGCTTAATTCTTTAGAAGAGCAACTGCTCTGTGTTCATTTAAGAATGCATGAATTCAACTTGGAAGTAGTACTGGGCAAACAAAAGGCAGCAGTTACTGCTCCATTTTCCCCTTCACTGATCAAGAGTATTTGAAAAAAAAAAAAAAAGTAAAAAAAGTAATTTACAAAGAATTTTTTTTTTAGTGCTGTTTAGTCAAAAAGAAGAAATAAAGTAAGCACTGGCCATTAAATATTCTTTTAATTGTTAAAGGAGATGTACTGGGGTTCTGAAAGTAATCACCTGTGCGGCTTTGTATTTGGATCTTTTTACAAGCTGATATACAATGAATTGAAATAAATTGGCATAATCAGAATCTTTAAAAGCCATCATCTTTCAGGAACCACTTTCCTCTCACTGAAAGCTTTATGCTTTCCACTGGATCCAGTTTATTTAAGATAATAATTGTTCTGTTGTAGACTGGCAAGACCCCCGAGTGGAAAGCTCTGTAATTTTCCACAAGGCTTTTTTTGATCTCTGTTTGTTTCTCTCTAAGTCTCTGTACTGGCCAAGTTTAGCCATAGGAAGATTTATACTGTTACAAATTGATAAATTAGAAATTGAAATTAGGCATTGCGTGGTACCTGGGTGTATTTCGTTAATTTCAAAGCCTCAAAACTCCCAGGGACAAATTTGACTCTCAGCTGTACTTGTGCTCTGCACTGCTGTAAATTGAGAGCACAAGTTACCCCCAATCCCTGTTGATGTGCAATTTCCAACCCAGACACATCAGCAAAACAAACCCAGCCAAGCCAGTGGCTCTGAGCAGCCTGATATTGTGAGGTTTAGTTGCACCAATGCAGAGCTCACAAGTTGTAGCTCACAAGCTGCAGACTGCCTGCAAAGTCCTGAAGAGGTTAATAAATGTCTGTTTAAATTTCATGACACACTAAAGTGCAGTTACCAGGCAGGAGGCATGCAAGTGCATATCAAAGTACAGTCATAAATGTGTCTCCTATGGAAAAAGTGGGATTCTTTGTGGAAAAGCTATTCAGCATATACAGCCTTTAGGCCCAGGAATTACAAAGGAAAGCACAGCTTGGTGTGAGGACTGCAAAATGCATTTTTGGAGAAGCAGTTAAATCCAGAGGAGGGAGAATGTCCTCAAGTGGAAATATTACAGTGGATTCCCATTTCATTGGTACGTCCTCTTCAGTGGCCTTTTATGATATCAGGAGGCCTGGGCAGTGCTCTGTCTTTCACTGCAACTTGTTATCACACTCTTCATGTACCTGAGCTAGCTTTAAGCAAGCTCACAGCAGCAAAGCTGAAGCACTGTAGGTTACACCTTGAGCGAGAGACCTGAGCAGGTATATCAGGATGGGTGTGAACAGGTCTATTCTGTACCAGGGTGCAATCCTGCATACGTCTTGCTCCCTGGAATTGGTCCTGCTCATCTAAAGCTTGGTTATACCTCACTGTGTCATCAGTGCTGTGTGCAGTGCCCACGCTCCTCATGTAAATAACCATCAGCTCCACCCTCTCCAGCCTTGTTTAGTATTGAAACACCATGTATGATCTCCGAGCTGTAAGGAAAGCATCATCTCTTGAGCATTTTAACTTTAGTATCTCCTACCATCTAACAGCTGCTCTTGCAAAGTTGCCAGTCTGTGCTTTATGTCACTGAAAAAGGACTAACCCATATTTCTGGAGCCAGTCCTTCCAGCCTTCAACTGCTGCCTAACTCACATGCTTCCTTTGGTTTAGTTGGTTTTCAGGGACTAATTAAAAGAGGAAATAGGTTTTTTTCATAGGCATTTTCTTCAATTTTTTTTTCTTTGTTCTGTCACTAACTTGTTTTTTCTATTCTGTCTTTAATCTGCTGTCTATATGGACTCAGCTTCAGAAAAGGGAGCGCTCTTGCAGGGCCTATGTCCAGGTATTTCTTGTGTTTTTAATACACATGTCCAGTTGTTTGACTGAATGACTGTGAAGTGGGTCTTGTCTCTGTGAATAATCTGATTATTACCATCTTTCTGGAAGCAAGTTCTAAGGTTAAGGTTACAGGATAATAATTTCATTCTTCATCTCCTTCTACCTGCCCAATTGCTCTCAGACTTGACAAAAATTTGAGGCAAAATCTCTGAACCAGAAAGTGGGAAGAACCACAGGAGAGATCTGACGAGACTCATCCGACCACTGGAATAAGCAGGACAGTATGGATGTGTGCAAGTAAAGAATGCAAAACTCCTATTCACAGAGGTGTCTCCAGACCAGCTGGGTTTCACTTGTGACATGTCAGTCATATAATTGCTGCCTGCATTTCCTTAGTTTTCTTTCTTACTCTTACACTTGCAAATTTAGAAACAATTTGAAATGGCAACACTTGGCATGAGGGAGGCACTAGGATCGTAAAGAAATGCAGAGCCTCCTTACAGAGAAATGTAGGAAGGAGAAGAGTGCTGCAAACTAAATATAGGATTAGGAACATAACATCCCATAAAGTTCACTGAGCTGTGGCCCAGCTTTTGCAGGCTTACATTGTGTTTTGCATGAACAAAGTCAAGCCCCAGTGTTTTGGAAAGACCTGCTTGTAGACTTTTCAAGAGTGGGGCCTCAGGTTATATTTATCCTGTCACCTTGCGTTATAGCATTTGCTCCAGTGACCTTTATATAAACCTGTTCGTATACTATGGGTGAGTTAATGCTGCTTTAAGAAATATGAATGTTTTACCTTCTAATTTCTGTTTTGTACTTATGAACATTGATGTTGTACTTATGGGTTTTTGGTCATTATTTATGTGTATATGTATAACATGCAGAGGTGTAAAAATGAACCCCATGTTTCTGGAAGGGACTGACTATACCTAAATTTTCCTGCAAAATTTGACTTCCTGTATTTGGTATTGACTTTATTTCGTGAATGCCTGTTTCATTTAGCATGTGAGATCTGATAGTTTAGATTTCTAGGATGTCAAAAATAAAACAGTACCTCTTTGTGCTGGTAGGCTGCCTTCCCTTTGGATATGGTCATGAGAGAAAGTCACGTTTTCCCTACCATGTACAATAACAGATAAAGATGTTAGTTACACATTCCTTATTCGATGTGACTTACTCTTAAGGTCTCCGAGGAAGTAACTAGCATTTGAAGGAATTTAGAAAACCTTCCAAGATAGCTGTCTTGTCTTCTGGTACCAGAGGAAATGTGGTGAGGCTAGTTTGACCGTGGACCACACAATCCTGTTAGGGACTTTGGGTGCTATCTGACTCATGGTTGTCTTTACCACTAGCTGCATGGGTGTACTCTATAGTTGACACATGCCCTTGGTCTTTTTGTCTTCTTTCAAACAGTAGGGAATAGTGAGTTTAATATACTCTACAGAAAGCTTGGCATTGATAGAATAAAGACCGAATATTCTGCACAAATGGCTTACCCTTAATATCAAAGATTTCTTCCCTTTCACTTAGAAAGGCTACTTGTGTGTTTAGACATGAATGATACATCTACCTCTTTAGTAGATGAAAACTGATGAAAGCTCATTGCCTGAGCTGTTTAGTATAAATATGGATAAGGCTAGTAAATATATTGAAGAGGACAGTCATGGGTCTTGAAGAATGAATTAGATGACCTAACTAACTGAACTTTTCCAGCTCTGCTTTGTATTATACTGAGAAAAAATAAAGTCTCTGGAAGTATTTTCATACAATATGTTTCCATTTGAAAAACTGTGTAGCTAAAGTCACAAAAAAATCCTGTGAGGGAGAGTTTGTCTTAATAGCAATTAAAAGTGACTGCAGATATCCCTGTTACAGGCCACTTATCCTTTACCAGGCAATGAAATGTCTGGGCTCACTAAGGCAGTTTAGCAGGGATTTTTCAGCAAATCCTAAATGGTGAAATTCTGTACTTTGTGAAGTCAATGGGAGAGGGAAGGTCACTGGGAAATATACCACCAGTGGCAGAGAGATAGAGTTTTCAGATTTGCTGACATGATTCCCTTGTGCTGATCCCATTACTGTGAAAAGCATCCGCGGCTGAATTTGGCTCACAGGGCTGGAAATGTACCTTCAGTCCTGTGCTTCTTAGTACAAAGTTTATGTGAGAAATGCCCGGCAGCTGTAAATATCAAAAGTGCAATTAAGAACAGGCAGGTTTTGGAGAGGAGGAGAGTGACTTGAGAAGGTAATAACTGCTAAAATCAGTATTACTGTTTTTTTTGGGCTGACAAATTAAGTAGTCACGACAGAACCCCTGTAGCGATTGGGGTGTTAAGTCCTCTTGAACTCCAAGTACATTAGCATAAATAAATATGTATAACAGATCTGGAAATTTTATGAGTTGCTCAAATATGAGACCAGGAACACCATTTCAGATTATCATCTCATCTCTCTGGGTAACTTTATAATTAAAACAAATATTGATTTAATTTGTGTCGTGCCACAATATTTGTTGAGTTAAAAGCTCAGGGACTTTATTTTCTGACGATAGATATTCAAAATGCTGCTCCTTTAGTTGTAAGTGTAGTAAGTGATCTTTTTTTCCTCAAAAATTCACCAAGAACCAGTCCAGCAGGTGACATGATAAATACACATTTATGTAATGACCAGACAATTGCTGTGAGATTTTTCAATTGCAGTGATATTTAAGAAACATCCACATGATCTTTAATTCATGATACTAAGAGTCAAATTAGACTGAGCTGTCCAAGGTAGATATCCAATCCGGATGGAATGAATGTCCTTGGAAAGGTGCTCCGTTAGGTAAGGAGAGCTTGGACAAGATGAGTGTCTTTTTGGAGAGCTGAGATCTATATCTCTCATGCCCACTTTTCTGCAGTGCACTATTCTTGCACTCTATTTTGGGAAAGGAATGGAGAAGTCATCGTGTAGGAGAATGAGTCACAATGGGTGACGCATTTGATTAGCATAGCTTCATTTGGTGACTGGTGTGTGACATTTGTTCGTTTTGCAAAGGCATTTCTCCTTAAACTGAAGCAGTGAATTGGTAGAAAACACAAAACATTTGTCTTTTGAGGGGCTGTGAAACTGGGTTTGGTGCCACAGATTTCTTGCTTGTCCTTCAGCAAGTGGCATGTACTCATTATCTCTCAGCTCTCCAATTTAAAATCCCATGGGTACAATTCCCTTGACCTCTGGGAATGGAGGTGGGGTAGTAAAGAAAAAAAACCAAACAACTGATTACTCAAATATTGCAATAAATGAAGCCACATTAACATGGAAAATTTAAATGGGGGGGAGAGCATTTTGCTGTAAGATTTAGTAGTTGGAAACACAATCTTTAATAATGGCTGCTACCACATCTGGGCATGTAGAGTCTTTACATCACATACATGCACCTGGTTGCAAAATCTGAGCTCACCTCTTTGCTTCATTTGGATTTGTGGTCTGGACCTCTGGGGCATCATGATGCCGATCCCTGTGGTGCCAGCCAGCAGCCTCTTCCTCTGTGAAATCGCATGCTACATTTGGGGTGCAGGTCTCGGAAGACAAAACTTCACAGAGTTCCCATTTGTTTTGTTGTTTCTGTTTTTGTTTTTTTTTTTTTTAAGTGCCTTGATGGCTTCAAAGCTGGAGACTAGTGGGTAAAATAGATAGCCTGAGTGATAGCTTTGTGGGAAGGGTGGAAAGAGGCAGCAGAACATTGCTTTGAATAATTTTCCTGATCCAATGGTGTTTGCTGCTCTGGTTTCTGCCATCCTGTAAATCAGCTTGCTTTGTTTTGTAATTCTGGGCTTGTCTGTGCAGCAAATGGCAGATTATGGAGATGCCACTTGCTGTGTGAAGATCACAAGAGCTTATGGGTGAGGGTGTCATCAGAGCCACTGATGAAGCCAACGCTGAGCTACTGGCAGGTTCCAGGTAGCAGACAGTGATGGGTGGTTGTTCTTCTGGTTCTCTTGGAAGTTTTCTGAATGCTTCACACATGTATTGTGGGCTGTTTGAACTGCTTAGTATAAAGCAAAACAAACGAAAGGCTTTCCTCAGAGGATTCAAGGCATTAAGTTTAGAGCTAAGTAGAGGAGACTTTTTTTTTTTTTCTTTGCTAACCTAGTAGCAATCAGCAGATAAAAGGTGCATGTGGGATTTAGCCAGTACTATTTAAAGTGGATTAATTCTATTTGTCCCACTTCTCTCTTGCTTGCATGGCCGGTCCCAACTTCCATGAAAACTAAATGAAAGAAACTTGTAGCTCTGAGAGGGAGAGTAAATTGAATTATGCTGCATTTACTTGTGTTCATGTTGTGCCTGTGACAGGAAAGACTCTAACCTCCATTTATATAGAAAGGCACAATTTAAAGAGGATTTTCAAGTTCCTTTTTTGGTCACTTAGTTGGCTGTATGACAAAGAGCCCTGCAATGTGTGTCAAACAACTTTCAGAGTCCTCTAATGATTTGTGCATTGCTCGGGTCTTGATGCTATTCTGTGCAGCCTGTCAAAGTTGTTAAAGCAGCTGGAATAAATTGGCTAGCAGTGTGCATACAGTGTCATATATTAACTATAGCTACTGGGAGTACTTTTAGCAGCTTTTTCAAGAGATCGGGATGTTTGCCCATCAGCATCAAAGTGCCCCAAACTTTCATTTAATATAATTAAAGGGATATCTGAAAGAAGTGTGACTCACAGCGGGGTTCTGTGGTTTGAAAACCCTTTGTTAAAACTCTGTGAACTTAATATACTTCACAGCTTGAGAAATCTGTACTTGATTTGTGTCAGCAAGAGCAAAACTAGAAATCCCCACCCTGTGTGTTTCTGCTGCAGCGAGCCTGCTGTTAGGGGAGAGGAGGATCAGAGCAGCAGTCTTGGGTTTGTCACCAGACTCCGAAATTCTTTGCATAAATATTGAAAAGCAAGATGACTGCATATTCCTCTACCTACAACTGAGCTACGCCTATGGTTATGTACTCATGTGTAACTTAGCAAAACTAAGGAAAAAATCTCGTGTTTTCTGTGTTGCCATGTGCTTGCTCTCTGCTTTAGGCTGAGTCAGTCCTGGAATCCAGTGGCACTGGTAAAAAAATTTCAAGTATAAACTGCTGTAGAGGTCAGTGGGAGATGTCCTTTTGATTTGGACCGTTGGAGGAAAGGATGAGTCTGACAGACTCCCTAGGAGTTCCCTTAAAGGCTGTGGTATTCTGTTAAAGAGGCATTTCTTGTTTGCAAGACTTTTTTCTTTCTTCCTACTTCTTTGCTCACTTTTCCAGTGTAATTACTCTAGCAGTTGCTTGTATAGTCTCAAATCATGGACAGTAGGGCAGCAAATACAGATGATTCATAAATCCAACACTCGGCCTATTCTGCAGGGAAGATATCATTAGATGAAATAGGTGGTATGTTATTTCCTTTTCCTCAATCAGTTCCTTTTATTTCAGTTCTACAGATGACTTCTGGCCTTAAAATATTCTTCCTCATATACTACGCAAACCAAACCTGTAACCTGTCATTTGTAACCTTGTTCTATTTCACAGATCTCCTATTTTTTTTCTGTACTCCTGTTAAGAGACTATTAGTAGTTCAAGGCCAAGTTTGCAAACCTTGCATGCCTAGTGCAAGACCATTAATTCCATAGCTAAGCATTTGTAGTTGGCCTAATTTTAATAAAGGTCAGTGCCTTTCTTCTTATTGCAGTGAGTTCTCAGCACTGCTGAAAATCAGGCCATTTTTGAGTCAGCACAGTTCTTATAACCATAACATAAACAACTGCTGTAAACTTGAAAAGAGAAGGTATCCTGCTATTTCTTGAAAGCCTTTACTCTCTGTCTGTGGAGCAATTTTAGAAATTCCTCTGCAAGGTTAAGGGAAGATCGTCTCTTGTCTTTGCTATGAGTAGTAGGTTTTGGCTCAGTTCACCAAAACTGATAGTCATTGGTTGCCAATCACCCCTCTGGTACTAGATGTAGGCTGGTGCTTCTGGCTTAGGTTTGAAGGCAGAAGCAGAGATTAGCAGAAGATATTCTAAGGATTTATTTATTTTTAAGCATTTGTTGTGATTCAGCTAGTTTCTATATAAGTATATGTTTATCCATTTCACTGAATATTGTAACTGGTTTGTGATGACCTTATTACTTTGTAAAAAGTCTTCAACAGTGGCTAGGCTTCCCTGTAAGAAAGATATGCTTTGACCAGAGATAAATTTTAGTTTGGAAATAAAAGAATAAATGACAAAGCGAAAAACCATGCAAGGGGGAAGAGTCTTGCCAGACAGAACTGAAGACAGTTCCCAGGTAAGAAGCAGGATTTAATGTTATCATGTAGCCAGAATGGTACTTTCTTTGTTTAGGAAGCTGAAGATATGACATGTGCATCTATCTTAGACCTGATGTCCCACAGAGCAGATGACTGTTTCAGTTTAGTTGGTGACCCCTGTGTAGTGGGATCAGGGTGCCGCTCATTTGCTACTCTAAAAGACACGTCATTTCCTGGGCTAGTCACTTTCAATGCAATAACCTTGCCAAAAGCATCTCCTTGCATGCCAAGATCCATGCTTTCATGCTAATCCTCTTCTCCAAAGGGTTCATTATGGCTACACCAGATACATTCAGAGTTAATGAGAGTTTCCCTTGTACTAGTGCTTTTTCTGGCCAGAGGCAAGAATTGCATGACTTCCAGAAGAACTTGCCTTTAATGGTATTGATTATGCATTTAACTCAACTAGTTTGGAAGCCAATATTGATAACTTAAGAAAAGATTTTGTTTTAGCACTGGGTGTTTCATATGAATATGAGCAAAACCAGCTGCTCTTGAGCAAGGAATCAGGTAAGTTTTTAAAGGTACCATCACTTTTCTAGTAAAAACAAAAAAAAAGAGAATAGCGTTGAGATCATTGAACCATATCCACATTTCAGTGCATCTGCTCCATGATGGGGTTTTCATTTTCACTGTGCACTGTGGATCTGAAAGTGTTTTCATGCCGTTTTCCTCCACTGATTTGCTGTAAAACCTCAAGCTTCTATTAAAGTGAGCTAGCAATGTTTTTGCATGCTTCAAATGAATGTCATGATGCACTTGTTTTGTAGCAGTACTTGGAGGTCTTAGACAGAACCAGAACTTCAGACCATAAGCACAGTCTGAGGCTGTGTCTGTGTGATTGCACTCTGCATCTTATTACTGCTATTCTCAGAAAGCGTCAGCAAACCTTTTTCAATGAGGCTGTGCCAGCAAACACCTTTGGTAGAGGGGTAGCTGTACAAATACTGCTTATTTCACGCACCAGCCATGATTTTAGTCTACTGATGCAGAGCACAGCCTTGTTGCTGTAGCTCCTTCCATCCTATTTTTTGAAAGTGCATTACATGAAATATTCCTGTGAGATCAAGGAGGACAAGTGTTAGCAATATGAGACAAGACTTTAAAAACTATAAAATGCAGATATTTTAATTAGAGATGTCATTGCAGAAGTGGTGCTTTAATGCTCTGTACCACCATCCTCATTCTCCCAAAGCTGCTGTAGGAGTTAAGACCTTGATGTAGTTTCCATGCAAAATAATGTATACAGTGTGTTAAGTCTCCTTTTAAGGAGCTACTCCTTTGTAAGGAAAGACAAACTGCATATTTGAAAATTACTTAGCTGAAGGTTTTGACCAATGTTCCCTTGTAGAGCCTGCTCATACCCACTTGCCATGAAGCAGTATTTACTCCAGTCCTAAGTTTGTTGGTGATTTTGTTCTTCCATCAGCTGCTTGGCAAGAGGCCAAAATGCACAGTAAAGGTTTAGAGATGTCCTGACTCTAAGAGAGCTGCTGGTTTTCTAAGACTAGGGTTGCTGTGCTTAAGCACCATAGTACAATGCATAGTGGTTGACATAGTAGACATTGCAGTCCAGTCACAAATTTGGCAATGAGTACGTCTAACATCTCTTAGTGATTTCCAGTGTTGACTCCCAATTAAAGACAAATTTAACATTACAGAATCTGCTTTTGTGAAAGAGCAGCATCTTGGATGTTGATATGGTGAGAGATAAATAAATGGATGTGGTAGCACTGGATATATACTCTCTCTCTTAGGTTTAAACTGTGTGTCACATAGCCAGATACTCTCAGTAGAGGTCTCTAAAGGGGGAGAAGATAAAAATAAATGAACAAGCAAAATTCAGTTTTACAGAATGAAACAGCTGTCACAAAGGAAATAAATAGGATATATATGGTTGACCTTTTAGTAACGTATAATTACTGTAAGGGTCCTAATTAGTTGCCTTTTGACATTACATCTTTTAATACCAATTTGTAAGTGTCTGAGAAGGAAGGTTTACATGTTGCTTCTGTTTTGTAACCTCGGGACAAAGTCAAGAAATTATGAGCATGCGCCTTTATTTGGGAAAAAATCTCCCTCTGCAATTTATTAACATTTATTTACATTGAATTTACACTCTGTGGTGCTATATATCTGTATAATGAAAAGGAGCACCATCATTGGATGTATCTTCCATGCTTGACATGTTACTGCTCTTCTCTGCATGTCCAATTGTAGTCATTCCTAGAGACATTAAAGGTCCAGAGTCTAATCTTTTCTGATCAAGGATAATTGCACTTTATGGCCTTGTATTCAGGGGGTTTGACTTTGCATGTATAGGTAATCTGACATTACAGGCAACATATAGCTACATCTACCTATCTTGAGATAGAAAGGCAGATGGAAAGCCTTGCTTCTTGGCTTCTTCTGCCATGCCTTTCTTCCCTCGCTTTATCTTAAGCTACTAACAAGCAAGCTATGTGTTGTTAAAGCTTTCCCTTGATGTCATTTGATTTAGTTACTTTTTACCTTCTCTCTGGGCGTATGCGTGCTTATGTTGTCTATTCATTAAGTCCCAGCAATCATGGCATTGTTTTGGTGCCATGCTGTGGTGATGTTGAGGTACGTTTGGACTCCAAGCCCCACATTTTTGTTTTGCATGAAGGTCATAAAGGCGCTTTAGAAATTGTTCACCCACTTGAGCTGCATTTGGAAGAGGGATCAGGCAGGGGAAAAGAAGAAAACCCTGGCAGAGGAGTTCCTTTAGCTTGGGAAGCAAGGACAGGACCTTCAGTGAGGGAGACATGCAGCATCCTTTAATATGCGATGGGTTCTTCAAGAATAGCATAAATCCCACGTGACTTTGGGCACCTAAATAGGGATAATAATTGCTGTAGTTCCTTCTACTTTCAGTGAGGAGAGAATCTATAGAGTGTCTGGGCTCCTGATTTGGCTGCATGTTAAATTCTTGAAGTGAGGTGGGGTGAAACTAGATCAGAACTTTTCTAGCTCCCTCTGAAAATCCCCACTTTATCAGCATCACAAGGGATCCCAGGTAAAACTTATGACACCATCAACTCTCAAGCACACCTATCTCATGCTTTGTTCTTTTCAAAGGTGCTCTGTCAGGACCTAACCTTCAAAGGTCCTCTGCCAGGGCTAACCCTCCTACTGCTGGTCATTTCTGGGAGCTTGGCACTGCTCTTTCTTCTTTGCTGGGGCTTCACCAGACCACAAAGTCATTGGAGCAGGTGCCAAACCTACCTTAACCACGACTGCTCAGCTTAAATGCATAGACACAGGCCAATTTCTGTCGTGTGCCTGCTTTCTAATTGTTCCAACTCTCATACCCAACTTTTCCCAGTTGGCATCTTTATCTCAAGAGACATTGTTGCTTTAACAGCTGTTTTGTTTCATTTAAACACCTACCTCAGCTCCCGTCCAAAATGAAAACATTTCATTAGCACCTCATCTCCTTGGCTTCAGCCTACAGCACTCAGCCATAATGAAGTGCTGCACTCAGAAATATAATGTGGGGAAATTTGATTGATGCACTGAGACAGGTGAGGGGAGTGACCCTTTGGGAAAAGCTATGGACTAAATTCATCTCGGATGTAGTGCCAATGAAGACACTCTACCAGGTAGTTTTGTTCAGATACATGCTAAGGACCTGACCTAAAGTCTTTTGAAATCTTTCTGGAGCTTCTGTGTCACACTTGAGATCCAAAACTATGTGAAGTGACTGGCTTCAGGTTAGTCTCTTCAAGAGGACGGATGCTCGCCCACACTGCGTCTATTGAGTGGAGAGTACACATTATGCAGCACATGAGGCCTTACCAGTGTTCTCTCTCAAACTTTGCACGCACATGTGCACACAATTTTTTTTTTTTAAAAAAGCATTAGAGAGAATTCTTCTGGGGAAAAATCTTTGCAGATGTTTCACTCTAACAAAATACTTCAGCATCTGTTTCATGTTCTGACAAATAGGCATTACCTTTCCATCCAGAGCCAGGAGCTGGATCTGCTGCAAAGACTCTATCCACCATTCAGATATTGATAAAAGTATTCAGGATATTGTTTTAGCAGAGATTTAAACACACCATTAGTAGCTGAGCTAAATGGAAGTACTGCAAATTGTAGTCTGCATGATAATATTGAAAGAGGGGAGAAAAATCCTCATTTTCTGCTTACCATTCTTAGAGATCTTTGCAAGAAAATGCCATGTTGCGTAGAACCTGCACAGCAAAATAGTCAATCTTTTGGTCACTGGAAAAGAATACTACCTCCTTTTTGCCTGTGAGGAGATAAACTTCAAAATTTTATTAAGAGCTACAGACATCAGGCTTCCAGATTTTAAAACTCTGAAAAACACACACTTAAATGCTATGGATTTTTAGTATTTCTTCTTGACTATTAAAGTCTACCAGCTTCTTTTTGTATGCATATATTAAATGTGTTAAGATGATTTTTAGATTATTTAAGAAAATCACTTTAATAATGTTTAAGAAGTTGATTTATGCTTAATAAGTTCCACTTAACAGCAAATGAAAAAAGGATTCCAGTTCTGGATTATAAGGAGATGACAGCAAAAATTTTTTGCAGCAGCACTAAAGGATGAGATTTTCAGCCATTTCAGTTTACTTCAGAAGCATGAGTTACTCCACACTTCGGGAAACCAAGAGCTGAGGCTTAGGAGGAATGTTGCCTATTAATCAAGGGACCAGGGCAGTAGCTGCCAGGGAGAGGAAAATCTGTTTAAGGTACAAGAGAGGTTTTACACAAGGACAAATGAGTTCATTGGTCATGAATAAATGTAGGTTGGAGAATAGGAACTTTGTACTGTCAGAAGAACCTGATTGTGGGTCAGTCTTCCAATAGGAATCATGGTGGTGTGAGAAACCTTCCAACCTCAAAGACATCTAGGATGAAGATGCATGTAGCAACATCTCAGTGAAATGTGTTTTCTGGGATTAAAACCATCAGCAGTGGTAGGTCTAGCTGTCTTTGCTTCTCCTTGAACCTTGCTGTAATTGAAATTTTTTTCAAGGTCACCTGGATATGGCAATAAAATCGAATTCTGTTTTGAAGTGATTATGTTCTCCCATTGCACATTTGTATCTGACTGGTGAGTGAGTCAGGATGCCCCACACTCTGTGCCGTGTGTTGCCTTTTGTAATGCTCCTCCTGTGGACTCTGGTGAAGAACAGGCTCTGCCATATCTGCTTTTCACATGTACAGGTGGGTTTAGAAACACTGTCAGGAGTAAATACTGAAGTACTTCCATGAAAGTGAGCCCACGGGGTATTCTTTAGGCTTGCAACATGTGAAATCCCATGAGACTGCCCTTGTCTTGCAGAACAGAGGTGTTAGATTCAGCATACAGAATATTATTAAGAATGTCAACTTCATCTCAAAGGGAAGATTGGTTTCTGCGGTGAGCATTAGTTGCCAGTGGAGCCAGGGCAGGCCTGCCTGGTGACTAGACACTAACTAGCAGAAGAAAGCTCTATCAAAGTACCTTTTTTTTTTTTTCTCTTTTTCCTCTGCACAATCAGTTCTACCAACTGGTACAGCTGATAGCATAAAAAAAATTAGCTGGAAGGTAGTTCATTCAGCTCTGGTTAGTAACTAAGTGGGGGTTTAAGTTGAGCAAAACCTTCAGGCTGGATAGGCTGTAGTTTTGCAATCATGAAGCTGGTGCAGTTCCGTGTGATCTTGGATGCACACCCTGACTAACCTCTGGGAAGTTCTCAGTGGGAGAACTCTTTGTGCATGGCAACCCCAGGCAGAAGGTGCACTGCAGGAGGGACTGAAGTTGTTGCCACAGGACTGACTCCTTCCTAAATGGAGTAATTTGAAATGTAGTGTCTCAACTAAATGTCTACAGACACCTGCTGCTTCTCTGGGTGAAGTGGCATAACTCAGCTATCTCTGTGTCTTCATGACTGCTTGCCAGAGGTTATGTGGTGAGAAATACTCTAAAGACCATAGCCCTTGCCGATACTAAATTCCTTCCTTGGGTGCCCCAGTCCTGCTCTTGAATTCTAGTGCTGCAGGTAACAGCGACCTGCTTCACAGATGGGTTTTGAAGTCTATTATCCTGCATGTTTCCTTAATTATTTCCTCATCTCCCCTCTGTTCCCTCCCTTCCAATTCCGCTCTAAGATCACGAAAGCAGAAAAACTCTATTCCCAGCCTGCGTTTAGAATAAAATAAACATTTCTTCCCTTTCTAATTGCAGGCTGCCCCAATGGGTGGTGAAATGAGATGCTGTCCTCTCCCTATAAACTGATATGTGTGGAGGATGAGACTGAGCGTATGTCAGAGGTCTCAGTGGTGCTTTTGGTTCACTAGAGCCCTTTCTCACTTGATTCCTCTCCCTTTGCAGGCCATGGTGGAGACAGTGAACAACCTCCTGCAGCCACAGGCTCTGAATGCATGGAAGGACTTAAATGCAAGCGAACAGCAACGTGCAGCCACCAAGTTACTTGACACCGTGGAGGACAGTGCCTTCGTGCTGGCTGATAACCTGCTGAAGACAGATATTGTCCGGGAAAACACTGACAACATCCGTAAGGGACAGATCCCATAAATACTGAGAGCAGCTAGAGGGAGAATAAAGGCTAGGAAACCTGCATTTAGTCTTGGGCCCTAGATAACTGGAGAGCAATTTGTTAGATATATCTTGGCCCTTTGTCTGAGGGACTTAAAAGTCTTTCCAAAAGAGCTTAAAGGAATAAGGCAGCTCTTTACCCTTCAAATCCCATGGAAAATGAGCACCTAACCTGCCTTTATTACTCCTGGCTTTGAGGGCAAAATCTGTACTAGAGCAATGAGCACTGCTTCACAGGGAGATGGTTCATCATAATGTAATTGTGCTTCATTTCAGACAAATTTATGTCTTTATTTGGCTGATTGTTGATTTTAATTAAAAAACAAGCATGATGGAAAGCACCAGCACTCCCACTGTGCATATATAAAATGAGAACAACTCTTCTTTCTATTTCTATAAATATAGATCCTGAGTGCTCATAACATTTATAGAAAGTACCAATTGCCAGTGGCAAAGAACTAGCATTTTCAGATTTTCATTTTAGCCATTGTCCTTAATATCCTGAGGTTCTTGTTTACAAGAACTGGTTGTCTTTTGTCTTCCACAGAGAGTAGAATTTATTTGGTTGGGTTTTTTTAATTAATTTCAAAACTTCTTCAGGACAAAGATTTAAAAAGGAATATGAGCCCAAACTGAGTCTAGGATGAAACATTGTAAGTTGATTCCTCTGCTCTCATATGATCTGGAACACCATTTTGTATCTTTGAAATATAGTGTCAGTTATTTCAGCAGAGACTTTGCTTAGTGTTGATGTCTCCTGCAAACAGAGCTGGAAGTTGCGAGACTAAGCACAGATGGGAATCTGGAAGATCTGAAGTTTCCCCAGAACATGGTCCACGGGAGTGCCATTCAGCTGTCAGCAAATACCTTGAAACAAAATGGTCGAAACGGTAAGTCCAGCACCTCCAGCCATGCTGACCTCTTTAATAAGTTGTGCTTTAGGCATTGTTCTGTGTTTAACCAGTTGTAAGAGTAGTATTAATTGCTATGTTAATATTTAGATTAACTGTAACATCAGTTGCTCATGCCCTTGACTGCAAGCTAAGTTATGTGACTGGGAATGTATTACATCGCTAAGTGATTCACAGCCTTCAAAAGTATTACATGCTGGTAAAAATGCGTCAGATCCTTAAATGATGCGACTGTTAGGGCACAGCACAGAGTCCAGAGAAGTGCTTTTAACTGCTGTTATCTGCAGTAGGAGGCTTCAGATGGTATGAGATGTTTGTTTCAGTAAACTGCTTCACAGTGGGGCACTATGTTTGAAAACGGAGAGGGAAGAAACAATAGTAGCAAATATTAATAAAATGCACCCATGGCAGAAAAGGTTGATTCACTGTTAGAAGTATAAATCTTCAGTGCCTTTCTCTCTGAATCTTACGAACTGCCTGTATAGCATAAATTAAAGATGATGCTGTATGTGAATGGTCTTCATGCTGGCAAGCCATTTATTTCCAGATCAGAAATTTGAGAAGGCACATTTATTGAGCTCTACAGCCCTGCTGTAGACCAATTTCAAACTCTCTGACTTTTTACTAATGGGCCTAACATGCTCCTGTGTCTGAGTTCCTTTAAAATTTAACCTGTGTGCAGGGCTAAAGCACTCTAGCATAGGCTTTGATCGTTGCAGGTAAAACATGGAGTGATAGGGCAGAATTACAGCCAGACCAAATGCATTAAAACTGCCCAAAAAAAATCTGAAAAATGTTGACAGGAAAGTTTGGTCTGCTGCTTCAGAAAGAAAGTTTTGCCATTGGCTTCCTTCATGGGATTTGATACCATTTCATGTAAGATTTGAAGAGAAGTATTTCTTTCAAACAGTGTAAAATCTAAGATGTGTAGCAAAACTCTGGTGGGGCTGGAGTTTACCTCCACTATCAGGTTTTGGAGATTTGTAGGGAAAAAGAAATTGTGTTGGCAGCAAGGAGGAGGAAGTCTCTATTTCTAAGCATGGAATCACTGGAGTTCTGGTCAAATCAGGAGAGCTCCGTCAATTTGCACCAACTTGGCACCAGCCCGGAGGTCACCAAATAGTTAGAAATAAAATTATTGCAGAAAGATTTAGGCTGGGAGGGACCTTTGGAGTCATCAGTGCTTCTCCTTCCTCAGAAGCTGGGATGATTCCTATACATTCAAAAAAATACGTCCCCAGAATTGAAGGCAAACTAATCACATTGAGTTCTTACGTATAGCCTTGTGAAATAATGTGCAGAATAAGACAAATTGGAGGGTTTCAGTGAAAAACAATTGGCTAGTAGGCTGTGTTTTCTGCAGGCTCCCTAATGGTGTTTTCTTCTTTGTGGAAGAGGGAATATCTGATTGGCAAATTAAGAAAAGGAATGTATTTTTAAATTAAATTTCTGCAATTTTTTTTTTTATCCTTCATGTGGGATTGGAACTGTGTTAGGAAGTTTTGAATTCATTCTCCCATTCTTAATTTATTAATGGACTAAATTATAGTTTTATACTGCATCTGTGCCACAGGCCAGAATGAAAGATATTTCTGAAGCATAGTCTGGAGAGTAAAATGTTATGTCAGATGAGAAATGGCCTCTTTTCTCTACAGCCAGTTACACCCACCGACACCAAAAATAAGCCCACCTTCTCTGTCTCTCTTCTGCTGATCTGTTTGCTTATAAAAGTTTGTTTTGAGAGAGGCAGCTCTGCCCTTCTTATCCATGCACCATTTGTTGCACCTTGTGATGCTCATTGGGATTGGCAGAAGGAGGTGAGTTTTCATATGCCACATCTTAATCCTTTCGGATTTTCTCAGAAGTTTTTAAATTGGTTCAGAGCAGAGATTTGTCATCTGAAAAAAACACAACAGTGTGCTGATCTGGATATCTAATATCTTTCTGCTTTTCTAGGTGAAATCAGGGTGGCTTTTGTGTTGTACAATAACCTGGGCACCTATCTCTCCACGGAGAATGCCAGCATGAAGTTGGGAACAGAAGCAATGTCGACTAATCACTCTGTCATTGTCAACTCCCCTGTCATCACGGCAGCAATAAACAAAGAGTTCAGCAATAAGGTTTACCTGGCTGATCCCGTGGTGTTTACTGTCAAGCACATTAAAGTGAGTGAGTTCGAAAAGCACTTTTTTTTATTATTATTATTTCTAAAGCGAAGTGATGCAAAAGTTGGCTGATGTGAGGCCCCCAGCAGTCCTTCTTGAGATTTTGAATTATACATTTATTCCTTTGCCCTTTGTGTTATTTATGGAGAGTGTCTCTTTTACATTGCATTAATAAAAGTGAGGAAAGAGTCTCCTTTGAGCTGATACCCATAGCTTAGTTGCTGACACATGCCATTCTGTAATTAAAAACTACCAATATATTAGAATAGACCATAATATTATTTTATCATAGTGGCAGGGGATATTAGAGGAAAGTGGAATTACAGTGAAGGAGGACAGCTAGTCCTCCTGTTAGCCAAGCACAGTCATTGCAAAAGTTGATTGCTTAAAGCAATTAATTTCTTTGCTCTGCAATGCAAATGAAGCAATCTAGTTTTGAAGAGCTGGATTTAGTCTATGGATGAAATTAATCAAGATCAAAGAACTAAGTTTGCATTAGCAAAGAGAGCAGCAACAATCTAACTTTCTCTGGTATTGACGAATGATGCTTGACATATAAACCACTGCTGATTGTTTATCCAAAATTAAAGGGTAACAGTTACAAAGTGCCTCTTGGAAAAAAAAAAATGCATTTAGAAATCTCTGAAACCCTATCATTTTTATTGCATTTATTCATTTCTTCCCTGCAGCAGTCAGAAGAAAATTTCAATCCAAACTGTTCGTTCTGGAGCTATACAAAGCGTACAATGACAGGGTATTGGTCCACCCAGGGATGTCGCCTCCTGACAACTAACAGGACACACACCACATGCTCCTGCAATCACCTAACCAACTTTGCTGTCCTGATGGCACATGTGGAAGTTAAGGTAGGCATTTCAGATTCAGAGACTGGCAATGCACTGCCAATTTGTTACTTGAAATGGAGCTGAGCAGGGAAATTTCTGTGTGACGGTAACTCTAATGGTAGAAACTATGTGGTGTAAATCTCCTTTCTGTTATATGGTAAAACAGGAGATGATAGTCACAGGAATGCAAAGCCTGTCTTGAGCTCCTAGCATAGGTGGCTCTGAGCTGAGGATGATGAGTGATCAGAATTACGTGTCACCACATCCTTTTCTTATTGGTGCAGAACGACTCTTGTCTGAGTCTTTGCTCATGGAGTCCTCACTGAGTCACCAGGGAGTAATGAGCAACCTGGGTGGTGGGACAAGGAATGCAGAGCCTGCCTCCTGGAGTTCAAGTTGTGTGTCCCATTTGCAGCAACTGCAGATACACTGCCGCACATTTGTGTGATGTGCGTGTGTGGAGCTAGAAGTATTTTCCAGCTTTCAGCTAAGGCAAAAAGATAAATTTTCTACATCTCACTATGTGACAGTGAGCTACACATAAAAGGAAAACTCTAGCGGCTCTCATTGAGAGGGCTTTAAACTAGAAATGAAGGGGGGGGGACAAACATGGGATAGTCAGAGGCA
>VWZK01015569.1:129733-163844 GCA_013396935.1 Baryphthengus martii | reverse complement strand
TCCTCTCCTAGTTGGTTCATCCACCAATTGATTCATCATTGGTTCATCCACCAATCCTTGGCTTTTGTTTCAGATAACATCGAGAGGTCTCTTGGAGGTGGCCTAAAGAGCTCAACGCAGTCTGGAATTTCAGAAACTGAGATTTCTAAGTAGTTTCTTGCTCAGCATATGAGGGTTTCTCACTGCTTTTCTGAGGTGTGTGACTCTTTCAAGTCATCATATAAAGAAGAGAAGGAATCTAGTTTAGTATCCTTAATTCCACAAAACAGATGGTGTAATGACTACTTTCTATCATCCTAAGTTTCTTTTATTTCAGTTACTCTTTAGATGTGACAGAAGTCCATGAAATCGTCTCTGAACAAACACTTTATGAAGCTGATGGATCATTAATGAAATAATCAGTACTCTGGAGTTTAAAATACTCCAGGTTTTGTAATTCTGACAGCAGTCTATGCTTGTCCATCGATCTTCCTTGTAACTGTTCTCCAGTTATAGAACCAGCAGAGACCTTTTTTTTCTTTGACTTCTCATGCTTCCATCTTTGCAAGATTTTTGCTTGCTTCGTTGCATATATTTATGCATAGAGTCTGACTGATAAACAATAAAGATACCCACTGAAAGCAGAAAAAAATCCCAGATCCCAGAAAAAAATCTTAATGGAATCACTGGTGCAAAGCTGATGCATTAACATCAGCTTTCTCTTGAAAATAAGCAAAGGCTGAATGCAAGTAATTAATCATTCCAATTCTTTATCTGATGCATACAACCTTGAGATAATTTGCCTGCTCCTGACCAGACAAAATTCAAATCCAATTTGTAACAATAAACTATGACTTTGAATGGATCAATTGCAATTGGTTCTCCTTGTTACTTTAATTGAACCACCTGGTAATTATTGAAGTACTTATTTTTAATCAGCAGTTCTCATTTGTTCCGAATGACTATATTTTGCTTCATTTCTCCAAGAACAATGTAGAAATATAATATGGAAACCTCAATAGGTTCCACTGTGGAAAAATAATAATGAATTTAAGAATTTAATAAAAGATAATGATCATCCCAATTGAAATATCAGGGAAAATTATATTTCCAATGTAAAGCATTTATTCTCACCTTTTAATAAAAGTGTCACTATCGTATCATGGATACCCCTAATAGTATTATTTCACCAAGGTTTTCCCTCAGCTTTATCTGTCCTTCTGAGCTTAGAGAGTCAGATGCACTGCTCTATTCCTAACCTGACATCAAAGCTCTCTTACACCCCTGAGTATATAGCTCAGTGACTATTCCAGAAATTAGTCAGCTACCTGTTTCATTTAAGTTCCCATAACATTTTTACTGTTAGTTTAATGAAAAGACAGAAATAGACTGTTTGGACACTGCTATAAAAAAATACAAGGTGATATGAATTAGTTAAATTTATGGTATAGAAAACTTGTCTTGGCTTTTACCATAGCTCAGAATATGTTCCTGACCAACCAATTCCAAAGCAAAGAAAGAAGTCTGTCTAGAAGAAACAACCTTTCCCAAAGGTGGATATAATGACATCTGCACCTCCTGCACCTTCACTTTTGTGGAAATGCCTGTCACCAGACAGAATTGCGCATTCCTCTGAAACGTATGAAACGCATGTAGTGTGGCCAGCAGGAGGAGGGATGTAATTCTCCCCCTGTACTTGGCACTGGTGAGGCCTCACCTCAAGTACTGTGTGCAGTTCTGGGCCCCTCACTTCAAGGAGGATATTGAGGTGCTGGAGCAGGTCCAGAGGAGAGCGATGAGGCTGGGGAAGGGACTGGAGGGAAAGTCTTATGAGGAGAAGCTGAGGGAGCTGGGGTTGTTCAACCTGGAGGACACTCAGAGGAGGCCTCATCACTCTCTACAACTACCTGAAGGGAAATTGTAGACAGGTGGGGGTCAGGCTCTTCTCCCAAGCAATTAGTGACAGGACAAGAGGGCATGGCCTGAAGCTGCATCAGGGGAGGTTTAGGTTGGATGTTAGGAAGCACTTCCTCACAGAAAGGGTCATTAGGCATCGGAATGGACTGCCCAGGGAGGTGGTGGAGTCGCCATCTCTGGAGGTGTTTAAGGAAAGATTGGATGTGGCACTTAGTGACATGGTTTAGCTAGATGTTGTGATGTTGGGTCATAGGCTGCACTTGATGATCTCGGAGGTCTATTCCAGCCTCAACAATTCTGTGATTCTGTGATTCTGTATTCACAACGAATAGACAAACAAGCTTTTTCAGATGTTCGGTGCTTAGTGTCTTTTCCATGGTTATTGGAGAGACTGTCCTCTGTGTCAGAGCATTCAGTTTACCAAAGCTGTGTATTGATGCCCATTAACTTCTTGATTACGCTGCTAACATCAGTAATGTGATGCTGGGGGAGGCCTGGGCACCCACAGTTGCAGTGCTCTGGCTGTTCAAGAGCACTTACTTGTCAGTGGTTTAAATCAGATTTCAGGAGAGATATGAAATGTTAGAAGGACCACTGTGGGAGGAAAAAATACTGTTGCATTGTTCTATTATCCAGTTTTCTTCCCATGGAAGTGGCCAGAACACCTCTCTAAAGTTTCATCATCTCACACTTGACTGTTCCACTGGTTTCATCAAAACAGTGGAACAGTAAAATAATTATGTCTCAGTACTCATCTATGGTATTTCTTTGCTTATTTGGGATTTTTGGACATACCACATGCAACATACAGTCTTTCATTACAAGACTGACTACTTTACTTTCGATTTGTTTTCACAGGGACATAAATTAAAGCAAAGCTGTGTTTTTTTGTAATGTTCCAAAGTTCTTCATTGTGGTCACTCTCTGAAATAGGAAGACCTACAGAGGTACTTCTGGGAGCATTATGATGAATCCATAAGAATCCCTTCCAACTCGAGATACCCTATGTTTCCATGACCACTTAGTATTACCTCTTTGTTTTCTCTCTGTCACAGTTAAACACAGAAACAGCTCTCCATGTATTTTCTGAGCTGAGGAAGCAGTTCTCTTTCTAGTAAAGTTGCACATCAGGAAAACATTTCTTGACAGCCATGGTAATTAGTTGCCAGTGATAAGACTCTGAAGCCATTTGATTCACTGTCTCTAAAGGTCTCCAAGAGTGGATAATGTACAAAAAAAATGAGAGGCAAATACAGATACAATCCTTTTCCTGCAGAGGGCAGAGGGAGATGATCCAAGTCCATCGGGTCTTTTCCAATGCTATTATGTATAATTAATTCAGTAAAATAATTTTCCTCCCCTCTACAGCTAACTTGTTTTCTGGGGGCCCTGTGTTTCCTTTTCTCTCACATTAACTGTTTGTTTTCCTTTCCCTATGTACACATTTAAATTCCATTGATGCTAATGGAAAATACATGTGCGGGGGATAATAAACATATAAATATTAGAATGCTTCTAAGACTCCTCCCTAGGGCATAACAGTAAAAATATTGTAGGAAAATACATTTGTGCAGAAGTCCCACAAGCACAGAACGGCCAAATTGGATGTGGGTTTTTTCCCCACCACAATGAGATAAAGAAGTAGTAGAAAGTGTCTTTTGGTTCTTCTTAGATAAAACTGTTCACATAAGTAAAAGTTTTAATAATACTCCAGCAACTTTATTTGAGGAACATGGCTTAGTTCTGTCTAGCGGGGATAGACATGACATTGGTGTATTTGTTAGCTTTTTGAAAAGATGGAAAGACTCTTCTTTAGAAGCTTGGTAGAATTAGCACGCAGAAAGAGCACCTCACTCAGACAACTAAATAAAGATTATTGCCACTTTTTGCTTCATTTGTCATCAATGATGAACGAGATAATCATGACTTCAGGGCAACTGAGGTCACAGATGAGATGAACCCTTTTTGGGGGGTGAGTGTCAAAAGCTATTAAATATACGGTTTGTTGTTTCTCTGCATAGCATAATTCTGCTACTGTACCACAACACTTAAATAGTAACACTAATACTTCAAATTTTGGCCCTGTTTTTCTACTTTTATTGCATTAATACTGACAAACACCATCTATGTCAGCAAGCACAGAGCTTAATAGCTAGAAGAAGCCATACAGGAGATGGTTTAGTTAGGACAACCTTGCTCTGTATGTCTCTGTAAACCCCTCTCCAGCACCCCATGGCAGAGGTTGAAGACCTGTAGTATGAGAGCAAAAGCTGCAGTGACAAAATGGTACATAAAGTGAGAACTGAATGGAGGCTGTCACTACTTGAAAAGGTGCTGGGACTCATTAAACCCTCTAGATGATCCTGGATAGGAAATCATGATCCATGCTGCAGAGAGGTGAAAAACAGGCATGCAACTGTCCTTGCAAATATGAATATGAATCAAATATCCAGTCAAATCTGATGATCTGAGTGTTTAAGCAAGCTGTACAAATTTTCCTGTACAACTCGACCACTGAAGAGAATGCAGTGTTCCATGGACACCAGAGAAAACTGCCTAGCTCTGGCTAATTTTCTCCATCTTGGGAGAAGATGAATACCCCTCATCACCATCTCAGAAACTAAATCAGGGGTTCAGCAGAGCCTTAGAGGATGGAAATAGGAGAGTATAAATAAAGTGACAGCAAACCAATGTGTTTTGAAGGTTCCTGTGCATACAGCAAAACATCAGATAGCCCAGGTTTCACTAGGAGAGCCAACGCGAAGGCAGAGCCTTTCCTGCCGTGTGGGTTGCTTGGGAAAATAGTTTATATGTGTGTCAGGGGAGTGAAGGAGATTTGTCAGGGCAAGGAGATGTACAGTGGTGTTCTGTCACGCTAATCTACCAATAGGACAGAGGCCATTAAGGAGCCTATGCCCCAGAACCATCTGGCAGCTGCTCCTGGGTGCCTTTGGACCCTCCAGTCCACACCAGCCAGCATGGAGCGCAGGAGAGCTGTGCAAAGCCTTTGGCACTGCTACTGCCTCCACCAGACTGTGCTCAGGCAGGGAGATGAGGAATAGAAATCATTCTTGTTTTCAGAAATCTCGTAGGACTGCATTTTTTTTTGCTGGGGAAATTCAAGCTAGCGTGAATGTAAAGATTTGTAGCAGCATGTAGTACATTTGTTTTGTATCCACTGAAGCCTCTGAGGTAACTGGCTGAGTGAGAAACAAGAGCTTTTCTTTAAATCCAGGGTTCTCTTACAGGGACCAAGCTGTAACTACCAACACGCCTCTATCCCCCAGGGCTAGCTACTGGCAGCAAAACTATAAAAACAAAGTAACTTTTCACTCGCTTTTATCCTTTCCCTAACCCCACCCTCCTGCAAACCAGCCAGTGGGGAGAGGAAAGTTCTGACACTCCTCTTCCCGAAAGGACAAAAAACAGGAGTAGGAAATAGCTGGGCAACTTTGCACCTCCCTAGCAGCTGTAATTCCCGAGAATGCACAGTTATTGTAGCGATGATAAGCAAGCTACAAATGTTCACATTTCTGTTTTTTATTAAATTTGTAGATACATTTTTCCCTAGCAATGTGACAGATGTGTGAAATTGGGAACAAACTGAAAATTGCAGAACACTTTTATTAGCAAGGACATACAGACAGCTAAAGAAGTGATAAACATCTTTCTGGACAACATCATTTAAATCCCTTTGGCAGTGTACCATCTCTTTTGAAGAAGGATCACAGGATTCCTTGAGTATGCTGAAGCACTATTGCAATTGTCATTACTGTTATGAACATAAATTCGTGCTTTCAAAACATTCTCAGTGGCATTTAAGGTGTACCCCACATAATCTAAGACATAGTCAACCTTAAGAAAATGAAAAAAACAGTGAATGCAATTTCAAAGCAAGGAAAAAGTATAGGGGAAAAGAGCATATTTGCATATTTGTAGCCACAATCCTAATGATTAAAAAGGCATAATTTCCAGTTTTATCTCCGGTGGTCTCTTTAGTTTGTGTTTTAAAGTATGGTATATTAAACAAAAAAAAAGAAACAAAAAAAGTCCATAAAGACTGAAGATACAGACAGTTATTTATTGCTCCTGAAAAAGTTCACTACTAAAAGCAGGCAAATAAGAAATACTTTTTGTCAATATTTTCTAGTAAAAAACCCAACACCTGTTTCACATCCATTCCTCAGTTTTTTTAACAAAGTCACTTCTTGGTTGTGGGAAAGGGAATTAAGAGAGTAGGAAAAAATTGATAAAAGATAAATAAAAGTCACATAAAATATATTTTTTACACAGAAAACAAGACCTTGCCAAAATATCTCCCTTCTTTCCTATATCATTTACATAACAAGTTTTAAGCCTTCCTAGTTACAATACACACACAATTATAAACTATTTGTCCCTATGAATCCCTCTTCCAAGTTGGTCTTGTTGGTTAGTGTAATTCTTTCCGGTTTTTAGCAAGCATAATCTCCTTTAATTGTGAGCCATTCTTAATGAAGGCTATTCTTGAAACTATCATTTAAAGTCATTAATTGTTTTCCACCCCCCATTAAATACAACAGGAAGCTATACCATTAATTCTATCACTGCTAAATCCCTACATTGCCAGATGCTGAAACAGAATGGGACTATGGATTATAAAACATATGGATTTATTTATACTAGGTAACTTCTTTATTAAAATATCTTAACACAGTCATTACAGAGACTTCTTTCCCAAGCCCCTGCTGTCACACTCGGCTCTGCTCAGGAACACACACCACATCTGCTTTTCACATATGCTCTCCAGCCGCAGTCCACCCACATGGGCCCCATTCTCAGTAGTCTGTGCCCCTCCTCCCAAAGCCTCAGATGCAAATGCACAATGGGGTTGTAGCACTAACAGAAGTGCTATAGGTTCACATCAGCTTTGGCTGGCTTAGAGAATATCCTTAAACCATCCCAGTTCCGGTGTAGCTGGTCTACAGCAGTAGACCCTCCAGCTCCTGCTGATCATCCAGGGCCTTCCACTATAGCAGTGGTCCCCAGAAGCAATGGATCTTGTCCAGTATAAAACCGCTGAGGCAGAGTTTTCACTGGTGATCTCACAACTAGAAGCTTCTGATCCATTAAAAAAAAGAATTAAAAAACAATCCCACACCTTTCACTCTCCTTTCCTTTAAGCCACAAGTGCCTGAACTACAGTCTAATGCTAAACACAGTCCCTTGCTACCGAGGAATAAGAACAGAGATAACCTTGAGATGAACTGTCTGTTTCTCTTTCCTTGAAAACTGCTCAGACACCTTTTTGAAGAGTGTAAGAATGATGCCTACTGGAGCAGATAGATGGGTTATTCCAAGCTTTCAGTTACTGTTTGGTTTGCAGAAGTCTGATTTTCCAGCTTCATGTGCAGGTGTGCCCTTACCCTCCCTATGTAACTTTTTCTAAGTCTGCAAATAGATAAGCAGTAAAAAGTGGAAACTATTCTTAAAATGTAGACTCGCTGTTTCCTATCTGTCTCCTCATTCCTTAGTTACAGACTGTCTTTTCCCTATGGGCAGCATGCTTTTGCCTGACTTTCTAATTCTCCACCCCTCCAGTGATTTTTTTTTTCCTTTTCTTTCTGGGTTATCATCTTTGAGCCAAAAATGTATGACCTCTTTTTTTTTTTTTTTTTTATTAGCAGAAAACACATAACAAAGGACTTTTGAAACTGTTTCCATAGCAACCAAGGATTCTTTATAATAGTGAATGTTTAAGATCTCTTCATTGCTCAACAATGTATTGCAAACTACAGCCTACATTCTAATGAACTACATTTACAGTGCATACCTCACTCCCATCACTCACACATTAAAATGCTAAAGCTGTAAAGTAATGCTCTCTAAAATTAACAAATAGATCATTAAGGCTTTTTACTAATGTCGGTCTATTTTTTTCTCCTCATCTTTACCCTCTTCTCAGTGGGTCACTCCTTGACTCTTGCTCCCATTCTCTGCCTTCTCTTGTCTGAGTTCATGAGCTCTTTTGCCTTCCTGTCTTTTCTTCTTTGTACACTTAATTCCAATTGCCCAGATGGAAAATTATTCTAGCCTAATTGCTCCTAACCTGAGTTCTGTCTTCCCTTGCTGCTCTATCTATCAAATGGTCCCATTTGCTCTAATAGGCTCTTCACTCTGGCCTTGCTTTACTTAAGTGGTTCATCTCTTCTGTTTCATCAATTAAGTCCCCTATTGCTTGAAATATTGGAACATTCTTATTAGTTTTTTATCATTTGTACTATCACCAAACTGGATTACAATATAGTTTCATTTATAAATGTCTGGTAGATGGCATCTCTTTCCTTACTATCTAATACATAGAAAAAAGTATTTAGTTATTTTGTATTCAAAATCTATCAGGGCAGGAGGAAGACAGGAGAATCAGCAGCAATCAGCCATTAGTGGAATTACTTTCCAAATACAGGCATTACTGGCAAGTACTTAAACTTCAACAGTGTGGACATTTCTTCTCTCTCCGTCCTCCTTACTCCTCTTATGTGTACCACTAAGACTTACTTGCATAACGTTTTTTGGAGAGTGGGGAAGTCTTCTTTTTATATACTCCTATTGCCACATCTTGGCAGATTTGAAGTCTTCTTTTTATATACTCCTATTGCCACATCTTGGCAGATTTGAATACCAAGCATACACATAAACAGTGATAGTGTGCTTCAAATGGGAATGTTTAAGAGATTCAAACAGGGCTTAAAGAATAAAGTGGGTATTAATGATGTGGGTCTTTACAAACCCTACCAACATGATGAAATAAGTGAAAGTAATACTGATGAATTATTACAATATAAATGTGCTTTACACATATCAAAACAAAGCTTTGCAGAACACCCAGGTGTATCAATAAATTGCCAACAGTAGCAATGTCCAAAAATATTGACTGAGAATTAGAATTAACATCTAACACAGACCAGATGTTAGCTCACAAGGGCATTGGATATATTAACATCAATAGGCTTCCGCATGGAACAGTAACCATTTTTCATTAACAACAAAGTAAGTTGTCACTGAGCTGTGCTTATGGTGCTAACTGATACTTCCATGTTGGGCCTTCTTCATAGGGGGTTAAAGCAGGATACAGGATACAACAGATTTCCAGAGGAAATTAATTAATTCAAACCATTTACAGCATGTTGACGAGGTTAGGTTTACAATGTGGTCACTCAGCTTAGATAAAAACACACACAGGTTTGGTTGTTCCTAGGATTTAGGAAGGGAGGGAGAAAAAGCAAGAATTAAAGACATTCTAATGCCAACAATTTTCTATTTTATTTTATTTTTTAATTTCCCATAACAAATAAACACATTGTTCTTCTCCATGTACATATAGTTGAATATACCAAGTTTTAGAGTGGCATTTACAAATCTTGAGAACACCAGTCTGGATGGATATAATGCAATCACTGATTGCCGGATCTAATTAGAAGAAATATGGTTCCCTAGGAAGCTATAGGGAATGGAAAAGAAAGACGAAAGGAGTTTTTGAAGCTGACTACAGCTGGTGCTCTTTAAAGTCTGATGGTCTCTCTTTAAGGCAGAGAGTCTATGTCCATGCAGTGTCCTGCTACAATCTGGTACCAGTATGCTATCCTGGGAGTGAGTGAGGAATAATTTCAGTAGTGAAGGAACAAGAGGACATGAGACACAGTGCAGAACTCTAAAGAGGAAAAGAAAGAATTGTTTAATAGCTGGTTCCTAAGAGATTTAAGTGATCCATGCGATTGCTGGAGGACATCTTATTATATAAATATACTGCCAGCAGCCCTCTAAATCCAAGATGGTATGGAAAGCTTGCTGAGGCTCATCTGGTCCAGTGGCTACTACTTCATACTGCTGCTTGTCCATGTAGGAACTCATGATAGTGTCAGGAATTATACCAAATAGATGAGAAATCATCATTTACCTCTCAGAAGGAGGGTGAAAGAGCTGGCCTCAGATGGTATTTTGGTTAGATCTCCTGGGAGAAGGTAAGTCTGGGAAGAGCACAGATGTATCCTGAAGATGAAACCACTGCTGAACATATGGTGTCATGGGGAAGATTTCAGACATCTTACGGTTATGTCTAACTCATGATGAATGGGAAAAGTGGTGAAACTACTATTATATGGCAGTTATCACACTTGATGAGTATTTTAGCAGTACTTTATAGTCAATCTGGAAGAATATCTTCAGTTTCAAACTGAAGGGTCTGTCTTGGCTTAGAAACCATGTGAAGCTTTTGTGATAATCAGAAGGAAAGAAAAAAGCAATTTTATTAAAATTACAAATAACACAAGCTGAGAAAGCTGTAAGGACACTGAAGAGAATTAAAATTCAAAATTATCCCAGAATATAAAAGAATCATATAATTATTGCAGTTGAAAGGGGTTTAAGGTCTCTTGTCCAGCCTCTGGCTCATTGCCAGGCTAACTATAACATTAGATCAAGCTTATTAGGGCCTTTCAAAATCTACATAGAGAAAAAAGACACAATTCTACAAGAACACAAACAAAATTCTTCTCTGCAAGTACAAACTGAAAAACGTCTGGCTAAACAGAAAGATCTGAGACTTACTGTGGTTCATAAGCTGGACATGAGTCAAGAATGTTATGCTTTTCTGCAAAAAAAGTAAATAGGAGTGTTATCTCTAATTCGGCTGAAATATTTGCTGTATTTGGCACTAGTAAGGTGTCAGCTGGAGTACTTATGTCTGATTTTATGTACAGTTCCAACAGAGATGTGGACCAACTGAATAATGTATTGTGATTACGACAAAGGTTACTAATTAGCACAAAGGAGATTAGATCAGATGACAGGAAAAACCTCCTAATAGAAAGGTTAGTGTAGTACCGGAACACATTGCCTGGGCAGGTTGTATTTGCCGCTGAAGGTTCTTGAAAAACAAGTTGGACAAACTGTCAGGAATGACATAGAAATATCTGAAACTCTCTTTGGGCATAGGAAGGAAAGAGATGGCCTGTTATGGTCTTCTCCCGGCCTTCTATCTGAAATTTCTAAATTTGTCATACAGATTTACTGAAAAATTAAATCTGCAACACTACATTATTTATACGTATCGCTTGGAGACAGCAACCAGTTTATTTCTTTCTGATCTGGATACAGTTGCTGCTCATATGTGGATGGTGCCTGTTCTGCTTAAGTCCTAATGAGCTGAATTTGCCAAGATCCATTATCCCAAATATTTCAGCTCACCGCCCTTTACTTTAGAAGGTACAAAGTGCTCATGTGAGCATCTCTGCAAGCAAATTGAAGTAGGGGTAATAACTTCTGCAAAAGAGGCAGTAATGACCAGCTGGATGTGGACTAGTACATGGCAACCTTTTTTATGGGCATACCTGTTTGAGTAGTGCACATCTGTATAGACTCTTAATGATTGCCAGCTGCGTTTATGTACACTTCAGCACACTGGTACAAAGTAATTTGATATCCTCTAATGAGAAAAAGTACTCATCCTTTTCCAACAGTGAGCATTTTTTGCTTCAGTAAAAATCAAACACCAGCAAAATATTATAACATTCAGTGCATAAATACTAGAATTAGACCTGAAATACACAAAAAAAAATGCAGCACACATTTCCTCAAATTTACAAGACAAAGTAAAGCTTTTCTTTCTGGAATTTGAAATCTTTAGTTTCTTTTCTTGCTTACTTTCTTTTAAATAAACTTTGAAGAAATGATGCTTCTCAATGGCTTCCATGGTGCTTTGAGAGATGGGAATTTAGGGTTCTCTTCTAGGGGCAGTAGTTGACTTAATCTGGGATTTGGGCTAAGCGACCTTATACCTTTTTGCCTTTTCCACAGCTATTAAATCTTCAAAATACTTTATTCTTTTGGAGAAAGGATGATAGGAGTTATCTAAGAATGCAGATGTTGCTCATGCTGTTTTCCTGCTCAAGCGCAGCAGTAAGTATCATTGTCTACTAAAATTCTTATTTTAGGTAGTGCCATCCACCACCTCCAGCCATACTGCTAGCCCAGCCTTCTAGATCACTACTAAAGCAATACGTAGGACTAATTACTATTTTTATTGTTATTATTATATTATCTAAATTCTTATTGAAATTATTAATAACACTTCATGGATATTGTTCTTTATACCTGTAATCAGACCCGGAAAACATACATAACAATGCAAGTTAAAAAAAAAAATCAAAAAGGAAAGAATCTTTACTTGTTGAAAGATAGTCTTAAAATGGTTTCTACATTAATAAAGAACTGTTTCCTGAGTTTACTCATTTTTGTAAAAAGTAACTTAAATCGTCATTAAACGTAAATAAACAAACCAATGTTGACAAAAATTATCTTAAAACACATAGAATCAATTACATATTTAATATAATGAAAGTAAACATATTGCCAGTGTTCATACTTATAAAAGTTTTCTGAAACTTCCCATTTGCAAGAATAAGAATTTCTTTTGCCAATGCTTTCTGTGTCTTTGGGCATAGGGACAGAGAAACTTAGTGGTTCATAAAGCCCTGTTCCCTGTTGTTATCAGCAACTGAAACCTGTTTATAAATGCTTCAAGACTCATTATAAAATGGGCTAAGATTTCTCACCCTGTTTCTTCTTGAAAGCTGTTCTTGATATTATAAATCTCCTAACTTCCTGTTTAAAAGTATTCATGATCATTTTGAACCTTTTTATTACTGTGTCAACAGTATCTTTTAGCTTAACAGCTCTTTTTTTTCTCCCTGATGATTTTCACCATGTATGTCTACAGATATTTATGATTTTTCATATATTTTATCTCCCCTTTTATTTTACAGCTCTATATAGAGGTTATTCTCCAAGTTTGTTCTAATTTAAATTCACAGTTCTTGAACATGGACTGGATCCAGTATTTCAGAGGAAAATTTTCTAACACCTTATATAATGGCATCAACACGTCTCTATTTCTATCACTTTGCCTGAAGTGCACTAGGATTATTTTTGCCTGCTTATAGTCACATGACACTACTTGATTGAATAAGGATATTCAGGTCTTTTTTTGCCTTCTGCTGTTTCAAGCTGATAAAAACTTATTTTATAGAAGAATTCTTTTTAGAACATAACTTTTGATGATGAAATTACATCCCACCTCTTGTTCTTCTCTGAGCCTTCTGAGGTGACTAACAGAAATGACAGAAGTAATGGATGGACAATAAGTGACAGCCCTTACATATATGCCTGAGGTAATCCAGGAAACCAACGTGCCCTCAGTGATGGAGGTGCCTCAGATAAATAAGCTGACCCATGTGACACACTTCCTCCTTGCTGTGCTGTGAAGAACCACCTAGTACAAAAATCTGCAGTTTTTATAGATAGGCCCAGTTAGTCTGTTAGTCATGCACACTGTATTGTGTTCGGGTGAGATGGAGTTAACGGTCCCCAGAGCAGCTCTTATGGTGCTGTGCTTTGTACTGGGAGGCACCAGTGTTGTGGCTGCTGCCGAGCAGCGCTTGCACAGCACCAAGGCTGGCTTTCCAACATCTTCCCCCCGCTCCCCCCCACACAGTGGGATGAGGTGGGCAAGATCTTGGGAGGGGACACAGTCAGGACAGCTGACCCAAACTGACCAAAGAGATATTCCACACCATGTAATATTAGCTCAAGTATAAAAGGGAGAGAATGCAGAAGGGTGTTTGGGTCATTGGTTTGTGAAGACGCTTGTCCCCCAAGCAACCGCTATGCGTATCAGAGCCCTGCTTCCTGGGAGAGGCCAGACATTGCCTGTTGATGGGAAGTAGAGAATAAGATCTTGCTTTGCTTCGCTTCGCACGCGCAGCTTGCTTTTTGCTTTTTCCCTCTTATTAAACTGCTTTTATCGCACCCTACGGGCTCTTCCCATCTTATTCTCTTCCCCCCTTGTAGTTCTGAGGGAAGTGGTGGGGGGAGTGATAAAGCGACTTGGTGGGTACTTGGCGCTCAGCCAAGGTCAACCCACCACACACACAAACTATTTTTATATAGAATAAATAAAATTAGGCACAGAATGGTACCTTGAAGAACTATATTACATATCTCATTTCATCCCAAATGTTTTAACTACTGCTTCTTTCTCTTTCAACCAGTCCAGCTTTGTTTTCTATCAGTTCTTCTAACAACATCCATTTCTGTTTTCCCACTATAATTTCAAGTGTTATGCAGTACAGAAGGTTTCTTTCCTTATTTCAGATATATCCTGAAAACAGTTCTTTTTGTTGCTTGACCACAAGGGTAATTTTTTGAGATTTCTGGTGCAGGAAGCATAGAAACTAGTTTTAGATATCTAGGATGTAGACATTTCTCTTTCAGCTAGTCATCTTTACTCCCTTCATAGTCACTGTGAAGAAATTGGCACACTTATTGTGTTTCATCTCAGTGTAAACTAGGCTTTAAAATAGATTAAATGAGTCAGACCCTCCAATGATGAGCTCAAAGAGAATGACTAAATCATGTGTAGATGTCTCTTGTTTTATGTTTAAAGCTAGTGGAGATCATAGAATCATAGAATCACACAATGCCAGCTTGGAAGGGACCTCAAGGATCATCTAGTCCTTTTAAGTAAAAAGTTTAGATGAGATGTCCCAGCACCCTGCTGAGTTGTGTCTTAAAACTGCTCAGTATAGGGGAGTCTACCACTTCCCTTGGGAGTTTATTCCAATGTTTAATTGTTCTCATTGTAAATAACTTTCTTCTGGAATCCAACCGGAATCTCCCCTGGAGCAACTTGCAGCTATTCCCCCTTGTTTTCCCCATGTGACTCTTTGAAAAAGGAGTCTCCTTCCTCTTGGTACCCACCCTTTAAGTACTGGTACATCTTAATAAGGTCTCCCCTAAGCCTTCTCTTCTCAAGGCTCAACAAGCCCAGATGTCTCAGCCTATCTTCATATGGCAGGTCTTCCAGTCCCCTGATCATCCTTGTGGTCCTTCTCTGGACCCTCTCCAGCCTTTTTTTTTTTGTATAGTAGAAACCAAAACTGAAAGCAGTACTCAAGGTGTGGCCTGCCAGCACTGAGTAGAGCGGAGATAACTCTTACTGTAGGATATCTCATTTATCTAAACATATCTCATTTATTTAAACAGGTAGAGTTTCCCCAAACTGCTCTTTTGAATGGTCTCCTACAGTCCCCCAAAGCAATGTCTTAAAGATAGTTTTGTAGTACTAGACAATAGTGCTATTGGAGACAATCATTAAGGAAAAAAAATCTTGGATAAATTCAAGGTTATTATGGACTACAAAATTATTTCCACAATTAATTCTATTTGGTTTAAGGGTAAAATAGACTGCCCTTTCACACAACTCAGCTGACATATATACCCAACTGACGTATCAATAATACCTAAAGTATGTAAAACGAGAGTAATAGCTGATATCTCCAGATTAATGAAGAAGATGGAGATTAAGATAGAGCTCATAAATGGCTTTTGTAACTCTCCTGAAACAGATTTACATGAACATGAGTGTAGTAGATCAGATTGGGTCTTCTGTCACTAACAGATTTCTTCATAGAAAGCATTGTAAATCATTGGAACAGGCTACCTGGGGAAATGGTGAAGTCACCATCCTTGAAAGTATTTAAAAGTCATGGAGATGTGCTGAGGGACAGGGTTTAGTGGTGACCTGACAAGTGCTGGGTTAACGGTTGGACTTGATCTTAAAGGTCTTCTCCAACCAGAACGATTCTATGTCATGTACATAGATTAAACGATTGTTAGCCTTTCCCAGCCACAGAACAGAGAGATTATATCTTTTATTGACTTTAGAAGTTTGCATCTGAGATCTGGCTTTTCTTTGAAGCAATAAAAAATAAATTACGAAAGAGGTTAAAAAAAAAAAAAATTCCATTTCCAGCCCCTGCTCACTACTATGTGTATGAAGTTACAGGAAGTAAATAAATTCCCTTCTTCAAACAGACTTTTAAATGTAAATTTGAAATTCTAAATTACCTTATAATTTGAAAATTAGTGCTGTCCCAGCAGGTAGGAAGGATTTAGGCATCACTGGAATGCTGAAGATGAAACTTTCCAAACATGCTATTGTCAGGTAGATTAATATTTGACCTGAAACTTTCACAGTGCTCATTTCACTTCTTGCAAACCCCGTAGTATCAGTGATTATGCTGAGATAGCTTCACCTGAGATGTCAGTGGCTGATCTGTTGAAGTGAAAGCTCTCTGAAATGAAGAAAATCAACCCCCTTTTCAAAGCAGTTAGTGTATCTTGCCCGGAAAACAGATTTAGAGAAGGAAATTAAATAACTTATCTTGAAAATAGATCTTGATATCTACCTCAGAGTGAGCATGGAACACACAGACGTGAGAGATATAATGAACTCTGGTCTTCCTAGTGTTTACTGCTTCACAAGAGTTTGCTCAGGGAACATACCAGAAATGCTAAAATTTGTTCAACCCTCATACAAAATTCAGGCTCTAACTTACCAAAAGCAAAAAGACTGTGGCCTTCATGTGTCATATTTTTTTCTACTAAGGAGTAGAATAACTGTACTATATTGAGATGTTTGCTCTTTTTCTGTATCATACACTTTTATCACACTCTCAAGGGGTATTCTTGTTTTATAAGGCCAAAATTCAACACCATATGTGGATATACCTTATATTTAATTTCACATAATTAAGTATCTAAAATCTATAAAGGATGCCACATTAAAACACTCTTAATTCAGGGTTGTGCTTGTTAAACACACTTCTGTGCAGCCATTGCCGACTAAGAAAGTTACACCTTTACATCCTATAAAGCATTTTGTATAATCACAGTGAGTTAACAATGAATGTAGGAACTAAATTAATGTAATATTAGTCTAACCTCTTCCAGTATGCTACTGGTGAAATGGTCTTTTTCTCTAGGAAGATGTATTTGACACTGTCTTTCAAGAATGAAAGCTGATCTTTAAGGAAGTTGTTAAGATGCCAGCAATGTGGCCGTTTTGGATTAAATTTTCTTTCCAGTTTGTCACTTTTTATTTAGCATAAACAGAACAAAGAGCAACAACGTATGACTGGACATATTGATAACTGAAACCTAGTACTTTAGCACTTTCTTCATAGAAGAGTTATAATGTATTTAACTGATTTTCCAGCCATTTTACAAAAATGACCACATATATTTTATATATATGTATATAGCCATAAATATGAGATCTAGAAAACACATCTACTAAAAGCAGTCAACTAAACAGCTCTAGGACCTGTTTTCTTCACTAAGGCCAGATGGAATATTCTGGTCATGTCCATACTGTTGAATACTCTGCTTTTAGAGCAGGGTAACTTCATCTGAAATGCTTATCAGGAATGATCCTTATCATATGGTAACCCAAAACTGTGCCCAGGAATCATTTGGAAGAATTCCAGCTGACCAAGACTATGTGATGGACTATTCTAACAATAAAGAAAATACAGATGACTGAGTCTCAGTGTTTGCACCTGTGCTCTGACACTGATCAGTAGGGAAATTCAGCTAAAAGGAAAGATATTTGTGAGAACAACTTTTGAATCTAACAGAGATTTCATTTAGAGATTTTCAGACTTTCAACAGGAATGAGAAAGGGACTCTCCCTGTGGTGAGGCCTTTGACTCTCCGTAAGTAATTTCAGCAAGTCAGACATAATAACTGCTATTGTGTGAAGATTTTTGAAATTGTAACTTATATATCAACACATACTACCGCTGCCCCTAAGATCTGCTGTATGACATTCCAAGTAGTGGAGCAGGCGCAAAGATGAATTTGGGTTAAATTTGATGATTTAAATTTTAATTAATTTGGCAATATGGGTATCTGTGAGCCTGCTTTGGTCAGTTCCTCCTAGAAAGTCAGCATACTCTTCTTGTGTGAAATTGCTGAAGTGAAGCAGTGTGAAGAAGGACAATAGTGACTAAGAAAGAAAAAAATTCAGAATTATGAACCAGCACCTTGATGTACAGCTTTGAGGACTGAATGGAACTCACACTGGAAAATAATCATCATTATAAACTAGAGAAAGGATTCCTAAAACAAACTGTAAAGGAATAAAAGTTTCCAAAAATATATTCATGCAGTCCCATAGAGAATTCTGCCTAATCCCAGAATGACCCTAGACAGAAATCTCAGTAAAAATTCATGATACTCAAGAAGGGAATTATTGAAAAGAAGTCTTTCTACATAAAATGGACATTTAATACTATGTCATTGGAAATCTGTGGTCCTAGAAGTAGTGTGTCAAGCCTCAGGCAGATTGTATCAATGTGGAGAAGTAATGGATCTCTAATCACACAGCCTTCAATCCTGCTCCTCCCTCCTTCAGACTGATTTTACAAACTGTGCTTCTGCCACGGGTGAAGAGCAGTTAGCAACCAGCATTCAATGTGCAGTGGTACCAAGCTACTAATCTAGGCTTATCCCACCGCTGCATTACTGCAGCCTTACACCCATAGGGATTTTTTTGGTAATGGTAAAAGATCTGACCCACTAGAGTAGTATTCTGTGAATATTCATCCAGGTGAAAATAGGAAAGCAATAATATGTACAGGTTCAGTTCTTGAGGTCAGGTGAGATTTCAAGGTGTGGGTTTTTATTCATTGTGAGATTTGTGTTTCAAGGGAGAGGGTGACCTCTTTGTTCAAGCACAGAATTGGCTTTTAATTCTACTGTTTACCTGCTATGTGAGCCTAGGAAAATTTTTTACTCTTCTGCTTTGTCCCCAGAAAGAGAGGATAAGAGCCTTTGATTTCATCACACACATAATATTCATCCCTTGTTTTTAGGCTTCTTTGGATTTATCCTTGTTGAATATGCCAACATTCTGCGCAGACATAAAATATAAGTGAAGCAAAAAAACAGTGAAAGAAATTTTAACATTTTTATCTACAGAATAGTAGTGCAGATTAAATCAATGCAGTCAAATAGAATTTTTCATGTCACTCTTTTGCTTTGCATATATTACGAGCACATAAGAATGACTATACTGGGACATGGGAGATACCACTACCAGGCAAGTTATGTACCTAGTTGAGCAATATACTCCCCAAAATAGTCTTAAAAACCCTCATCACATCAAACAAACTACTAAGTACTTCAGTGTAAGATAATATGTCTTCTTATATGAGTCCCATAGTTATCAATTGGTTTAAACAGGGAAGCAAAAGATTTCACATCATACCTGCACACTGCCATCTTCTCATTTATGTTTCCATCTAAACTATATCAAATAATGTGGGATGTTATTACCATGATATATATCACTGTTTGATATACACATAAAATTAAAATTATTGTCAGCTCTGTCCCTAATAAACGGAAGTCGTTGTTATATATCTTACCCCACAATTAGATTCTTTGCTGGACAAAGGCTTTTAGATACGGAAATTGCAATATACTCAATCTCCTAAATGCGGCTGGGAGACAAAAAATATGTAAAGAATTATAATCAGAAGCACCAGCTTTAGAAACACGGTGAACTCTTGTTACAAGATTGTTGTTTGGCATTTCTCTTGAATTACAGATTTATGAAAAACTGCATTAAAGGGATCAGACATATGTAAAATATCTGAGGCCTTATAATAAAAATTCCCAATAACGATCACCCTTCAAATTGTGTAATAAAATTTTGCTAATTATTCACTTCAAAATGTATCTGAAATGTAGCAATTTTAAGATTCATATTTCAAAAGAAAAATAATTTAATTTTAAGATGAAGTGTAATAAATGTAACATAACATAGGCAAGGGGAGACAAAAAGCCTGGCTTTTCAAATCACACACTGGCCAAAAATTATATTAGAAGTCTCCATAATAGTTTATTTTTGCAGAGAAAATTATTTTCAGACTTTGTTTATTGATTTCCACAGACAAAAGGTGTCAAAAAACTTAGCTAGAAAGATACCAGATTGGTGTCTGGGGTGGGGGAAGAATCAGAGTCTTCTGAATTTCTGCCCAATAAAATTGCTAAAAGATGTCAAATTGATCCCAAAACTAAAAACACAGCCTTTCAGCTGCTGCTCCACAAGTTTTTCATGTGCCATATTGGCCAGGAAACAAAACACAGTTTCTCAGCTGTTGTTCCAATTCTCCATACTGAGCACATACAAATGAAGTGTAAATAGTATTTTTGTTTTTCAGAATCAGGAGAGCTGAATCAGTGCAAAGGAGGAAAAAAACACTTATGACTGAAAGTGTAAAGACCTGGAAGAATGTGGGCACATTGGTAGTAAGAGCCCTATGGAAGTATAGGCTCCATTTTAAGCTGTGTATGGCAAAGATTGTTTAAAAACTTTGAGCAGTGGACATTTCTATTGTACTTAGGAACTAAGAGAGTTGATGGAAATACAGAGATCAGAAAGATTCAGAAGAGAAGAGTGAAGAGTGAAGAAAAATGCTACAGATGGAAATGAGCTGTGCAACTGTGAGAATGGGGGAGACAAGGAGGGCCTGCTTTGGTTCCTGCCACTATCGCTCCAGACCCTTTCTCCTGGGCTCAGAATTTTCAGAAGAGATGTAAATTTAGAAGAAGACATAAATAAAACACAAACAGAGATACTGGACTTTAGAGAACGGTCCTAAACTGGACTCAGGAATAGATGGGAACTGGATTCAGGAGCTGGAATCAGGAACACATGAAAGCAGAACACACAGAGTCCTCCTTGGACAGCAGCTATTGAAGAAAAAGTCTTAAGGCTTGTAATCCTTCAGTTTTATACTGAATATGACATATACGGAATGGAATACCTTTCTGGTCAGTTTAGGGTCGTTCACCTGTCCTGTCTGCTCCTCCCCACAAGTGCACCCTAATGTGGTACACAAGATTTTGCAGTGACCTTGTTTTCTATGGGAGCAAGTATAAGCGCGAGCCTTTTTGCACACTAATCCTTGGTAGTAACTCTAAACATCCAGCATTATTGCTGCTGGAAGCAGATATGTCTGCAAAAAAAAATGCCTTTAACTTCAGAAAGTGACGTTACTTAGAAGAGACTTGGCTGGAAAGTAAAATCACTGAACAGAATTAGTTCTGTTCTAGCTCAAGCCAGGACAACAAACAACCTTGGAAATACCTTTGCTGGGCAATGAAGGACATTTCATCACATTAGGAGGAACTTAGATGTGTTACTCTGATGTGTTCGAGGCTCAGTATGTTCTTCCCAACCTCCATTTTAAATGCAGCAAAAAGTAAAGTAATATCAGCTAAGGCCCTAGGGAATAGTAAACTGTAGAGGAGAGATTAATTGTTGTCAAGTAGGGACTAGTAAAGGATCAGCTGATGCTAGAAGAATTAGGCTGCAGGAAACATTTTGTAGTTGTCTTTCCCACTGAAATTATGGTATTGCTGTTCAACAGTCTAGTGCCTTCTGTCAGCCTCTGTGAAGCTTTTAGCTGGGGAAGAAAGTGGATAATTAGCATTCCATTTGGATGCCTGCAGACCAGCAGTCTAGAATATTAAATAGTTTTGCAAAACAGAGATTGTTTGAAGTGATTCTCATTTCTTTACCTAAGGTGTCTGAAATGCAGTTTTATGTATTTTGTTTTATTTTTTTTTTTTAAAAAAAGCTTTCCTCAAAACCTCACATCTGCTTTTGACGTTTGAAACTAATCTCCTTGATATTTGACAACAAATTCCTAAACTGGAGATGTGGAGGAAGGATATGATAGAAGTGTTTCTGCATATGTTATAACAAGTATCCTATGTCACTTGAGATCTCTGAGCACTGCGCTAAAGGTATGGAAATGTAGGATATTAGTAATTGTGGTGGTTTAACCCTGGTAGGTAGCTCAGCCCCACACAGCTGCTCATTCACTCCTCCACCAGCGGGATGAGAGAGAGAATCAGAAGGATACAATGGCAAAAACTCGTGGGGTGAGATAAAAGACAGTTTAATAGGTAAAGCAAAAGCCATGTATGCCAACAAAGGAAAACAAGGAATTAGCTCACTGCTTCCCATTGACATGCAGATGTTCGGCCATCTCGAGGAAAGCAGAGCACCATCACACCTAACAGCGACTTGGGAGGACAAATATCATAACACTGTACATCCCATCTTCCTCCTTCTTCCCCCACCTCTTATGGCTGAGCACGACATCATATAATATGGAATATCCCTTTAGTCAGTTGAGATCAGCAGCCCTGGCTGTGTCCCCTCCCAGTTTCTTGTGCATCTTCAGACTACTCACTGTCAGGGCAGTGTGAAGAGCGGAAAAGGCCTTGACTCTGTGTAAACGCTGCTCAACAGTAAAAGTCCCCTGTGCTATCAATACTGGATTCATCACAAATCCCAAACAAACTATGCAGAAATTTAACTCTGTCTGAGCCAAAACCTGTACAGTAATGTCAAGAATCAATATTGACAATAGCACATTTTGTCTGATTTTATGTTTTATGGATGGGCACAATGCTCCCTTTGGAGGATTCATCATTATATTTGGAGATTTTTTTATAACTATTTTTCTTACCTTGTCCTGAGGGCCTGTAATTACTTACAGCTTACTTATTCTTGTTATGTTATGGTATCTCCTACATCAAAACAACTATTTCTATATCAAGCAGTGAATTCTACTGGCCATACAGGAATATCATAGAATTGTAGAATCATAGAATCATGGGATCATAGAATGGCTTTGGTTAGAAGGTACCTTAAAGATCATCTAGTTCTAAATCCTCTGCCATGGCCAGGGACACCTCCCACTAGACCAGATTGCTCAGAGCCTCATCAAGCCCGACCTTGACCACTTCCAGGGATGAGACATCCACAACTTCTCCAGACAACTCATTCCAGTGTTTCACCACCCTCGTAGTAAAAAGCTTCTTCCTAATGTCTAATCTAAATCTACCCTGATCTAGTTTAAAACCATTGCCTCTTGTCCTATCACCACATGTTCTCATAAAAAGCCCATCTCCAGCTTTCCTGTAGGCCCCCTTCAGGTACTGGAAGGACGCTATGAGGTGTCCCTGGAACCCTCTCTTTTCCAGGCTTAACAGACCCAACTCTTTCAACCTGTTCTCACAGTAGACATTCTGTAGACAGTAGACAGTAGACAGCCTCTGATCATATTTGTGGCCCTCCTCTGGAACCCTCCAACATGTGCATGTCCTTCTTGTGTTGGGGGCTCTAGAGCTGGATCCAGATGAGGTCTCACAAGAGCAGAGTAGAGGGGCAGAATCACTTCCCTTGAATTTCTGTCCATGCACTTTTTGATGTGGTCCAGGATACAGTTAGCTTTTTGGGCTACCAGCACACATTGCAGGCTTATGTTAAGTTCATCAACCAGCTTCCCCAAGTCCTTCTCTGAAAGGCATGGGAAGGAGAAGAAAACTGGGAAGTTCTAGCACAGATTTACAAATCATGCCTGACCTGTCTAGTTAGCTCTTCTGAAGAGACAAATGGCTCTGTAGAAGAGAGGAAAGCAACAGATATTTTCCATGACTAAGAGGATAAGATACATTCATGGTATTTGGACTTGTTAGTGCATGTTAAATTACCTGGACAAACAGTCTCAAAGGATTTTGATCAGTGCTATGAAGTCCAAATGGCATCTAGTTTTCTGTAGGGTCAACACTGAGACCAGTACTTTTTAACTTCTTCATTAGTGACTTTGGTGATGGGATGGAGTGCATCCTCAGCAAGATCAGTGATGTGGGAGGAACAGTCAATGTTCAGAAGAGTAGAGCTGAAATTCAGAGGGACCTAGAAGCTGGAGAGATGGAATGATGTGAACCTCATGAAGTTTTATCAAGGTACCTGCAAAGTCCCTCATCTGCGATAGAGTAACTCCATGCAACAGTACAAGCTGGGACCAGCTGATTAAGAAGTAACTTTGAAGAAAAGGACCTGAGTGAGCACTTTATCCTATTCAGTATTTGTGAAGAGTTTTCTGGAGTACTGTGACAAGTCTTTGTGATTAAAGAGGCCAAAAATTTCAAAAGTCTTTAGAATAGGTGTTTACGTCTAAGTCAGTCAACACGTGCCCCCTGTGTAGAAAATAAAAAGAAAAAAATGTTTTTAAAATGTGATTCTAATTGCAGAGAAACAAAACTGTGCTATGAAGTGCCTATCTTTCTCCATTGATAATGAAGGAGTCTAGACAATTGTAAGAATCTAAGACACGGAAGTGGGTATTTGATCAAGTGCCTCGTAACAGAAAACAACTTCTCTGTGCATATGATACTAACATGACTGTGGTTTGAATAATCTGAGCTACAGCCCTGTAGTACTTATGAAAAGGTTGGTATCTAACTTGTCCATCTCATCAGCAGCCACAGTCTTGCCTAGGCTTCTCCAGTCCAGCTCTGCTGCCTCTGCTCTCAGATCCACTGAGACCACCAGCTCTGGGTGACTTAAAATCTTCCTCTACAGTCTCTGGACTTTAGAACTTAATCACAAATATCCTGTGCTTTCTTTTTAAGACAAGCAGTGAAATCCATCTACTTTCTGCAGCTCTCAGAGAAGGTCTAATGTAAGAGGGAAAGGGTGTGTGTGGGGTTTTACTATTTGGCTTCTGTCTGGAAATTGTTAGCATTTTTAGATGACCTGAAAGGAATTTTGTATAATAATTTATTTATTTTTTACAAAAATATTGTCACAGGTGCCTATAGCTATGGACCTGCATTTTCCAGTCTTCTTTTGTATATAAATGAAAATAAATAAAGTCAAGTAAGTTATAAAGGGGGAAGTGAGAAACTAGAAGATCTGTCTCATTCTATGTTTGCAAAGAGACTTTATGCTGTTTAGACAAGTAGAAAATGTATATTCACCTTTCCTTTTTCCTGCTCTAACATCCATGTTTGGAGAGGGACATCCTGATTATTTTTTTTCCTCCTAAGTGAAAAATGAGAACACTATACAGATCTTTTTGAAAGATGCTAGAAACAGGCTTTTTATGATTCAGAGCTCCCGAAAGGACCATTTAAGCATAGTCTTCCTGTCCAGAGAGGAAATAGCCATGCCTGTGACTTGAATGGACTCTGATTTCCAATAATTTTCCAGCAGTAAACTATGATTCAGTTTCCATTTATAAAGTGAAATGAGTGCTTAAATAATCAACAGTAAAGAGCCAGAAGTAGGAAATGAGCCGTCCTTCAAAACAATTCTGTCCTGTTTAGTTTGGACTTCATTCCATTGTTAAAAGATTTCCTTACGTGCAAGGTGTTAGAGATTGGCAAGTTGAAGCCATTCTAGGCTTTGTACTGTGCATGAATATGCGATAACTATTGGTAAAACTTTAAAAGACATCTGCTACAGATGATAACTCTTCCAGTGCTTTAGAGGAGAACTAATTTCATGGTCAGTGGAAGTCCATTACTAATGAGCATAAATGGAGCATTTCTTGAATTACTCTAGTTTTCAGTAAGTGCAAAAGCAGCCTGACTCATTCACATTTGTTTAGCTGAGGGCAAATTTGAACCATATTGCTTACTGGATGATGTAACATCGGCAAATATCATTATCTACTGGTTCATCAACTATAAGAATAGATAAGACTCAGCAAGGTGATAGGAATGCTGGAAGCTCTGTCTCTGAAGGTTATCCATCACTTTATTTGGTTCAGGTAGAATGGAAGCACGTTCTTTGAGGTTAAAGTTAGACATTCAGTCACAGTCAAGAGAGGGGCAAAAAACCTACTCTTAGACGTGTTGCTTAAAAGCTACTTCATCGTGTTCCCCAAGGAGAAACTTCACTGCTTCTTCTCAGCAATGTATATTGTTGCTGAATGAAATGTCTGATAGAAAACTTACTACATGCAGTGATGGCACTGAGCTTCCTTCCTTGTCCCCCCGCTCTGCCATTCAGTCTTATTTATACATCGGCACTAATTAGTGGTTGAGTGCAAAGCAAAATCTTAGATCTGGAAACCTCCCAATTTAGAATCTGAATTGGGACACAAATTCAAATTTCTGAGCTGTCTTATATTTATTTAAAATTCAAGACAATAACTTCTATCTGATCTTCCTCATATTACTGAAGTGCCCTAGACGTGAAGTGTTACAAAATTGATAAACAAGGTTCAGAAAATAATGGATTTGACCTAAAAAATTATTCAAGGTTGACTTTATTTGGGTGGAGTCTTTTATGGTTTTGGTTTGGCTTTTAATGAATATTGCATTTCTTCTTCTTTCTTTTCTGGCTTCTGAGTAATTTGCATTGCTTATTTCACAATTTCAGGCTATTCACCCTCTAAGAGGTCTAAAACATTTTTTTAAACAGAAGTCTAAATTCTACTTTCTTTTGGTTTTAGCAGCTGGGGTTTTAAGAAAAATAACAAACACTCTGACAGTTTGGGAAGTCTAAATTGGAAATGGAATTTTGACATTCAGCCTCATTTTTTCTGTATTTGTTCCACAAACGTTGTTATAAAGCCGATATTATTTTTCATCAAAGTCTAAAAACTGGATGAAAGACAAGTTGAATTTTTTATAAGTCAGGCCATATATAAACTACAGACATGAAGAAAGAGTGCTTTACAGTCACAGTGAAAATTAACTTCTAGGATATCCCTTCTTTTTAAATATCTATCCCATGTGTCACTTCTTTGAAAGAGTGTTAGCTTATTATGATATGTTCAGGAGCATTAGCAGAAAAAGTCTGTCCTTCACAGACATGAATGAACTATGTTGTATGAAACAAATTTCTGTCCAGGTAGATAATAATATTTCAGATAGTTTCTGAACTTCTTCTCAATTTAGTTGGCTTTAGATTCAGTAATAAAGATTCACACAGTAAACAGTGATGTTCAGAGTGTTCATTAAGTTTCATTGTCTGTTTCTCCTCTAGACAGCTATTTACCTTCATTTACAATAGGCAGTTTTCCATCAAGAAGAACTCTCTTAATTTGGTTGGCTGTGTCAGGCTACTTTTCTGTGATTTTTTCTCTTTTGGCAAAAGTTTTTCCAGCTTGTTCTTTAACTGTCATTTGCCTTCTCCTGTATTTTAAATCTGTCATGCTTCATGACAGACAGACTTGTAATTTGGACTCTAATCATTCCTGATTCTCATGTTTTGACAGACACAGACTTGTCTTTCTACACCTCCTTCCACACTTCCCCCCTTTATTTGGCATTTGCTTGTGGCACAAAATACTCTCTTCTTAACCCTTTCCTTTTCATCTTCTGCTTTTATACAACATGTATTCTATAAGTAGATGTGCTTTAAATTATGAACGTGTTATAAAGACTTCCAGAAATTACTCTGTTGAACTAAAAATGATGGCATTTGAAACTGTGTACAGGCATATTTTCTTCAGCGTAGTTTCTTCACCATGCGGGTGATGAGACACTGGAACAGGTTGCCCAGAGAGGTGGTGGAAGCCCCATCCCTGGAAGTTTTTAAGGTCAGATTGGATGGGGCTGTGGGCAATCTGATATAGTGGGACGTGTCTCTGCCCACGGCAGGGGGATAGGAACTCAATGATTTTCAAGGTCCCTTCCAACCCTGACAATTCCATGATTCTATGATATTTATTTCATGCTCTAAGGTTCCATCTGACTCATTTTGGGAAGGCTGTAAGTAGAGATGATTTAATTATCTAAAAGCCTTTTTTCTTTCTCTCTTTTTACCTTGATTATTTTTGTATTTTTGAGAAAGTGTCTTCTGCTTTTTAAATCTTCTTAAGACCACAATATCATTACCTTGAGAAGAGAGGGACTTGAGTTAGAATCCAGCTGTTTAGTTCCACTTACAAATAACAAGACCAAACTAGCTGCACTGGAGCTGTAAGACTGTTTGCTGCTAGGAAAGCGAGGTTCCCCTCCAGGGAAGAAACCATCCAAGGACTGTTGTCTCAGCTTCCAGGGGAAAGTCCATGTTATAGCAGCGACTATGGTTTTTTGAAGAGCTGAGAAGGTGTTTATTCTTGGATTCAAAGACATTTTCTTCTGTGCCAGTACAGTTTAACATCTTCATTAATGACCTGGGTGATGGGACAGAGTTCATCAGTAAGTTTGCAGATCATATAAAACCGGAAGGAGTGTTTGGTATAGGGAAATGTGCGAGCTTCCATTCTGGCATCATTGATAGGCTTGAGAAACATGTTGACAGGAATCTCATGAAGTTCAATAAAGGGAAATGCAAAGTCTTGTATCTGAGGAGGAATAGCTCCTGCACCAGGGTAGAGTAGGGGCTGTCTAGCTGGAAAGCAGTTCTACAGAGAAGGACCTTATGGTCCTAGTGGACAAAACCATGAACTGCCAACAATGTGGTCTTACAGCACTCTGGGCTTCGAGTAGCATTCTGAGCTTCCAGTAGCACTCTGGGCTGCATAAGGAAAGCAAACCCTTCCCTTTTACTCTGCACTAACGAGACGCATCTAGAGTGCTGCAGTTGTGAGCTCCACAAGACAAAATAGACATGGGGTTACCAGTGTGAGTTCAGTGCAGAACCACAAAGATGATGAAGGGACTAGAGTGTCTTTCATATGAGGAAAACTGGAACTGTTCAGCCTGGAGAAGAGAAGATTCAGGGGGATCTTATCAATCTGTATAAAAGCCTGATGAGAAGGTGTAAAGAAGATGGAGCTGGAGTTTTAAGCAATTGAAATATACAAAATTCTATTTAAACACAAGAAAAAAACCTATTTTTTCCTGTAAGGGTGACCAGACACTGTAACATATTGCTCAGCGACATAATGGAGTCTCCATCTGTAAACAATCCTAAAATCTTGACCATACACAGTCCTGGGTAACTTACTGTAGGTCACCCTGCTTTGAGTATGGGGATTGGACTAGACAATCTCCAGAGGTGTCTTCTAACCTCAAATATTCTGTAATTCTGATATGTACTTCCATCTCTCTTTACTACATCCTTTTTTATGGACAGATTCTGTAAACACAGCTAGGCAATCTCTACAAGACTTCTTCGTGTGTGCCCTGTTTAGTAATGTACAAAATATTCTTGCAGCATCAGGGCTTGACACTGGAATTACAGAAACCTTTCTCTGGTTTTTATCTATACAAATTGAGTGGTGTGAAGATCTTCTACTGCCTTTGCAAAATTGAAAATATTCTGGAGACATAGTCTAAGTTGTATAGGCTGATTGAAAATGTTCCCTTTTGTCCCAGGCTGTTCATCATCTTTTTGCACTAACATTTTCTTGGTTGAGTTTAGAAATCAACATTGCAGAGTACATTGTGTGCAAAGAGGACAAGGTCGAGCAGAGACAAGATTAGAGTGAAAAAAGAACAAAATTATTGAGCTGGTACACTCTCTGCTAAGGGAAACTGAACAGGAAGAAATAATTTCCTTGTCTCTTAATGAGGCACATTAACTAAAACTTACATAAAAGGATAGTAAATCAGAACTAAAGTGGTCTGTTTGGTGCGCAAATTCAAGGGAAAAGAGATGCCAGCAGAAGATATAGCAGGGAACGTGTGATATGCCAATACGTTCTGAAGAAGGAAGAGAAGGAGGAAAAATACTGAGATGGCACTGGCTTGAAAGGAGACAAATTCTTATCCTTAATCACTTCCAGATTCTGTTGATAATATTGCGCATTTCAAGGTTATCTTCCTACATTGTTCATTGTTAGTATGATGACAAATGTTACAAAGTGTAGAGATAGGACCTCCCCCCCCGCCTTTTTTTCTTCTCTATCTTCCAATAATTGCTTTCATGGCTGTATATACCCAACATAGCATATCTGTCTCAAATAACGATATATGTACATACATGCATGTACTCAAAGCTCTCATCTCTAGACACTTTGCAGGTAAAATCTAAAGCAATAAAAGAATGTTTAGTAGGTTTTCAATATAATGTCTGAGCTGTGGGACATGAAAATAGTGCCCAATACTCAGGTCTGGATGGACATCTTGTCTTCTTCCTGGTCCTGTTTAATCTAAAGCAATTTTGTTGAAGGAGAAACATGCAGTGTCTTGGCTTGATTCACTACACCTCAGGCAGTAGCATGATATATACCTGTAGCGCAGCCTAGATGTCACTAGAGTCTCCAGTATTTTTCTTTTCTATGGGAATAAGATTTTCTTTGAGAAGGAAGGTTATTTTTTCTCATTTTAGTAATTTCCTTTTTTTTTTTTTTTTTTTTTTTTTTTTTTTTTATTATCTGTTAGAGATTTAGAGATAGGTGGGGGTTGGGAGTATGACTTAATAGTGCTGTGTTTCCCTGCTTGTATCCTGCAGATTATCTGTGAAAAGATCTGCAGGTTATCAGAGAGTAGGTTATTCACATGGGAGAGTATTATGAGGGGAAGCTTGCTGCAAAATTCCTTCTCTTTCTGTAGCTAGCTTAGTTTTGCAGGACTTTAAGATCTACATGGCGGCTATGGGCAGTGAGTTGCTTTTCTTATTAACCCATGGATCTATAGACCAGAAGTTGAAAAATAAATCAACCTCATCACTCAATGTCCCTGCTTCCCCTGTTTTTGCCCTGATTTTGCCTGTTTTACTTGAGAGGACAGGGACACTAATTTCCAAGGCACAAGCTGAAATAGAAGCAGGTTGATAGCCCAATTGTTAGGTGCATAAAAAATACATTAGCCATGTTTAAACAGAAACAATTCTGCTGAAAATAGAGCAGGTGATTTCCCAAGCTTCGTCTTTGCTTTATAGTATGACTAGATTTGCATGAGGGTTATGTATATATATGTTTACATCACAAGCATTATATACAAGTACTTTGAGTCTAATTGTCCCTGCCAGTCTAACCTAATGCCTCTGGAATAACTCCAACAAATCAATTTCTGTTTGTGAAAAGTTGGGCAAATGTTTGATTCCTAGATCTCAGTACAAACTGTTGAAACTCAGACGATGTAATCCTTACAGTGTTGCCTCCAAATATGATATCTTTCATAAAACTTTGGGTAAAGAGCATTGGCTGCAGGAAGGAAGATTTTGGAGAAGGTCCTTAAAGCAAGTGTGACACTGTACAAATGCTTCAGTTGAGTAAGGAGTAGTTATGTGTATTTTTCACTTGTATAAAGAGCTAGTTTAACATGAAATGAATTATTTTTTGCTTTCATCTAGCCCATGGTACATTAAACACTTCAAGTCTTTAGTTTTGTTCTTCCTTGTTTTGTGATTCTCTTAGTTTAAAATAAATGCAATTTTAGATAAAGACTTTCTGTTCTCTTTCTGCCTGTAAGGAAATGTAACAATAGATGCCATAAAATTCCTGTAATTAAATAATGAGCAGTTGGAAAAGTATGGGACAGTAAGAAAAATAGTTCCTGGCATTTTTCTGAGGAAACTCACTTTTCATCTTGGCCTTTAGGAGGTTCAGAATATTTTTAAACTGTTCTTGTGTTTTGTTGTTTTTTTTTTGTTTTGTTTTGTTTTCTTTTTTTTCTCGCTTAGTGCAACGCTTAGAGACCAGCTGCCAAACATACATGATGGATAAAATCTATTCTGGGGAATATGCTCTTGTAGTTACTTGCTTTACTGGTCATTCTTATTTTAGTGTTTTGCATGCAGTATTTTAAACATCTGCCTTACCCAAGAACATAATTCGGAAACCATGTAACAACCTTTGTAGCAGTTGGCCACATTCCCAGTTTGAGTTCCTCAAAAGCCTTGGCTATGGGCCGCAGATGAAAGGAAAGCAAAAGCAACAAGATGATTTGGAAAGCAGTCTGCTCTCAAATGCAGCAAAGTAACAAAGGCACATATTACTCTAGACCTACTCCCTGCATGCATTTCCTTTAACACCTGGTGGCTTATGTGACTAAATAAATTTTTTACTCCATGATCCTCCTGTTGGCTTGCTGGAGCCAGTGCCTATACTACAGATGAATTATGTTTTGTTTTGTGTGTCACTTGAAACTTTATTTTTCAAGTTGTAAGATGTAGCACTAAGGTAGGCCCTTCAAGAGCTGGGCAAATACTCGGGGTTTAGCTGGTGTACCTGACCTCTTCAGCACTTTTTCTCCCACTGTCTCGTTGTAATGGCTGCTCCGCAGTGGTAGCGACAAAGAACAAGCCAAGGAGTAAATGCAGGTTTTCTGCACAGTATTATTATCCCAGTAGAAAGGAATATGAAAATTTGAGCAAGCAGGAGTGATACTGTAATCCGTTGGTTCTCATGTAATTATTTGTGGTTTTTCACTTAGGACAGATTATCTGGCTCAAAAATGCATGAGCAGTGACAATGTCCTCTTCATCTGAGGAGGATTCAAAATGTGTAATGCAACATAGAATATTTTCCTTGTAACTGCAGAAATTATTACAGAGATGATACATGGTGTTTTCTTTCAGTGAAAGTTAAAGAAATAGAGAAGATGGGTAGAAATAGATCTTCAAGGACTTTCTGTAGATATCAGTGATGATCAGCATGTGACAATACTTAGAGAAAAATAATCCAGATTTGGAAGAAGTGCATTGGTATGGTGGTACTAGAGACTAAGACCAATCATTTGTGTAAAAAATCAGGCCTTGCACAGATGCTACTGTTGATTTAGGAGAGGAAGCCAGAGTGGTAGACTTATGTTTTGTGCAGTGTTACATGTTATTATAATGAATAAAGAGCTGATTAAGATGAAGATTGACAATGTAGGACATGCTGGAGATGGAAAAGATACATAAAATGAATGACTAGAGAATACACTTTGATGGGTAAAAAGAAAATGGTTAAATCTAATCGATGGCCTGTCACAACTGATGTTCTCCAGGGTTCGGTATTGAGGCCTGTTGTTTTTAATATCTTTATCAATGATCTGAATGAGAAGACAAAAGGCACCCTCACTAGAGTTGCAGGTGACATCAAGCTGGATGGGAGTGTTGATCTACTTGAGGGTAGGAGTCTTTACAGAAGGACCTGGACAGTCTGGATCGATGGGCTGAGATTAACTGTATGACGTTCAACAATGCCAAGTTCTGGGTCATACACTTGGGTCACAACAACCCCTAGGCAATGCTACACACTTGGGGAAGAGGGGATGGAAAGCTGCCCAGGAGAAAAGGATCTGGAGTTTTTGGTTGACAGCCACCTGAACACGAGCCAGCAGTGTGCCCAGGTGGCCATGGCGGCCAAGAGCATCCTGGCTTGTGTTAGGAATAGTGTGGTCAGCAGGACTAGGGAAGTGATCTTAAAGGATTTTTCCAACCTAAAGGATTCTATAATTCTACTCTTTTGTTGGTAATTAGACTAAAAATGTTTAGGACTAAGCTAAGTGTTTTTGAGGTCTAAGTATTACATGTGTATTATGCCTGAAAATGGCTCAGCTCAGCTTTGATAAACAAAACTTGTGGATATATGCTTAACTTTAAGCACACAAATAATCTCAAAATGGGACACATATTTAAAGCTAAACATATGCTTAAGTGTTTAACTAGATCAGGATCTGAGTACTTAGTTTGAGGCTATGGTATTAGTTACCTCTTCTTTCCATCTGGTTTAAAGGATTTTATTGATGATCCAAAGGAAAATATGGAATGAATCAAAGACAATCTTTCATCAAACATTTTCTCCAAAAATATCTTAAAAGAACGTAGAGAATAATGCAAATGTGTACTCTGAACACACTGATACAAAAGAATACCCTGTCTACACGTTGCATTTGCTATTGAATAATGTTGTACTTACATTGCATTTTTCCCCATTTCCCTTCAACCCTTCCTGTTGTATTAAGTAATATTCTTGGCACTAACAGCCTAGATAAAGGATGTTGTTTCTGATGTGTAATCGGAGAGGTGTAGTTTATCATTTAACACTTCATTTACATTCCCATTCACACTGCATGGTTTATTATCAGTTACAACAGAATATGTCTGTAAACCTAAATTATGTAATGCCATATAACAAAGGCTGTCTGATTATTTTGATTGTACATTTTTTACCATATAGATTCCTCCTTTCAACTTATTTAACTGACTTCCAGATGCATGAAATGTTTGAAATTTTTAATGTGAGTGTTTTATTTTCTGTGGAATTTATCAGCTGTTGTTCTCAGAATATCTTAAAAATGCTAATTGATTGGATTTCAGACCCAGGTGAGTCAGATAGGAATTCTCTCTAGCTATAAAGAGACACAGAATGAGAAACTACAAATTGTGCTAAGCTCATCTGCAGGAGTTTAGGCATTGTTGATTCATCATTGCACAGCTTAAAGCCTCAAAATCCTTGAAGGAAGTTTGTCACCACTGTAGGTACCTCTAAGTGACTCTTCAAAACTGTCCTTGTCAATCAGTTAAATTTTGAAGGATTTCCTTGAAAAACTTTGATATTCAGGTCCCCAAATTATGAAAAAAAATAAGATCTCTTTCTAGATTAATAAAAGTCTTTTTTTTTTTTTTTTT
>VWZK01015569.1:108208-129706 GCA_013396935.1 Baryphthengus martii | reverse complement strand
TATTCTATAACTTTTTTTTTTTTTTTTTGACCAGCCTTGTAGTCATGAATTAAAAGCAGAAAAAATGTTAGTTCTTAGGTCACAAAAACTGATAATATTTAGAGCCAAAAAGAAAAATGAATAATTTGAATCCAACTGCAATACATTTGTTTCTTTTCTGGTTTAGAAATGACTTTTTTCTAGTTTGTGTTCAAATAGTTTACAGCCCCATACTCTTTTTGTGCATTCCCTGTTTGGAAAAGATTGGTTTACTGCATTTCAGAATCCTAACTGAATTTTTAAAATATTGATATTGTTTATAAAACAATGAATGATGTTTGTAGATAGATAAATAGAAGGTATGTTCTAATGAAAAAATATTATTTCATTCCTTCAACCTTGTTTAACTTTGTGTAGCTGAAAGACTGCTCATGAGTTCTTGTTGACAATGGCTTTAAAGTGCCCAATGAAGTTACAGTGTACCTGCTTACATAAGGCTGAGAGTAAAGCTATTTAATATCTACTAAAACTTCATGTTTCGGTGTTATGAACATCTTCTTTACATTTTAAAAAATGTTGTTATGCAATTATTCTCCATATTATTTTTAAATAATATTTGTCAGATGGTGGTAAATGCTTTCAAAATTGGCAATTCCTGATAGGTGTTTTTAGTTTAAAATCTTACGGAAAAAACTGAAACATGAAATAACAGAAGAGCGTGATCTATAGATTACATCAGAAAGTTGATATATGGAAATAGTGCGTTTTATAGCTACTATAAGTAAACGTTTCATGCTGGATTGAGATGAAGGATTATGTGGAAACACAATATATGCCAATTTCAATTGTCATTTGCAGTAACTGAATTTATAAATTCTCAAAATCATCTTGCTTCAAGACATTTAGAAATTCAAGCAGTCTGCCTCATTTTTTCCATTTGTAATGTATATTAACTTGTAGACTACTGATAGAACAAAAAAAATGTATATATTGAATTTTAATCAGGTTTAAATTTCTTGAATACTCGCTGAATTTGACAAGAGACCAGAGCATATATGCATATATACATTACTATACGTAAGAATGATTTATCATAATATCCTTAGGTGAGAACTTTCCCTTTTACTCAAATTTATTCTAACTACGAAGGGTCCTGCTGTTTATTTGAAGTTAGTTAAGGTATTTATACGGCTACTTAGTAGACCTGTAGATCTGTAAGTTAGTAAATGAAACTGGAATATTTATATTAGTACATCTCAGCACATTAACTCAGCATGACTTAAATAATGGGTAATAGAAATTGTAAATAATTTTTTTCTCTAGTGCAGTGAAAAGTGTATAATACAGACTTTAAAATATGAGGAAGCCATAAATAAACAAAGGAAGATCAAAGACGAAAAGTATCAACAGCTGTGCAGATGAAAGTGTTATTTCAGATGGAAAGATTTCATAAGTGGAATATAGCTGTTTGGTTACAGAGCAACTAAAATGATATCCCCTAGCTCTTCATACTTATTTGAGGAGTAGATACTGAAGAGAATGTTAAACACCAAGAATATCCAAAGAGAATAACACTCACAATGGAAATGGAAAAATGCAAATCTTGGATGAATTTTGAAAAAGGTTTTTCTAATAACAAAGATTAATTTGCTATGAATTGATGAGGAAATGCTGCTGTGCTGCATCTTAGGATAGATTCTTACAGATTAATTCAAGTACATGATTGTTGTGGTTTGAGTTAATAGATTAAGTGGGGGGACAGGTGATAACTCTAGGACCCCAAGGTGTCAGGGGGTAGCTTGTATCCCCCCCTCTTCCCTGCCACACTCTACAAAAGGGACAGAAAGTTCAGGAGGGGTCCCCTTCCTTCCTGGGCTCTGCTGCTACTGCCCCCCAGGGCAACTGGGCCTGACTCCTCGCATCCTGCACAATCGATCGCCATCTGAGAGTGGGTTTTGTATAGAGTTGTATATCTCTCTTCCCTTAATATTCCCTTTTCCTCTTTATCTCCTATTACTCATTAAATTTCTTATACTGTGAGGCACTTTCTTCCTTATTCCCCTTCTTATTTTCCCCTAGGAGGGAAGAGGAAGGGGGAAAAGGGGGCTAATAGGAGTCCTGCTCTGTGGGACTTGCCCTGAGACCTAAATGGAGACAATGATACTGCTTGCCTCTCACCATGTGATACAAAAATCACTTTATTTAACAAAATATAATAAATTGAAGAATTTTTGAGTCATGTGAGACACATGGTCAGACATATGTTGTGTGCAGATAATATTTGGGTCAGATATACTAATCTGAGTGTACTCTACCTTTGTGTTACCATATTTCCACCTGTGATTTGATAGGAAAAACCTGCATTTTGCCATGAAATAAAAATATCTCCATCACTGAGGAGACTAGAATGAGTCACGGGGAATAAAGGAACGGGCCATTGGCTGTAAGAATTGTTTGAAGCATGCTGCACATCTGTAAGGTAAGTTGGGGACAATATAGCTTCGCTTAGTTCATTTAAATACATGCTTGAAAATAATTGTTGGAATAATCTTGACAGATAATTTAACCTATTTATCTTAATTTGAAATATTCTGTGGAAAACAAGCAATTTGCAATTCTTGTTGTCATTTTTTCCCCTAAAATATACTGAACTATTTTACCAGTTGGACTACAGAACACATTTGATTAACTTTATGCATACTTATTCCTAAATTTTACTCAGTAGCACTCACAAGTTTTTCAAATTATAATATCCATTTAAAGTTGAAGGCAGTAACTTTCAGTAATTAGCTACTATTATAGACAAAGAATAGATTAAATCTACCATGTAGATTTTAGGCAAATCTGAGCTGAGATGTCAAAACTATAGAAGTTTGATAACTGAGCTGCAACTTAGAAGTTATGACCCACAAATCCTGATCACTTTTGTCTCTAACTCTTCCTTAACACACAACTGTTTGGACTCAGAATCAACAACTTTGAGCTGTTAGTAATCAGAATTTGTAAACTAGATTGGAAGCGTAAAAACTCTGGAAAAGATGGGATACTCTGCATTATCAAGACAAATTCCCTGCCACTGACAAAATACTGCATATTCCTGCTAATTAACAAGTTATTTGGATCACAGTTTCTGCCTAACAGTATCTGTGACACTGATAAAGATGATGTCTTTGTTATCGCCAATTACAAGAATATATCTCTCATATACTTAGTAGTTTAAAAGCCCAAATTAATACACATCAGCTGTAATAGCTGGATTGAATTTTAATTATTGTATTCAAGGCTATGTTTCTCCCAAAGCTATGTTTACTGACCAAGAGTTAAGAGCGAAGATTCCACTTCCTCTCATGTCAAAAGCTATAATAAAAGGAAATGGAACACCAATCTGTTTTTTTTTTCTGAGATTGTTAAGAGACTGAGAAATGCACAACATAGTCTTGTTTCATTTTCAAGATTATAATCTTGTTGGAGAAAGGAATTGCCAGGAAGAGCTTTTTACCTCTAGACTGGTGACTTAAACACAGCCGAGGTCAACAGAGCTGGAAGTCAGTACTGATTAAGTGAGCAGTTCTCTGACAAAGCCTTAGCTGATACAGCTTTTGTGCAGAAAGCTATCTGTGGAAAATTACTTATGCTTTTGACCCCAGACATTACCATCATTGGAAAAGGCAGTGGAAGAACCATATGAGAACATGTACAGCCCTTCTTTTAATGGATAATTTCTAGTGTCTTTGGTGTTGGTTTTATGAGATAAATTAATACAACAATCCACAGGAAATTATATCTATATTGCTTATGATATATCACTGTATGTTCTAATCTGGTATATTTTCTCAAGAAAACATTTCCAAGACAACTCCAGATCTTTTAGTCAAATTATTAGTGAAGTCTGCACATTCCTCTGAAGTAAACAGAGAAGGAACCACACTTGAATAGAAATGTTTTTCACACACTGGCATCAATGGAAAAGTCATTCCTACACCCTCACCCAGCAGGTTTACAAAAACACTTCAACATCAAGGACACTGGGGTACTAGAGCATGTCCAAAGAAGGGTAACAAATCTGGTGAAGGGTCTAGAGCCCATGTCTTATCAGGAGCAGCTGAGAGAATTTGGATTGTTTAGCTTAGAGAAAAGAAGACTGAGAGGAGACCTTATCACTCTCTACAACTGCCTGACAGGTGGTTGTAGAGAGGCAGGGGTTGGTCTGTTCAACCAAGTAACAAGGGATAGAGCAAGAGGAAATGGCTTTAAGTGACACCAAGGGAAGTTTAGATTGGATATTAGGAAGAATTTCTTTATTGAACGGGCACTGGAATGTCTTGCCCGGGGAAGGGTTGGAGTTCCCATCCCTGGAGGTATTTGAGTGATGTAGACGTAGTGTTTAGAAATAGAGTTTAGTTGAGGTCTTGTCAGTGTTAGGTTAATGAATGGACTAGATGATCTTAAAGGTGTTTTCTAATCTAGGAAACTGTGATTCTGTGATCTTCCTTTAAGCCCTCCCCTTATTTCTGCAGCAATAGTCTTGACTCTGTAAAAGGTTCTGGCAACCTGTAATGACTCTGCATGGCTCATAATGATCAGATCTAACTGAAAATTCCCTTTTCTTCTCAGTTATACACTGTATTGTCTATTATTCTAAGATTGTAAAGACTCTACTTGTACACACATAGGGTAAGTGGGATGACATAGTGTACGTGGTACAAGAATGTAAATAATAATACCATGACACAGTTCATAGTGAGATTTTAGTTAATGAACATTATTCCTAGTCATTTGAGACTCTTAGAGTGCAATTCCTCTGATTTCTGCTAGTCGTATACAGAGGGAGAGATGCATTCCAGACAAGTACCTTTGGCCAGGCAAATCCTCACTGATACTCCTTTCTGTTACTTAAACAATTTTAATAGAGACAAGATATTATAAGATCTTTCCAATTTCTGATAACCCTGATATTCAGGACTCAGGAACCAGGTCTCAGAAAGATGATGGGCCTCCAGCTGTGTTATGAACTGTATCATCTGATAGGCATACAAGGATATGCCATTGCATGTGCTCTAAATCAGGGTATACTGGCTACGTGATGGGGTAAAGTGGCACGATTTTGTGCATGTGAATTACATGAAGAGCTTGGCATCTTCCCCCTTAATTGACATCTTATCTCAAAACAAAAATCAACTTTGACCAAATAGTGAGTAGGTTAAAATGTCTAAAGATTGCGTCAAAAATTGAAGGATATTCCTTTCCCCACATGAAATTTCTAGTTACTCCCATTTATAGCCTAAATAGCTGTTTCTAGTTTGTATTGTAAAGGTAAAACAAACACTCATGACTAAATTTCACATTTGCCTTTTCTCCTGAATACTCCCAAGAAAAGCAAGTACCACTTTTTTCTGCCTCTACCAAAAGGTTGTACTTTCCTGTCTTTTTTTTTTTTTTTTTTTTTTTATGCTGCTAATATGCATCTAATTTGTAATCATGCTTCCAAGTGTTCCATACAGTTTTGCTTTACAATAAAAAGGAAAGTCTTCAAATAACATGGTAACCCTATTGTGAACACACTCAGGTAAAAAACTGTCAAGCCATTTTTACTCCTCAAAACACCAATATATCTGAATTGTTAAATCCTATGAATAAATTGGTAACATTTATATTTTCTTTCCAGTACTTGCACTCTAGTATTTGAATTTTTAGGATTCATTTTTGATAACTCTTATCCATAGCCAAAAACCACAAAACATTCTTTTTTTTGTTTTGTTTCATAAATAATGAAGTTCCTTAATAATAATTTTGCTTTGCGAACAGAAATAATAAGTAAACCACACATTTTTTTCAAGACTGAGGTTAGAATCTTGAAGATGCAGAGTACTATTGTCACTTTAGTATTTGTAGTTTGTATTTTTCTACCATAAACAGTATATCTCTGATCTCTCAGTTTTATAGCCCCATCCATAACCTCTGAATAATAATTTCCAGACACACAGAACAGCCGTGTACAATATGGTTATAATCAATTTTATTTTAGATTGAGGAAAACCAAACCAAACCAAATACATATTTCATAAAATGTTACAAATAGTATCTCTCCTGTCTATAATGAAAGAAAGTAAAGGTGCAGAACACAGAATAGAAAGACATAACACTGACAAAGACAATTCTTCACACTTACTGTAATCCAACATATTTGTTCCTATATTATTTATTACTCCTGTAGAGAATTTAGCATTTTTTTTCATATATTATCTTACATCTCACACCAGTTTTGTAAAATAGGATAATGTTATAGCTGATTTCAAATTTTGTATTAAGTCTACCATTGAGAAGTAAAACTCAGCCCTTTAGAAACAATGCATTTTAAGCATAGCTGTCCCTATCATAAGGATGATACGGAAGTAAAGAATATTAACTTCAAATATTGAATGCTATATATAGGATTCATTTTTATGCCTGCCTTTCTGTTGGCAAGTTGTGGTCATAACAGGCTTAAGAACTCCAGCAGGATATAGTTTTTTTCCTTCCTAAGCCTTTGGAGCACTATCTATTTGTAGGTATCATATATTACCTCTGTGTGGGGCCTGCAGATGAAATCTATTCTGGGAGTAGTCCTTGTTGGTAGATTTCCAGAAAGCCATCTGTTCCCAATGGGACATCTTGTCTGCCTTCCCTAGCAATTAGAAAGCAGCAGATGAAGATGCAAGGCATAAAATGCGAGAAGGACATGAAAGAATAGAAAATTGTATAAGAAAATCTTATTTTTTTGAAGAAATGCGATAGTAAAGTGTTAAAAACATAGAGGATGTAACTACCTGAACAAAAGGATTTTTTTTTTTTACAGACTCTATAATAAAATACAGTTCTGGTAACACATACTACCCACCAGTCATCACTGTTTGGTTAAGTTGCTCACTGCCATAAGTTTCTCATGAATCAAACCGAAAGAAATGGACACACATATTGTACTTTATGGAGAAAACAATGGCTGTCACACAAGTGTTTCCTCATGAATGAAAGACATTTGGATTTATCATCAGAAAAATATATTTCATTTTGGAGTCAGTCCTTTTGACTCTCTGATTCTGACACAATTATGCTTTGTGTAAAAAATGAGGGGATTAATTGTAATACTAACATTCATATGATTCCAATCAGTAGCCTGCCATAGGTCACTGTGGAGTACAGTCTTAAAATATAATTCATGATATAAAAATACCGTTTTTTTTTTGTGAATATATAAGAACACAGAGGGAGAAATTGTCAAATTATTTTTCCCTCTAAAAGATACAGATGTGATCTTCTAGAGAGAACTCTACATCTCCAGAAAGTTTCAACCCTGTTATGTTTTGTGTTTTTCCTAGCAGAAACAAATGCTTTCTAGAAGTATCTGTAGCTCAAGGAGCCAAAATAACTAGCTGAAACTATACAACCTGCATTTAGACAGTTATTAGATAAGTTCCATAATAACCCAGTTGATCTAAAAAATAATTTTAATTTTATTGATTTTTTTGTTCTTTCTAGAATTAAATTTAAAATGTGAAGGAAAGTCTTAAACAAAAAAAAATCTAGCATTTTAACTTTACACATAATCTTATGTCAGGCCTGTAATATAGAAGGGACTGATTCGATCACCTCTGTGTAGAGTTTATTCATTCCTAAATGTTTTCCCCAAGGAACATCACAGTGTAAGTGTTTTTAATATGACAAATTTTCTGATATTCCTAAATGGCAAAGTTAGACAGACTTGTAGAGGAGACGGGAACCCCTTATATATCCTTGTGAATACAGTTGCTGTAAATAGTCATAGGAGTTACCATCACCATTGTTCAGTTAAAACTAGTAATTTTCAAAGTATAACATGCAACACAAAGGACATGATGACTTAAATCTATGTCAATTCTGCTAAGCTCTGGTGAAAGTGTGTGGTGCATCTGCATCAAAGAGATAGAATCATAGAATCATAGAATGGTAGGGGTTGGAAGGGATCTCTGGAGATCATCAAGTCCACTCTCCCTGCCAGAGCAGGATCACCTACAGTAGGCCACATAGAAACATATCCAGGTGGGGTTTGAAAGTCTCCAGAGAAGGAGATTTCACAACCTCTCTGGGCAGCCTCTTCCAGGGCTCCGTCACCCTCACAGTGAAGAAGTTTTTCCTCATGTTGAGATGGAATTTCCTTTGTTCTAGTTTGTACCTATTGTCCCTCGTTCTATGACAGGGCAGCCACTGAAAAGAGACTGGTCCCTTCTACTTGGAACCCACCCTTCAGACATTTGTAAACATTGCTAAGATCCCCTCTAAGTCTTCTCTTCTCCAGACTAAACAGCCCCAGGTCTCTCAGCCTTTTCTCTTGAGAGAGATATTCCAGTCCCTTAATCATCTTCATAGCCTCCACTGAACTCTCTCTAGTATTTCCCTGTTCCTTTTGAGCTGAGGAGCCCAGAACTGGACGCAATATTTCAGATGAATTAATTATCAATATTATAGTGACTGCCATAAAGTGATAAATTTTGTTTTCTTCTGAAGTCAAAAAAGTTTGTTGTTTTTTTTTTGTTTCAAAGAAATAAGTTGGAATTGTACCCAGCACAAGGAAATAAGTATGTATATGCACCTTTAGCTGTCTATATGCTTAAGAGAGAAAAACTGAGAATGAGAGAAAAATGTCTCACTGTAGGACTGCACAGAATCTATACAGAACAGTGACAATTTTTTCAGTCTTTGGAAGAGTAGTGTGTAATTATATGATTTAAAGCTTTAGCAGCATGCAGGGGTGGCATATGTAGATGTTCACTCGATAAACTTTTTTCTTAGTTCTTTGTTAACGTCATGAGTTTCAGCACAAATCTTCCCAAATCCTTAACTTCCCAAAATGATAATAATAATATTAATAAATATGCTATTAAGAGATTCAAACTGAATGGTTCATTGACTGTAAGGTTATCATTCTGCATGTGGGCCAGCCAGTGGAGAGCACTCCTTTTCAGGGAGTTCGAAAGAGATTTGCTCACAGCAGAGGAATGCAGAAGCACAGGAATTCAAGGTTTCTGCTTTGTCCCATTGACTCAATGCCTCTTCGTTTCCTTCAAACTGTATTCACACCAGTCCCAAGCTACTTATCTTCTCTCCTTCTCTTAATTCCAGTCACATCCTCTCTAGTGCTTCTTTTAAGCCCTGTTATTTCCCTTGTGATCAGTCTCTTTATCTCTTAGTGCCACACTCCTCACTCACCTTCAGATTCATGGTCCATTCTGCCCATCTCATTCCATTCCCATACTACTGAGACTTTTACAGTGCTTTCCTTCTCCTCTAAAGAATACTTTCACATCCACCCCCTGCTTTTTCCTTTAACAGCCAAAGTTGCTTGAGTTTCCAAAGATAAATTTATTTCTTTTGGCCTATCTGTACTGTGTGTTTGGGACACAAGAAGACCATCTTGGAAATGAGCAACAGCCATCATCATATTGACCACACAATCACAAAAATTGTCATGATGAGCAAAAGCATGATAGATCATCAAAATATTGATCAGAATAGAAAGGAAAGTGTTCATACTTCTAGAAACTTCAGTGTGATAGTCAACAGTCAGTTTAAAGACTCAGTAAGGAGAGTGAAATCTAAAAGAAATGAAAATATTCCTCTATTAACGCAGGGATCTGGGAAATAAGGTGGTGATATCTGATAATAAAATAATTATAACAGTGATTTCAAAAAATTGTGAAATATCATTAACTAAATATGCCTAAGGACACTGAAAAATGTAATTTCTTCAGGTATGACAGAAATAAATTTAAAAGCAGTAGATTGGCATTCTGTCTCAATGAAGTAATATAGCCAAAAAAGGACTCATGGACAGTCTATTTGGATCAAAATTGCTTTAAAGATTCTCTAAAACAAGTTCTCTAGGCGTAGTATTAACAACTGCTATAGATTCTAGGATCAGAACTTGATACAGATCTAGAAATGTTTTGAAATTGTTACAGTGATTAATACTACTGGGAGTTGTGTCATTGTGGGAAAACTTCCCAGTTATAAAATGAGTAACAAATGAGTAATTTCTCAAAATTTGACTAACTAAAAACTTGAGTAACTCATCTTGGTAGAACCGAGTTATTCCTCGTTGTATTAGTACATGGTTTTCCATCTTACTGATTTCGTGACTGTATATATATAAATCTATTTTCTAATCTGCTTTGGTAAACCAAGGATGATATAGAAGACCTGGCCGTAGAAAGAACTTAATTAAGCGACATCAAGTTTATTCCAATTAAATTACATTGAGGAATACATAGAAAACAGATCAAGGTCCCTATCTCAGAAGATGAGTATGAGACATTAAAAGACCTAACTAGTGAAGTCTACAGATGTGCAGAAATTAGGAACTTAAATGTGAAGCTGAGTGAAATTTCTTTGAATCAGATTTATCTAAACTATCAGAAATTTTTAAGAATAGGAGGAATTTTAAATATTACAAAACAATAGGGAAGGCTCTATTTATAATTGAATGAATAATCGCATAAGAATTATTTAGCAATAAGAGGACTCTATGAGGAGTGGGAAAAGCTACATATTGGAGAATAGGAAATTTAAGAATGAAGTAAAAAACTCTTGCCAGAAGTCATTGTAAAGGAAGTTTAAATAAATAATACAAAGATTCTCAGACATATCAATAGAAAAAAGAAGTAAACTTTCTGTGAAGTGGGGAAAGAAATGAAAACATTGATTTTTTTTTTTCTCAGTTTTTAGACCAAGGTGATTGATTGATATAAAGATATGGAAATGCAGATGATCAGACTACATGGATTGTCTTGCTTGTAGCAGGGTGGATACTCCCATTACAAATAAGGGGACTATATTAACACTGCATAAGGTACTGGTATAATTTCATCCAGAAAACCCTCATGTTCAATAGGGAGAAAGAGCAGAAGATGATGAATGGGGAGACAGAAAATATGTTTTAAAGGAGACATTAAAGACTTTTAATTTATTGTAAAAAATAAGAAAACACTAAAAAAGGGACACTGGGAATCCAAAGTCTTCTCCCATCTTTACTTAGCACAGCACTAGTTTTTTTTTCTTCTTTCTTGCTCTCTTCAACCACAAATGTCTATATAAATATGTCTATGTAAAGGAATTTTAAGAAGGATGAGAGAGGGCTGAGGTGTTTGTGCCCAGGGTATGGCATCATCTAGTGGTTAATGCACAAACATGGAGCACAGGCTCTGCCCTTCTCAAGACTGCCCCATATTCAGTTTATCTGCGCCATAGGTGAGTAATTTGTCAGCTAGTCTATATGAATGGTACTGTCAAACTGGATTGTGACAGATCTGTATGTGTGGCACAGGTGTCCCAACTGAGAAATGCCATTTTGACCATGCAAATGAGACTAAAGTTAAGGCCCTAAGGAACTTCCTTGGTAAATCAAAATAATTCTTTAGCATTAGGTGTAAAGTTAATTATTCAATTACTGTTTAATACTTATACTTTTAAAAGTAGTATGTAATCAGGGTGGATCTCACTCCTCTATAGTTGGAAACTGTCAGAAATATATTTGTAGAGGGAAGTTAATGAACGTATGAAAAAACTGACATGGTATGCTTGAAATTCCTAAAAGATTTTGACGTAGGCCATTACCGAAGACTCTCAAAGAAATTTAAGCTGTCATTGAATCAGAGGAAAGGTCTTCTTGCAGAATTGCTAACTGGTTAATAATTAGGAAACAAAAGGTAGAAATAAACGGAGGAAGATTATGAAGTGAGTCTCCCAGGATTTCTGCTGGGATTTATACTGTTCAACATATTCATAAATGAGCTGAAAATGATGTCGAATAATGAAGTGATAAAGTTTCCTTATGAAACGGAATTATTCAGGGTACTCAACGTTAAACCTGACTGTAATGAGTTGCAGAAGGATGTCATGATGCTAAGTGACTGAAAAATAAAAAAAAATAAATGTGAGTTTAATTGTTGATAAAGACAAAGTAAAGCACTCTCTCCCCCAGCAGTTAATTATATATACAGAATATTAGAATCTAAGATAGCCTTTGTTGCACATGAAAAAGTTCCTCATAACAGTGTATGTAGATGATTCCCTAAAAACTTCTGCTAACTGGTTTGTGACACTCAAAAAAATGTTAGCATTATAAAGAAAAGACTAAGAACAAGAGAGAAACCAGCTAAATATCCATTTCATGAGGATAAGGGTTATAGTAATCCATTTTGAGTCCAATGTGTAGTTACAGTGAGCCTATCTGTAAGATTACAAAGTGTGTTGAACTTACTTTAGTGTCTGTGTAAGGGAAAACTAGAACCAATCAGCATTGAAAAGAAATCCTTGAAAATGGGGTCTATGCAGCTGTCTATCTCTCTATAGATTGAGATCTATCTACTGTCTGTAGAGTGAAGTCTATCTATTTGATTGGAATCTATCACACTGAAAAAGATAAGGAAAAGGTTTGCAGGCAATGACTGTACACTGTTACTTTGAAGAGAAGAACTAGGGGTGTCTAGGACCTTTAAAACAAAAGAAGTACTTTTTCTTACAGTGTATAATTACTTTGTGGAATTCCTGACAGCAGGATGTTGTGGAAGCTAAAATTATCACTGGATTCACAAAGGACTTAGATTCCTAGCAGAGGGGCTATTAATCACAGTGGTCTGTATGCTGATTCCAACCCAAACTTAAAATACTGGTTGCTAGAAACTGAAAAATATTTGAGAAGTGGAATCAGTCTATACTTGTCCCTTGTACAATCTCTCTGTACATCCTCTCTCTGTGTATTTTTCACTTGTCTTGTCAAAAAGAAGATATTTGCTATATCTTTTTCTCTTTCTTTGGACTAGTGTGAATATTTCCAGTTTTTTATAGTTTGATAGGTTGAATAGTGTGAAGGAGAAAGAGGTACAAAGCCAAGAGTTAGCTGATTCTACAAGAAGTAAGCAGGACTGGTCACAAAGTATGCTTAGGCAGGATAACAAGAGAAAACTGAAGAATGAGCAGAGGAATGAGGTTCTAGGGTGCCTTTCAGAGAGTAATAGTGTGAAATTATCTCTAAGCTTGTTTTGGAGTGGAGAAGTATTTATGAGTAGTCTGAAAGGAATACCCAACTGTGGTAGCGGAGATTCACCACAAGGTTTCTTCTAGTCCTATGTCCTAAAGAGAAATCTGAGACTTCTGAGGCAGACCATCACAAATAGAAATGTAGAGCTCTATGCACGAAGCTGAGTTCAGTTGCTCCAAGTTCTACCTTTGAAGTTTCTTTAACATCTAATAGTTAGAAGCAAGCTAATAAAACTGGGGGAAAGCTGAGATGGCTAAGTAATAACTATTTTTGTGATGTATTATTGCTACAAAACAGAGGAAGAGTATTTATAATGCATAAAGGTTTCACTCATCCTTTGCATTTGTTCTGGGTCTGTCAAAACAAGTTCACACTATCGGGAAAAATCTTGTCCCTGCCCATGTCTTCACAACAATAGGGTGATGTTAGTGACACTCAAGGCAAATTTGTCCCATCTTGTCTTTCATTGTCACTGTTTTTTTTTCTTTTTATGCGTAAATATGTCTAGTAAACTCCTAACTCATAATATAAGACTAAAGTTTTTAAGTCTGAAGTATGTATGAAGTCAGCACGACTCCTTTTTCTTAATTTATGGCTTATAAGAACATCAAGTTAAGTTATCCTAAGTGGTCAGAAAAATAAAAAGTCAGGAAACAGCCTTTTCCAGTCTCTACTGCAATGGTTATGGAGTTCATAGTGAAATGTCAGTGCTGCAGGAGAAGCAGATTGCTGTGGCTGAGCACATATTCAGATGAGTTTACAGTGTGTCAGGATGTTGAATTGTGTCAGAAAAGAGCAGGAGTGATTCAACATGATCATATGATATTTTGTCCTGGTGTGGTTTTTTTGTATATGTGTATACACACACCGTGGAGGAGGCAAAGGAAATGTGAAGTATATAAAACATCTGAGCCATTGCATTGCAGCTGGAGGACCACATATTCTGTGAGTCAATCTGTACAGCTATGGTGGGCTGGATATTGTCCCCAGGATAGGTGAGAATTGTCAAAATAGCTACTTTTTCCATTTTTTAAAGAAAGGAATAGGCTAACATCACTGTTTTGGATGTGTATACCACAGACATAATATCTTGCCTTAAAATCCTTTTAAAAAGTTGTTGATTAAGGTTTTTTTCAACATTTTAAGCTTCTGGCAGTTAAACACAGTGAATTCTTTTGGCCAAGAAGTCTTTGGTGATAAATTCTGTTTTAAAAAAATAAACCAAAATTTGCATCCAACCTATTCACCTGAAATAGCTGACGTTATCTCAAAGATATAGGTGTCAATATGTAGAATAACTGTAATTGCAAGCACAGGATGCATTGGTATGACATACAAGTATAAGCCTACCTTATTTATCTAAAATGACTTCAAGTACCCTCAGAATATTGAATACAACAGTTTCACAATGGGTTCTCAAATTCACTTATTAATTAACACAGACTTAGTAAACTCCCAGTTTTAGATTCCTGTGATAACTTTAGCAGTGACTTAAATGGAATGGTAAGAACAGGAAAAAAAGCCACTTTTTTTTTTTTTTTTCCCTGCCAAAAAAACAGATCTCATAATAATTAATAATGTTGTTTCCTAATTTCATCTCTTCCCCCATCTGCTTTCTTCTTTTTTTTCCCCTTCTCTTGTTTCTCTGCCTCTCAATTTCCTTCCTCTATTTCCTTCAAAATATCCTATTTCCTGCTCTTCTTTTGCATGTACACATTTGCCGGTTACATGGTTCCCCATGCTGACACCCACCATCTGGTACTACCTGTCTGCCTCATCACTAGCACCCAGTGACTTTAAGCATTTCCCTTCAACAGCTGTGCAGGAGGTCTTGGTGTAGCTGCTATGCTCATTTCTTCAGAGTGACATCAGTTTCTGTCCCTTTCTCTTTCATAGAGTTGTACCTCCTCAACACCGAACTCCTCTTGGGAAACTCATCGTCTTCCTCTACAAGAAATTAAATGGACTGTGCTGCTTGCCTCAGTTTACATTATGATATACAATATTTACATTGTTATTAGTCCAGCTTAAAGTGTCCTGCTTCTGTGAAACTTCTCCAAACGGTGAAAACTGGGAATCATTTCATGATGGAGGGGCATAGTATTATTAAACACTCATTCATAGCCATATCACAGACCCATGCAAGATAATATTTTTCTGTGGTTGCCACAAGCAAAACCATCCAATTATTTCTTTCCCAAAAAACATGTTCTCCTATTTATTCAAAAGCATATTTGCCCAGGTTGACATGATACTACTGAACACAGGAAACCATTATTCTTCCAACTCACTTCTGTCTGCGTGAATAGGCTGGCTTCTTATATCTTACTTTTTTTGTGGATTGGGTCTTCTTCTCTGATAACCTTGAAAATGAGGTCTTTTTCTTTCCTATTGGCCTTCTGTAGTGAAAGTGAATCTTAGGTAACGTAGTAATTTTTATCTTTTAAAAATATTTCCATCATCTTCATTGTGAGTAACAAATCAGTCTTGAGGAAAATGAAAATTGTTAAAGACTGAAAATCTAATTTTTCTAGTTAAAGCAATCAAGGTTTTTTGAAATTCTTTAAATTCTAGCATAAAACTACAGCATGGCAATTTTTTTCACAAGAATTTCAAAATCATTAGTTTTTCTTTGAAGTTAATGATGACTAATAGTCTACACATAACTTCGTGTTTTTCATTATTGCAATTTTTTAACCACAGCCATTTCTTTATACACTGTTGATCTGTTTCACCTTGTTTTCAGAAAACCTTTAATGCAACTACCCAAACCATCTCAGGTATGTTTCTTAATATCAAAAGACTGATAGGAAAAAATGTGAAACAAGAAACTGATACAGCAACAAAGTAATAGATACCTCTCAAACAGCCTGCAGTCTAAATCTGCATCACTTCATCCTTTTACTCTGATCCCTAAATACATCTGGTCACAACTGCCTCCAGCAGCTCAAGTTTCCATGAACTTTACACAGGGAACATGACTGACTTCAAAGGGCCAGCTCTGCATTTATTCTTCAATGTTCCTGCAATGCATGAACGCCATTCTGCTCGTTATTACCTTCTAGTTCTTCTATGGAAGTATGAGATGTCACCTAAAATGAGGACTAGCATTATCAGAGGATTTGTCAGCTGATTTCAGATTTTGAACTGTACTAACTTACAGGTGGATTCATACAGTCTAGTTACAGTCTAGCTACAGTCTAACAAAGAAAAATATGCCACTTCAAAATTCAGTCCAAATGCCTGACAGATTGAGGTGCTTATTTCTTGCTATTGACTAAGAAAGGAACATGAACCTACTCAAGTTAGGTAGGAGAAGTCCAGATGTTGAATTACAAGTGATATTTTGGGAACCCTTGCCATGCATCTTATTCTCAGTAAATATACTTTGGAGCCTTACGGAGAAGATACCTCTTCTAATGGTTTCATTGTTCTTTCTGGCATACAGTGCTGACACCAAATGTGATTCTTGCTGGTTATTCTCTTCTTTCTCTAGTGGTGACTAAGCACCGTACATCAGCATCAATTATAGGCTCCTTTGGTCTCCTACCACTGATTAAATGTGAAATTTGAGCAAAAATCTGCTAGGCTGGCACACTGACTGGATCCTGCCTAAAATTACTGCTCTGCTAATTTACAGAAGGATGTTTTCATTATTACATTTGACTCTTTTAAGTAAAACTAGGATGATATTATCCTTGCTTCACAGACATCGGATTATTTCAGTTTAAATGGAATTGATACCTACTACACAGTTATGTGGTCAGGCAAAATTATGAGTGAGAGCCCTTCCTCCTTGACTTTTAGTTTTATGATAACTGGACTAAAAATGACTCTGTGTGTGTTTGTGCATGTTAGGGGAAGGGAAGAGGATTTCACAGGTCTATGAGGGTCCTTTGGTGAATCTGGGATTCTTATTTCCACATTTGATCTAAAACTGGAAGAGGTAGACATATCTACTAAAAATTCTACATTCTTAAGCTTTTTAGAATTTTTAGAATCAGAAAAACACCAAAGTCATGATCATGGCTTTAGAATCAGGGAAGACTATCACAGTCATCTTCTCCGAGCTTCTGTATAAGAAAAATCAAAGATCTCCATAAAATTATTTTTGCATCAAACCCATGTCTTCTGTCTGAGGAGCAGCATAGCTTTCATGGAAGTACTAAAATACTGCTCAACCATTATGGGATGTAATAAAATTGTGAGTATTGACAAAGCTGAATCCAGTATTCATCTTTTATTCCATAGAGTTTGCAGGAGTGATGGAGTTGGCAAATCAGTCGCAGTATCTTTGAGCTCCAGAGCGTTAACCTCATAATAAACCATCTGCTCTCTGTATGACAAACTGCGATGCAGCACATTGTCGGTATTTACAAATGATAAATAATAATAATAATAATAGATCTGTTTCTATAGTGCTTCCAGTGGATAGCAGCTGATCATGCTTACTGAGTCCAGGGAAGGAATGCCAAAAGGAAAACAAATTAATCTAACCAGCTGTGGAGCTATTTTTGAAAAACTGAGGAATTCAGCTGGTTGCTTTCTATTGCCTTTAAAGGTGGTAGAGCAGTATCTCAAAGTGATCCATGCAACTTTCATATGAAAAGGGATTTAGATTTGCTTTTGAAGCATTTGAGGGAACTACTGGACTCCAGTGGCTCACAGAATACTTGTACATGTGAATGATGCCCATAGACATGGCTCCATGCCTAGTGTCTGAAATCCAAGGTCTCTCTGTCCGTCACTTCTTGCACTGAAGAAAACACAGCATCAGAGTGCCTGCCCAAATGTCACAGCTTCAAGGCCTACTGACGCCTGCACACGTACCCCACGATGAATGCGGCATCATAACTCCAAGGCTGTTCTGTGCCTCAGCTCTTATATGGATGTGAATGCAGCATCTCAAGTCCAAGGTCTTTTTCTGCCAAAACTGGTACACTGCAGTTCAAAAGCAGTTACAAGGCACTTGTTTCTGCCAGGGCAATTTAAATGAGGAGGGTTGAAACTTAGAGCGGTTGTGATTCTGTGTCTTGCAGAAGCATGCTGTAAAATCAGCCTGCAGAAAAAGGAGAAATGCCATGAAAACTGTTTTGCTCTATAAGTGAGACTTGGCAGGTCTTCCTCAACTGTCCCAGCAGCCTTTTTCCCCTTTTTTTCATCTGGCAATGTGCCTTAAAAAGACCTCAAAGGCCTTTATATGCTGACCAAAGAAACTCTTTCTATAAACAAGCAAAGAAGGGTTTATATTAAATGTATGTTGTTTATCATTGCCATTGTTGCAGTATATTAAGATAACAGGCGAGGCAGAACATTGACAGCTCCTAAAGCCACTGAATAAACCTAAGCCTGCACGTAGCTTACTGCCTGGGGCTCCTTAAAGCTACTGCTTTGGTTTTCCTGCTGCCTATGATTGTTGATTTCTATCAAAATGAGTTAGAAAGCAACTCATCATGCCTATATAATTCCATGCACACTTCCTCTCACCTCCAAACGGGAAGGTCAGTTTCTGGACAAACTTTGTTTCTACAGCTTTGAAAGTGTCTGTTGTGTTTCATTTTGGTTTGAGTGGTATAATTATCAGTAATTATTGGGAAATGAACAGGAGTCAGAGGCAATTCCAAAACCACCCAGAATAAACTGTACATTGTTGTAAGGCTGTAGCATGGCTGTTTTACAGAATTAGCATTCTGAAATAGTTGGAAGTGACAGTTTCCTTTTCAGGGAGCAAAGAGGGCAGAGAGCTACAACTGCTGCTTTAAGGTTAATCTTTACATTCAGAAAGAAGTTTGAGCTGGAGAACACAGGGGCATGGAACAGATCCCTGCATAACCCATTTTTCCTTTTAAGTGAATCTTCTTGGGTGAAAGAGTTCTTATAAGGCAAGCATAAGACAATCAATGAGATGTCCATTAAAGAACAGAATTATCTGGAAAATGGTAAGTAATTATCTTATTCAGTTTTCAATGACAGACTTTGAAAACTGAGGTTCTTAGAATAACTGAGTTAGTCCCACTTTTTAATAGTCTTAATGTCCTCTCTTTCCCCAGGTAAATTAATAAATAAATGTCATGTTGCATGAGTTCAGTCAACTGTGAGATAATGAGGACTGTAAAGCAGAGAACTTGATGAGTCACTGATTGCTAATGGACTACAGATTCTTGTGTTTAAAGATTTACCCTTCCCTTCTCCCCCCCCTACCTTAAATACTGCTTGATTGTAAAACATAAGTGGCTTCATGATCTGAACACAGACACTAGTGTCTACATCCAGACTGTGATGGATAGTGGTTGTAGGGCCTTAAAGTAGAGTCACATTTCTCAGAAGCCTGGGCAGAATTGAAATCTTCTGCCATAAGAACTCATCCTAGGTCAGTAGTATCCCCCTCATAACAGTGGCTGAACAGCACTGTGGATGCTGTATGCACAAAGCATCTGTGGAAGGTTGCACTGGTCTCTTCCATCAATACTGTTTTTCCACTGTTTCCCCAAGACTGACTCTGAGTACTGAGACCTGACTGAATAATTTAATTTCATTATGGCAGATGTAAATGAGGCAGAACATATATCTGAATCCAATATGTGTGTGACCATGGATAGGATGGGTACATTTCTGTTATAAGAGTGACAGAATGAACTTTTGATTTCCAAATGCACTCCAGAAAGATTCCATGAATGCCATAGGCTACAGGAAGCAACTATAGAGTAACATAGCATCGGCTTCTAGAGTAGTTGCTCAAACTGCAATGAAGGGAGAGCAGAAAGCCAGAGATGAAGAACCAATTAAAAGGAAGAACCTGTTCTATATTAATCTATACTAATATTAACTGTACAGACTTCCCACAACTGCCTAAAGCAGACTTTTACATACAGCAGTGCTCTTGAAGTTTGGTGCATGAGTAAAGATACAGACAGGTTTAAAATCCCACTGAGTCTGGAGCTGAATTTTCTGTCCTCACACTGTTAGGTATGCACAAAATCAACTGCCTGGCCTACACTAATCCCAATTGTAGTCAAGTCTGTTTCCTGATATAAACATGTATATCTGAATTAAAGTCTATTTCCCTCAAGAAGCTCATGCATTCATTTAAATTCAAAGCCTATTTGATCATACCCATGGCTGCTGCAGTGGTCTGTGCATAAATAGAAGATCCATAGCTAAAAAAGAATCCATTAGAAGTGCAAAGAGGAAGTGAAGGGTGTGAATTTGGTGATTATGACGGTGAATGATTAATAGCATGTATTAGTGTCAAACATAACACAGACAGACACTGCCCCAGTCATGCAGGTCTGCTAGCACTTAAGAATTATATCTTCTACCCTTTCTACTTCAGTCTTGAGCCGTTCTAGGTCTGGAAACAGTCACCAGTGCAAAATTATTAGCTATTTTGTAATGAGAACAAGAAGAGAAAAGAATATCTTAGTAAACATTTGTCCTTGGGATTACAGAGCCAAAAGTCTGTAGAGATAGGACCCCACTTTCATTTGCAGCATTTATGTTTCTCCTTTGAATTAATGCTAGATAGTAGATCCTCTCGACCCCATGAATGGCCAGAGAGCAAAAGAACAGGTATAAATACCAGTTTTGTTTATCGTGTGTACCAGCTTCCTTTTACCAACACAATTTTGTAATTGAAACTTTTAAATGTATTTATAACTTGAAGTACAGAAAGGCTTCCTTGAGGTTTTTTTCTACTTCAGAGTAAAATACATTTTTCATTATTCAGTTGCTCTGCCCTGTTTCCTCCATTCAAAATACAGTAAGAGCTGCTGAAAGCAACCAAATCTTACACTGAAGGTTGAAATTTGCTTTCTTAATGTCTTCTGTCTTGATAAGCAACAGTTTGTGATGCACTTACTCGTGTACTTACTTGTTTCACTGTGTGTATTCTGCAGAAGGATACCTGGCTTTGATCAAAGATATCATTCCACTTCACCAATGCTGATTTATTTGGTAATTTTTTCATAAAACAAGCTCATAAAGCAGGAGTTACCTGGCGTGAGCATATGTAAGCTAATTGTATCAATATACTGACAGCAGTTTCTCCTAAATGATTGTACAGCTCAAGAGAAATACAGTTATTTCTTTCAGCTGAAAATATATCAAGATGTTATTTTGAAAAGAAACTCTTGACATTCAGCTTTACTTTTTGTAACATTAATGTCAATGCTCTTGTCAGAAGTCCCCCTATAAATCTGAGCTGTGAGACCTTGAGCAACTTGTGAATAGGATAAAATGTAATGTAGAATGAATCCATAATAGTGCAGTCATATCTACTTTTTAAGCAGTATTTTAAATGCAGATGTATTTCCAGATATACAAGTAAGGGGGATAGAGGAATAGAGGAACCCAGGACTTTGTATGAACAGGTCTTTTTGTGTTCTGTTCTAGAAGTAGTTACTCATTTCCTGTTTGACTTTGAGAGGTCACATACACTTTCTTTCCTCATCAAAAAAAAAAAAAAAAAA
>VWZK01015569.1:84813-108198 GCA_013396935.1 Baryphthengus martii | reverse complement strand
AAAAAAAAAAAAAAAAAAAAAAGATAATAAGTAAGAAGGTAATATTTTCAAAGAGTTAGTTACTGTGAATTATTAATTGTGGTCGCCAGTCTTTTAAAACGTCTGAACATTAAATACACCTGTAGTTCCAACTAGATGATCACAAATATTTTTTTTTTAAACTGCGTTCATCTTCCAGAAAGATTTTAAAATAAGGGAAATTAGATGATCATGAACCAAACTGAGACATTTCTGACTGTGGGATATTAAAATGTGAACACTTTGTTTTGTCTCTGAGTTTCTCTGAGCTACAGTTAGAAACGTGTAACTGTTACCCTTCTCAGTGGCCAAGTCTGCTTTCATCTGCATTTTTTAGAACTGTGTATACCTAGAATCAGTGAAAGAATTTGGCTGTGATATTTAGTAAACCATTTTCAAAATCTCCATGAGCAATGAGAAATACAAAGACAAGTTTTATAGGTTACAATACCTTTCCTGAGGATATTGTCTTCCAGAGTGGTTTTATGTGAACAAATCTTTAAATATCTGGCTAGTCAGATAGCCAGGTATTAGTACAAAAGCTTACTATTCATGGGCCAGAACAATTTTCTTCTCTGAGAATAAGAAAGCAGTGCTTACTCTGTTTGGCCTCAAGATCAGAGGAATGGTGGTCTTCTGTCAAAAGCTTTTTCCTCAGGACGTATTCCTAGGATTATGATGTGACAATAATTTTCTAATTGCTACTAACTACTCCTTAAGGACTGAATTGTAATGGAAGCTTTTGGGGTTTTTTGTGTTTTGTTTTGTTGGGGTTTTTTTTGCTTTAACGTGAATCAGCTGAATCAGAACCTTTATTCCTGGTGGGGAGTTTAGTACCAGGATTTCGGATTTAAAGACTTTTTTTCCTGCAAACCCTTGGTCTGGAATGCTCATATGTTTAAAATGAAAGGAGGCTACTAAAAGCATTTTCAACGTCTTATCATTCTTGTTACAAATGACATTTACAATAATTTTTTTAGAAATTCATTGTGCTTGCAATAGACTTTTAGCTTGAAGCAAATTATTCCATAATTATCTGTATCAGGGCTTTCTATGCTGTGCTGCAAAGCATCTGATACTGGATACTGCCTGAAGAAATGTCATTAAAGACTATAGATCTGACCCTGCATGCAATTCACAGAATTGCCAAGAAGTTTCTTAGAAGTGGCAACTAAAAGTCTACTCCAGCCTCCCTCTCTCTCACAGCAAAATTAGTTACCATGCTGGGTCAGCCTTAGTTTTGTTCAGATGAGTCTTGGAAACCTTTAAAGACAGAGAAACTATCTCTCTGGGTAAACTGTTCCCTTGCTGCCATACTCTCCAAGTGAAGAACGAAGAACTTTTTCCTAATGCATAGCCTGACTCTCGTAAACTGCAGCAGGTCCTCTTGTGCCTTGTTTTACCATCTGCTACCAGAAAAGTTTGGCTCCACTATATTTGCAGCTCCAGATTGTAGACTTGGGTTAGATCATCTTGGCTTACACTTTTGGTAGGCTTAAGGACCCAAACTTCTTCAAGTTTTGCTCCCAGGCCCTCAGTTGTATTGGTAGTTATCTGCTGGACCGTGTCATTTCTCAGTAACTCTTTTGGTACCCCAAAACCCAACAGAGCATCCCAAATGCAGTCTCACTATTGTCAGGCAGAGAGGGATATTAACTTTCCTTGACTGACTAGCCCCACTCCTCCAGGTGTAGCCAAATAACCAGTTTGCCTTATGGTGCAAGCACATTGACTAAAAAAAATGTAGTTTTGATGAGACCAGTAAAAACATTGCTAGAAACTCTTATGACTAAAATAAGACTATCTTGTGGCTTCCACCTCCAGTTTGTTCTCCTGTGCAACTGATGACTGTAATTGACAGAAAGCAATGTATAATTAATCAACACAATTATAATTAATAACACAGTTATAATTAATAACACATTTGACAATCACGTTGATTTCCAGAATTCATATATCATGTTAAGAGGTAGCTAGCATGCTTTTTATGATAAAAAAATGTGAATATTCATATTACATCCTCCCTGCAATATTAAATAAAATATACACTTTTTTCAACATTGTGTTGCATGCTTGATACAGTATAAAGTAAAGCAAAATGAGACCTTTCAAATGTAAACTTTTTTTTTATTGCTAAAACGAGGAACATTAAAATAACCACTTAGCATGTATCATTGACATCATTTTATAGTATTTGACATACACATGTAATAACAGCACAATCTTCAAAGCTGAGTTACTCTTTCCATAAACTATGATTTTAACAGCTCTGTACTTTTATCATTGCATAGATGTGATGCTTACAGTCTCATTTCGAAATACTTTCTCATCAGGAAGTTTTGGTAGTATTAGAAGAGCTTTTCCAGAGGAAAGCATAAAGGACTTGCAATAGCTAGCAAGCATGACATCATTAAAAAGCAATGAATGTTAGGAATATTCCTGTTCTAATCCAGGCCACACATCCTGCTGCCCTGGAAAAGAGCCAAGCCCAACATCCTTTTAGGGTTACAGGGCAGGCTGTGGCCTTTCACAGTTTGCTTTAGTAATCTCTGCATGTGGAATATTCACTGGCAGGCATTACAATAAAATCTAAAATTACTCCATCAGAGAGCTGGTGTTCCACCCTTCCTGCATTCTTCCCTGACAGTGAAATTGCCCAAAAAGAACATAGATTTCTGTGAAGGACTGTGTACAGCCATACAGACATGACGGAGTGGGGGAGGGGGGGGTGGGCAGAGGGTTGTACATAGGGTTCAACAGCATGTTCCACTTGAGAAAAAGAACACCATTTAGATTGCTTAAAGATGTGTTGTTCTTGTTGTGCTAATATTCTTATTAGTTACATTGCATGAACACATTAGGGTTTAATTCTGCAAGCTTTTTTCTTTATTTTCAGTGAATGTTCCGGATGACCAGAGAAAAAATGATCAAATCTTTCCTTTACACAGCATGGCTGTCACATCGACTGTAATGAGTGCAGTTCTCCGGGCTCAGGCACTCTGCCATACTAAATCCCTTTACAGCATCCCTTTGGGGAAAAAGGCAACTGAAAGCTGCAGCAAAATGAACAGCTAAAGACTCCTATAGCAATGATGTTACTTAGCAGACAAAAAATGAGGAGCTTAACTGATTTCAGGATGCTGCTTTTCTTATTCCCAGTTAATGTCCTCAGCACCATTTGTTGCCAGCACCTAATTTAGATGATGAAGAAAAATCATAGTGGAGACATGTAGTCTGTACTTCATATGAGAGTTTTAGGTGCCTAAAGGGTGACTTAGGGAAAATATTGCTTCTCTGACCAACTGTTGGAGAGATACACACGTCTCAGCAGCCCTCACAGTGAGATTTTGTCTCCCTTCAGTCTTCTGGAGGACTTTACTAGACATATGTTTTGGGGAAAGCCCGGATTAAGAAGTTCCTAACATTCATTCCATACCCCTCCACCAGCTGAAGCAACATTTCCTACTTCAGTTTACAAGGTTATGCAACAGTTGAACAGGCAAAATTATCCAGGTTAAATATAACTAGTCCTTATTTAACAGATTGCCCTGTGACCTGTTTTACACCATAGTTTCACAAAGTGTTGGGCCACTACAGCTCAGAAAGCCATGTAGTGCAACACAGTTTTTTAAACTGTCTTTGTCTCCAAAATCAGTCTCCTGAAATTACACCCAGAGGCACATAGATTACATGTTCCTACACTTTTATTTGATACTACAGAGTAATTAGTAATTACACTTAGTCCAAAATATGTTACAGAATGTCAGACAGAAAAGCAACATTTGACACTCAAAGTTCTTTAGTAAATACAAAGCCCAATATGAAAAAGTATATTTGGGAAAACTGTAATTTTTTATACATGAAAATAAGTCCCCATAAACTGAATGATTATTTGGAAGAAAAGAAATTATTCATAGGTAGTCATATAGTGAGAAAGGCAACAGGAACTGAAATGTCCCTAAGTGATTTATAACAAATAGCAGCGCTTCCCAGTCAAGACAATCCCAGAGAGACAAGATGAGGGAAACTCAGACACTCTGAAATGTATAATCACATCAACTCTTTGTCTTCCTGGTTTGTAACTGTTATTCTGTATAACAGGAAAGGAACTATAGTATAAAAGCAGTCTCAGATTTCGTCTATGGCAACCATTTTAGTGGCAAATCTATCCTTTTCCTTGGCTGCAGAATATATATGATATAAAAAGCTTATGGCAAAGAAATTTGTCAGAGTCTGCACCTTCTTTATACCATGATATAATGTTCTTTGATATTCACTGTCAGAAACCTTGAGAAGGGGTAGAGTTGTCTCAAGATGAATCATGACTTGCTGCTCTCTCCTCTGGCTTCTTTATATCTGATAGGACCAAAGTTAGCTACTTCTGGAAGAGTCACATCTTTCTTAACAAAGAGTTTCTTACTGCAAGGGGCTATCTCCTGTCCCTGATGAACCCCTAGCATGCTGATCAAAGTAACATGAGTTTGGGAAGGGCACAAGGAAATCCAAGCCGTATCACATGTAGACACCACTGTGAGGCTAGATTCATCATCTACAACCATTGCTAACTGTAGTCTAGAGGCAAAAATCAGGGATTCATGGTGCTAGGTATCATGAAGCTACATGAAAAATTCTGACTGTGATTTGACTTTGTGCATCCAAATGAGTCCAGTCTGCATACTCACACCTTCATATAAAACTCCAGCACTGGAAACATTGCCATACTTATTGCTTCTTCACAAATACACCTCTTTCTCACCATGACTGCAGCCTCAGACAGTTGAATGAGACCAGGCACACAGGTATGAGTGAAATACTACACTTTCCTTGCTTTCTGGAGGCCTTCTCATGTACCCATAAATGTTTTTGTAGTCTACCTCACTGCCCTAGTTAAAAGCCCCTGTGAGGGCCCCCACAGCCACAAGTGACACGAGATCACAGTTCAGTGAACATTTTGGCTAGGTGCCTCTGCCTGGTGCACACTCTGTTGCAGGAAATTATATGTAAAAACAGTGAGGTATGCAAGTAGGCGAAAGGCGGGTAGCAGGGTGCGAGTACAAACATTCCTCAGGCTGTGTGAGCATAAACCATTCCCTGCACTGCATTATGAATCCACTGTTCTCTATTCCTCTTCTGTTCGTCTTTACTCTTCTTCCTTGTCCCTCTCATGTCTGCCTTCAAATGACAGTGTTTTGTGGGAAGGGAAAACATATGATTTTCCACACTCTCCACACTCTGCATGACTCCAGAGAGAGTTGGACTACATTCACGGTAATAAATTATAAGTACCAGGCCCATTCGCTGGAGCTATGGCCAACAACTACAGTCTAGCAACATCCATATACCTTAGTTCGATTGGCTCTTGAAACCAGGTGACCATATCCAGACTGTCTGTTGGGATTCATACTGCACCTATGCTTATTCATATGCACTGACTCATACGCACTATGTGCTAGTGCTGATTTAGGCCAAAACCTCGCAAGGGATCATTCCAACTTTTTGATGGTTTAGATGGCCAAGATTCAATATTCATACTCATACCCAAGAAGTCCTTGATTCACCAGTGTGTGTGCAGTATAAGGCATATATCAATAACCATATTTACTGGACCATGCTTTGCTTGAGTTTATGGGCTGCAGACCAGGGCACTTGGGCCTTGCTCTTAGTCCAGTTGACTTAGGTTTACCATAAGTCTGTTTTCTACTGTATTGGTCTCAGCCCTTGAAAAGACAACTCCCAAAGACAGACTGAACTAGTAAGATTTGGTCTCTATATAACTGAAACATAATTTACTGACTTCAGATGTGTGTGTTTTTGGAGTGACTGTGTGTATTAACAGACTGACCTGTTTGAAAACAAATCCAGAATGGTAGCTAAGCATCAAGAATGACAGCATTTTTTCCTGAAGGAAAAAAATCTCCTTGAAGGTCATAATCATGAAGGCTTTCTAATGCAATCTGCACAGTCATGAATTGATATGAGCTAAGGCTGCTAAACATCTCACTGAATCTTTGCTGCTCCTTGGAGAACTATAATGCTGACCTTAAAGGAGACTCTTAATTCTTTTACAGGTAGGTTTAAGTCATTACACTGTACTCATGTTGTGCTTGAAAAGATGAGGCAATGATTGCTAGTCAAAACTTACCCTGTGGACCATAATTAGCATTAGATTACAGCCTTTGCTTTCTCAGTTGATATGGACTGAGCCATTTCTCAAGATACCTCAAGCAGTTATGTCGTGGTAGCGTGATGAATCAACATAAATAATTCCTAAGGATCTAGCCATCATATAGGTGTTGTAGTGGTGTTCCATTGCTGGATACTGAGTCTACATGCTTCTCTTGCTAATGGTTCATGAAACTAAATCTCTCTCTGGTTCTTCTCCATCAGACAGTATCAGCTTTTTGGAGTATATCTAACCCACACAATCAGAGTAAATACTGAGGGAATTACAGCAAGTGGAGGTTAATGAAACAAGCGTTTGGGAGTCCATAATGTTGATACTGTATAGGTGAGTCAGCTGTGTCAGAAGAATCAAGATAGACATGGGTTTGCAGGAGGACTAACTTCCCCTGCACAACCTGATGTGCAATGAGAGTAGAACAAGGCCATGCTGCTGTACTTGTGAAACAAGCTGGGAGCTCTGATTCAAAGTGTCATAAAACAACTTGTGGATTTTTTTTTAATACGACTTAGAGCTAAAATAAAAATACAGTGGAAGTATCCATAGTTCAGTTACCTGTCAGTTTCATATCCCACTATATGCATGAGAGAGAGTCTCAACAAAAAGGCTGTGTTTTAGGAATGTGAAAAAGATACTTCCCTGGAATATTACACTTCAGGGGAATCCTACTCTTCCTTTCCCTGGGTGGTGTTTCCTGGAGAAGGCCTGTCTGCTCTGTTTGGTATGGCGCTTAGTGTTTTATCCACATGGAAGCCCAGATCTGACCTTTATTTAATTGAGAATAGTGGCATTTATATCTTGTATACTTGGGAAATGTGCAGGAGAGAAATCTTATATGTAAAGTTCAGATATTTGACATTATTTCTGAATTCTTCAAGCGTTTGATCTCTTCAGTTAAAGAGGAAAAAATATTACCACTTAAGCCTTCAATTGTGTATGACATTTTTATTAAACCAATTTCCCTTCTTACCAGTATCCCATCAGGAATTTTGAATGAACCTTTTTAAAGCTCTGATGTTAGATAATACTTTATTTCCTCCTCTGTATTTAGACTCCACTAGTACTTAGACAAATTAATATGTGTTTATAACTCTTCTTCTTCAGTTATTAATATCACTCTCGAGCTCTTGGACAATCTGTTAGATTGGTCTCTTGTTCTCTGTCTCTAATAGTTTCATGGAGGACTTTGACAAGTTAGAGAAAGGATTCATGTCTTCTCTCCTAGGACAGTTCTTGCAGATTCCATGCAGTATCATACATTAAAATACTCTTGCAGAGATCTATACCTTAAATATCTTTGGAAAAAGAGAATGAAGCTCTTGGGTCACTGCTGCATACAGAACAGGAATGGGAAGCAAAAAAATCAAGCGATCTTTGCATAAGCAATGAATGTAATCAGCTGCAGCAAGTTAAGGAAAAAATGAGAAACGTTTTGTTTGGTTTTTCTTCATGTATTGTGCATTTTTTAGCAGCAACCTTGTTAGGTGAGACCAAAGATAATATCTTTGTCATCGTATATGACTGAAGAAAGAAAATATCTGTTGTCAGCGATGCCAGCTGCATCAGAGCTTCCGTAACTTCCCTGTGGAAATAATTGTTCTACAGGTTAGTGAAGACTGAATACTCAATTATTTCTTCTCTGTTTTTATTTACTAGTTAGACTCTATCCTCTAAGACACACAGTGCTGTGTTACTGGTGTGCTAGTTGGTGGGTATTTCAGAGATTGTGCTAGAATACAACTATGATCAAAATAAAATCAGACACACAAGAACTTCTTGGGAAGGTGAGGGAGAGCTTATTGGAATTAGAGCTTGGATAAATTTAAAATGTTTTGTTCCTATGCTGATGGGATTGCACGTTTTTTTGAAAAAGCATTATTCTCCAGCTTCTATAAGTGTCAGGAATGTGGGTGGTGTTTTCTCAGACCAGTGCTCTGGGTCTATTGAACAAAATATGTCTGAATGAACGAGAAATTTTCAATAGGTTTGCTTTACTTGAGAATGCCTACTGATTTGTATCTCTGTCAGACGGTTTGTCTAGCAAGTTACCTAAACTGTTTTGTTTTTTATTTCTTTTTGCTCATTTATTACACAGCCTTCACTTTTAGAATGTACGTTTTTAGACACATATCTTGTTTGCAGAACTGCGGAATTCTCACAGCTATTGCTCAAGCCATTGTGTTCTGAACACATAAAATGACTGCTGATGCAAAATAATACAAGATAGCTTAAACTGAAGGTACTAGGAAAAAGTTGCAGAGGTAATAGGCTGACAAGGCAAAAAAACATTATTGAAATTCTATGTCAGTAGATGTGAAGTGATGCAAATAGAAAAATAAAACAGCAAGCAGGTATTCTAAATACACACATAAAGGATCCTAAATTATTCAGCACTACTTAGGAAAGAAATCTGGAAGATCATAGAATCATAGAATTGTCAGGGTTGGAAGGGACCTTAAAGGTCATCTAGTTCGAACTCTCCTGCCATGGGCAGGGACACCTCCCACTAGGTCAGGTTGCTCAGTGCCCCATCCAACCTGGCCTTAAAAGCTTCCAGGGATGGGAATTCCACCACCTCTCCGGGCAACCTATTCCAGTGGCTCATCACCCATTATGTAATCAGTTTAATTGTCTGTGATGGTTAAAAGACAGAAAAAGAAATGTAAGAGAAAGAACAAAGGGAAAAAACTGCTGTATCACAAACTGAACCTGAGAATGCACTTGTATTTTGCATATTAATTTCCTCGTTGGATTATTTGCTCTATATTTATCTTATTTTTTGAACTCTTTCTCCAAAAGTCCATTATTGACTATTCTACAAATTATTACATTGAACAAGCTATTACACCACAGGTAATTTTTTGTCTGACACAATAAATCTCTGAAAACTCTGATAACTGATGTATCAGACTGGGAATTGAAAATTACTGGGAAATGTGGACATTCATATTTCTGTGTCTAATGCTCACATCAGTGAAATCAGTATGAACCCTCCTTCAGTTCACTGGGAACTTGAAACAGAAACCAGAGTCTGTGCAGTAAATATGTCTCCATTTATACAAGCTAATTACGGAAGATCAAGACACACACTTGCTTGTTAGCACACCAGCAGTCCTCTGAGTTCATTGTTGGTATGCTCCTTTTCACACTTCTGGCTGAAATACACAGATGTCTTGTTGCAGGCACTCAGGAGATGCTTGCAGGATAGTGAAGGTTGCATGTAGCTGAAAGATAGTGCAGGCGATGGACTGTTTCCAAAAGACAACATGGATAAGGTGATCCTGTTCCACAGGGAAGAAAGTTTAGCTGCCTGGATGCAAGTTGTCCCATTCTGCCTACTCCCAGTGTCAGAAAATGGGCTCTGGCCCATTTTTTTTTTACCAGGACAGATATAACCTATGAGGATGAGTTCTGTAAGAAAGTCTAATAAATAATTATCTGTCTTCAGAACAGGATGTGAATAATGTACAGTAAATAAATGTGGATACATACACTGAAGACAGAATAAAATGAAATATCTAGTAGATCCCCTCTGTAACCATTCATCATCTAGCATGGGTAATGAGGTAGAGGTCTTACGGAGAAAGAATGTAAACGTGTAATTCAAGGCTATTTCATAACCATCATCCCCAAAGTAGAGGGATTGAGAAGTCTTAGGCAAATAGTTTAATTTCCATCTGAATGTTGAGACTTAAAATAATTTCGTGTGATTTTTTTCATGTGTATTTCACTCTGTAAACGTGTCTGCACACAGTCCTATGCTTACAGGATGGAACTACACTATCAAGTATTTTAGATGAATAAGAGAAAGCCTTTATAGCAAAATAGTTCATGCCAAGATCCCAGTGTGTTACAGACCAGAGCAGATTAAATTAGCTCTAGCCTGGTCCTGTAGACCTAATGTTCATTACAAAGTGGAATGGCCATTCTGTAGTGCATCTTCTGGTTTAGTTTCAGTTGAAATGATCCCTTTTCAGCTTCTCTGAAACTTCTGCATGAAGTGAACTGAAGTAGTATTCAAGAGGGCAATCAAGGGACTCATGTCAAATGTACAAATGTCAAAGAAGAAAGTTCACCTGGAAGCTGACATTTGTTTATATGTGTAAGTTTACACAAATGAGAAGAAAATTTTCTGTACAGAGAAGCTCTGTATCTGTCATTTCCTGACTCAGCACAAGGGATGTTATGGCAGAAAGTGACATTTTCAGAAGATGATGCTTCACCCTCACAAAAGCAGTGATGGTGAAATATTCATTGCTCTCTGAACTGCCTTTTTTTTAATCAAAGAACCATGGAAAATCAAAATTACATTTAGTATTTAAATTCTGTTCTTATTTTGATGTGTTCTGAGGTTCTCACAGCGTAAAGTTTTGGACTTCTGTCAAAAATGGTTAAGTGAAACCCTAAGCATGCCATCTGACTGAGTCTAGTATGACATGCTGGGCCTATAATGGAATAAGTTTGTGAGTATTATAACGTAATCAATGTCTATATCCCAAATACATAAATAACTGCTTCCACATCAATTCTATATGTTTTTTTTCTGTTTATTTGGTTTTTGTGGGATTTTTGGGAATCCCTGTACTTTTTAATTATTAAGAATATTTCAATGGATAGCAAAGCTATCTCTTTCTGAATATTTGTCTTAATTTTGGTGAAGTGTATCATGATGGCTCTTTGCATGTGCACGCGGGCATTCATGTTTATGTTTAATTTGGAATTAAATATTGAAATCTTAATTCTGTATTAAATGTAGTCTTTTTAGTATATTTAGTTAAATCCTGTTTTATTGTCTAGATGACAAATTAGAACATCTATCATTGCATAAAAAGATACTTGCAAATGGAATGTTAATAGCACCTATTTATTTTAACTCTAAGATCTGTGTCTTGTTACTAAATAGTACAGAAAATTAGTTTCGTGTTAAAAGGCTTTTCTTGGCATAAAATTTCATCAAGAACTGTCTAAAAACACTTTTGTGCATCTGAGTGGACTGTAATTCTTTAATAACATAGCTGAATTGCTACAAGAAAGAAGGACACTGACTGCTGTTATTAGTTGTTGTTCTGTATTTTAAGAAGAGAGATTAACAGAATCCAAAAATAGAATGTTTGCTGCAGTCATGGTAACACACATTTGAAATTTTGCAAATGATAGCTCACAATATTTTAACAAGGAAGAGATGGTATCATATCAGATAAGCTCAGCACAGATTGAAAGCTAAGCCTTTTTCATTTGGGCATTGTCTGCCTGTGGGCAAGTTTACGTCTTTGTAAGTTCAGGAAAAGTAAAATTATAGCCCAGATCCAACACAATCATGACTACTAACAGCATTAGTATTTCAGGAGCATATAGTATAGTGTTTCTTTGTTAACTTGAAGCATTTTGATTTCTATTTATTGCTATTTGTTTATCCATACAAGATAAATAAATCCATATACAGCAACCACTGTCATGGCTCAGTTTAGGGCGCTTGGATTAATAATATTTTGTATTAGTGTTTTAGCAGCTGACTGCTGTGCACTATAGAGTCTGCTTTGGTGCTTTAATCCTCCACTGGTTAGCTGCTCTGACTGCCACGCTTGCTTTTGCTTCCTTTGTGTATATAATGACACTTCTGAGTAATCCAGCTGGCATGGTGAAACGGAGGTAGACTGACGGCAGCAAGTATTGTGGGGTCATGCTTATTTTGTCTTCAAGCAGATTTCCTGTGATGCACTTGGAAACGTAACATTGTGGCCACAAAGAGGATACACTTATTGGTACATATAATTATTTACTGGGGGGAAAAAAAAAGAGAAGTCTTGGTTTTATTTTCCATTGGTAAGACATAAAATAGAAGGTGGGAAAAAGAAGTTTAAATCCTTGTACCAAAGTCTGTCATAAGTGACCAAATAGAACTTGAGTAAGGCAAACTGAGATTTTGGTCATGGCAAGACTAGCCAAGCAAACATAGCAGAGACGAAAGTGAGTGTGAGAGACCCAAGAGTGGTGCTGGGGTCAGAGCAGTACCAGAGCAGTGTGCAAACCCTTCAGAAAGAAATCCTATTTCTAGTGTTGCCTTGGTGTAATTGTTCAGCCTGGATTGTCAAGCCCTGTCCTCCTAAGCCACAAGGCTGGCAGAATGACAGGCACTAATTCAGAGATCCTTCTGCATTAGAGATACGTCCCAAATTTCCTCAGTCTGGTGACTTGGACACAGTCCTCCTTAGATCTCTGTTCACATTAGGCAGAGTGGTGATTCAAAACCTGGTCTTTAGCATCCTACCATAAGAGCATAAACTAGGATGATTTAAGTAAACTGAGCATACAGAATCAGACAGTTCTTCACAGATCCAGACTGTATGCCTTCAGGATTGGCTTAAGTGCCCCACTGGAGTGGAGATATAGGTTCAGGTGACAGGTTGATGAGTAAATTTAGGACCTCAGTAGCTATGTGCATGTCTGACCACATGTGTTCAGACTTTACAATCTGTTCTGGCATGAGCTGAAAAAGGTGGTGATAGTCTCAGTGACGCACAAACCACTCAACTCCTGTTGTGAATCAGACTTGAAAATTCTCCCATGTCAAGTGCAAAAGAATTCAAATATCATTTGAGCTGTCTTGGTACAATCTACCATTCTTCACTGTTCTTTACACATATTTGGGTTTTGGCACTTCAACATCTGTTAATACTAATTACCTATGATTCCAAGTACCTGGCCTGGTCTAGGCAGATGCAACTAGATACTCTGGAGATTATTAACGGACCAGTATCAGGGTGGTACAATCCCAAACTTACATGATACCAGGATCATTATGAGCTATTATGCTGGTAGTATTAGCATGTCTGTTCTGTCAGTCTTGTGCTTTTCTCTGACCTGTCCAGGCATTCTACACCTCTGAATCCTTCCTTGCTTTCCATAAATTTCTGTTTCCACCTCCATCCTCAGTGCTGTACAGTGTCCTGCTTCTAAGAAAATGTACAGCTCTGAAGCCATATATTATCACCTTACCTACTTGATACTAGCTCTGCAAAGATGAACCCCCTCCCTCACTACCTTTACCCCACTGGTGTTTTTTTAGGAGATTTTTATTATGCCATCATCCAGTTATGGTAGTTCAAAACTAGGTTTGAAAATCTATGTTCCTGTGCAGGTATTGTTTCTGAAGCATCACATTTATGATAGGCAGAAGTTCATATTTATTATGAATGTTGTAAGATCATTGGAAATTCTCCTCATTTATGGTTATAGGAATCTCTGGAATCCATGGACAGAAAGTGGTCAACTGTTCAACTAATAATTTTGATTAATTAATTGTAAGATTTATTTGCAGATTTTAATGCTATTTTGGGAGCCCTAAATGGTGTATCTCCCATAAAACAAGTGCCTTACAACGTGTGAGTGACAGCACAAGGAATTACTATTTTTCTCTGTTTGCTGGGAGCAGCATTTGTTTGTCCACCTCCAGCCTTTCTGGTGACAAGTGAATGAATCCTGTAAGTATGCTCTTGACCATTTCAGTGTTTTGAAAAATGGGTGATCAATAACTGCCTAGTAATCATGAAACTGAGTGCTCCTGTGATGACATTTTTGTGAAAATGCTTTGTCATCTGTGTTTCTGTTCACTGTTCCTTGCTCTGAGGAGGAAAGTTTCTGAAATTACATCAACATGTAGACGAATGTATGGATAGGAAGTTGGCATGAATGTGGACAAATAATAACTTTTTCAAGGGCATGTCAGTATTTTACACTCCATGTTGTAATATAAACTTGAAATATAATAGACTCTAGAGAAAGTTCTTTTGCTGAAGAAATGAGAATTGGGCTGGGGAATGAATCCATTGCTAATATTTTGGGAGTTGTTTATTAACTTGCCTGCTGAGGTCAGAAAAGAAAATGAAAACAAAATACAATGTGATTATGCTAATTAGATCTGTACATAGAAAAAAAAAAAAAAAAAGAAAAGAAAAAAAGCATTGACTTTCTTCTAGTTCTTTTGGTCCCATGGGAGCAAAGCTTTAGAATGTAAGAAAACAGAGAAAAACTGGTAGCATAATAAGATATTTAAATAAATACTTGCTTCCAAATGATTTGCAGGTGTCAACCAATATAACATCTGCAAGGAGGTTTGTGTCGTGACCTTCATGTTCATGACTCCCAGAGCAGCTAATATTTTGTAATTGGATCAGTTGCTAATGCTCTAGTTTCGTGTTTCATTAATTAGAAAACTGTTGTACATTTTTATTCTTTCTCAATTACATTGTTAATGTATTTCATTCACCTTGTTTACAGAAGACAGTAATGTTTTTGCAAAGCATTTTGTAGATGGGAATGAAGCAAAGTGGTCACTTCCCTTGTCCTGTTTAAATAGAAAATCAACATTAAGAAAGGGGTGATAGACTTGAGGTTTCTTCTTTTTCTTTTTTTTTTTAAATACTTTGTTTACATACCCTATACTGCAGAGTAGTATCAGGTTGCTTAACTGCTTAATCTCTCTTACCTACTTATACATTTGGTTCTTAAAAGAGTTCTTAGAAAATAAGAGGAATGATTTTACGGGGATATAAGGAATCTGTTAAAAGTTTAGACCATGATATTAATGCTTTGATCATATCTAGACATCTCAGATGAGCAGGAAGATACAGAAAAATATTCCTCTGAAGATTTGCTATGTGGATAAAAGATAGGGATAGTATTAGCTTTACGTTCTGACATACAATGAAAGAACACAGAGGTTGAATATTGGATTCAGGACGATGATTTAAGATACTTCTAAATTTAAGCAAGACTGACATGATAAACTCCTTTTGTTCCCAGTGTATAGCAAACAGACAGCTTTGGAGGCATGGGATCTCAGATACACGTTCCACACAGTAGATGACTTTGGAATAGACTATGTCTACAACATTTTTGAAAACTGATCTGAAGGTACGTAATAAATACCTAGTCCAGCAGTTATCTAATAGGTATGAAATTTACTTTAAGAAACAAATTTACTTTTTTTTTTTCTATTTACAATTCTTAAATATCCTTTTGTCATACTTAAAATTAAACTGCTTTTCTCTTCATTGAAATTATCCATGAGCAGGAAATTTTTTAAAGAATGGATTTTATTAAAGTTATCTTCTTTTAAGCCTTTATCTGGTGAGACACTGGAACAGGTTGCCCAGAGAGGTGGTAGAAGCCCCATCCCTGGAAGTTTTTAAGGCCAGGTTAGATGGGGCTCTGAGCAACCTGACCTAGTGGGAGGCGTCCCTGCCCATGGCAGGGGAGCTGGAACTCGATGATCTTTAAGGTCCCTTCCAACCCTGAGAATTCTATGATTCTGTGATTCTGTTTCCCCTGATCTGTGAGGAGATCCCTGCCTGTCTCCATGTTAGGAATGCAATCCAAATATGGATGATCACCGGGGAAATTGTAGTACAGTAGCACATGGTAAGACATTATGAAAAACATTTGGCGGATGCTAGATTAAAATATGTGCAAGAACTGGTTTGGTTCTGTTGTCTGTTCTGTCTCTCTCACTGATTTTCCACCCAGGCAGTTTTCATAAGCCCATGTTCTGCACGTTGTGAGGCAAACAAATAACCCCTTAAGAGAACAGTGTATTTATATCTTCATTATTCATTGTAAAGAAAACAGAAAGACACATAGATATACTGTTGCTAACGTTTTTAATTCTTCCTTTCCAGGCAATCATATTATCAGTAAGACCAAAGTCTGAGGGTTAGTTTATAAATCCTATTTACAAGTTACCAATAAAAGTTCTCAGGTGAATTAGGATTACTCACCCAAACAAGGGAGATAGGATCAGCCTGCAGCTTTAATAAACATTGAATAGCTGGATGAAGAATCAGATTTAGTTGATAACACTTGTAAAATCCATCTTAATCTGAGAAGCTGATAGAAGTCAGCAGGACTTGGGTTTTTCTTTGCAGAAAGCTTTGAACTGTCACAGGTAGCTGTGACATTTCATACTTAAAAAGCACAAGTGTACACTGTATTTACAAAGTCTGTCTTCATTTATTTGAACTACTTACAGCTTTGTTGCAAAAAATCCCAGATATATGTTAGCTTATTTTCATGTAGATCCTGTAACATTGGTTATTCTGTAGCTGAAAAGTATTCTGGGTTACTAGTAATATTCTTACTATGAACATCTCAAAGTTTCTCCAATTTGTTAGTTAATAAGGCTTTTGAGTTATATTTGGTTTCGTTTTTTTATTTGCTTGGTTTTTCCAAATATATTGTCAATATTTGCTTTCTTTTCTGCAGCTATACTAGTACCTTAATACTATTTTGTCACCTTTTAACCCAGATGAGGAACATTTCTTTTTCTACATCACCAAACTATCAACAGATTTCAATCCCTAACTTGGTTTCATTTGTAGTATTCTTCACTATGCCTTCATGCAGACATCAGTGAAAAACTGAAGGTAAGAGAAAAATAATGTATTCCTTAAAGCTGAAGGAGTCTGTGATCTCACCTTTCACAGGCAGGAAGTCTACGGAAGTCCTCAGCCTTTCTGTGGATGTTCTTTGTAGATCTTTCACTCTGTCAGTGTGGTGGGTTGACCTTGGCTGTATACCAGGTTCCTACTTGGCTCTATCACTCCCCTTCTCAGCAGAGCATTGAGTTAAAAAATAAGATGGAAAAAAACCTCATGGGTCAAGATAAAGGCAGTTTAATAAAGCAAAGGCAAACGCTGCATGCAGAAGCAAAGGAAAACAAAATATTTTATTCCCTATTTCCCCCCAGCAGGCGATTTCCAGCCACTTCCATGAAAGCAGGATTAGTCGAACTTCAGTATGTGTAGTGATCGCTCCAGAAGACAAATGTTGTAGATAACAAATGTCTCACCTTTCTCTTAGCTTTTATTGCTGAGCAGACATCACATAGTATGGAATATCCCTTTTGTCAATCTGTGTCAGCTGTCTTGGCTACGTACCCTCCCAAGATCTCGCCCACCCCCAGCCCACTGATGAGGGGGAAATGTTGAAGAGACAGACTCAATGCTGTGTGAGCCCTGCTCGGCAATAGCCAAAACGCTGGTATGTTATCAACACCTTTCTAGCACTGAATATAAAGCACAGCACTATGAGGGCTGATATGGGGAAAGTCAACTCCATCTCAGACACACCTAATACAGTCAGTGACATTGTGTCAGATGTGGTGTGAAGAATGATGTTGCGGAGAGGGAAGACATCTCTTTGGTTATATGGACACTGAATATCAGAGTAAAAACTGCTCAGAAAACAAGCTTTTCTTAGCTAAAAAAAATCTGAGGTATTTGGAGTGGTAATAAGCCATAGTCTGGATAAAAGTAATAACAATAAATACTCTAGGTGTCTCACCAAACCTGGTTGCTCTGGCAATCATAAAGATCATACTTTGAATCTGGCCTTCATTTTGGAGATCAAGGGAATCATAGCATCATAAAATCATAGAATCATAGGATGGTAGGAGTTGGAAGGGTCTTCTGGAGATCATTGAGTCCAACACGACTGCCAGAGCAGGATCACCCAGGATAGGCCACACAGGAACGTATCTAGGCAGGTATGGAGAAGGAGATTCCAAAACACTATGAGGTGTTCAAGTTACAATTCTCAACAAATAACAAAGTAGTTTCTGCAAGTGTATACTTATAGATATGACTATTTATTTTCAGGTTTTTTGTTTGAAATTTTAAATTTCTAGTTATTTGGAATTTCACTCCATTGGAACAAGATACAGTAGCAGTCTTGCTGCAGTCTTGTTGTTCTGTCAAAATAGTCCATATCTATCTGTGGTAACAAAACATTGGTAGGGGCTGGACAGAGCAACAAGCTTGACAGAGTGGCAATCACTGGGATGTGTCTCAGTCAGAGGATTTAAGCAGGAAATTAAATAAGTACTATGCTGAATATTAGATTAAGAAAACCAAGCATAGCTGAACACAACAAGGAAACCTGTCTGCATAGATTTTGTGTTTTTACTACTGGGTGGTAGGTACATAAAGGATCCATGCCCTATTCCATGAGTACCATAGTGCAGTGTTTGCATGCTCCCAATCACACACCGTAGATGAGATACTCAGATGCTTACTTCCTCCTGACCCATCAGTCCACTTAATATCGATGCCCAACTTTGTCTTGATGTTTAATATTCCAGTCTTGTTATTAGTAATAAACTTGTTCTATTTTTGTAATTTCTTAGTATAGCAATAGATGTTGAGACATCAAGCAAGACAAGGAACTCATTATATTAGGCAAAGAACAAATCAATCAGTTTACCTATGATTTTGTTAGGTAACAAATTTCGTCAGGCATACCCCCAGACCACTGACAGTATAAAACTCTTGGACACCTCTTGGACATGTTGTTGTATTCTCCACAGTAAAAGGTCTTACAGTTTTCTATTGTTCATAGTATTTTGAAGCACCCTTTTTATGTCAGCTTTTGATATGTCTTTCTCTTAGAAGTACACTATGTGCTGACAAAACCAGTGAGACTGAGGAGAAAAGGTGACAGTGTCTAGGTACAATCTGTTTTTATGAGATTAGCAATTCAGAGTAGAAAAATTATATGAGCAAGTGTTAATATGATGTTCTCTTCCAGAGCTATAAGGCAAGAAAACAGAAGACAAGATCAAAAAAGATGAAAGATCCATCTTGTATCCTTGTTACCCTGTATGGCTGCTAGTGACAGAAAAGAGGGAAAAACCCCAGTAGCCCACAGACTGAAACATACCTTAGAGCATACTTGAAATCAGTAGTCTTGCAGTGGCTCAGCGCTGTGTTGGTTTGGAACAAAATGACTTCTAGCTGGACTCAGAACTGGAGGTCATAAAAATGTAATTGCAGCACGGTTGCAGAACTAGTTTTGTTGTTTCTTAAGCTTCTTTAACGTATCTGACATGACATTTTCTGAATGATACAAGAACCATAGTAGTAACAATAAAATGTATTCCATCAGCAACAAGAAAACACAAAATGTCTTGCATAAAGTCTGTCAGATAAGTAAAAGAACAGATACACTACTGCAGACAAGATTTGCAGCGAATTCTGATTGTTCTCCACAATATATCACAATTAGTTATTTGCTTGTTTTGTTTTTTTAAAAGGAAACTATCAGAATGTATTATAATGCAATCTGGAAACTGTACATAGTAAAATACATAAATAATAATAATAATAAAATATATATTTGCCTATATACCAGATTTTTAGCATAAAAATAAGAGCATTTTGCTTAACACTTTGCTTTTTCATCTCACGTGCTTTTTTTCTGCACACAAAACATTTGAAAGCCATTGGACTGAAAAAAGATCCATATGTTGTAAATCCATATAATCTAGAAACCTCCAGAGGGAAGATTCATCCTTTCATACCAAACTGCTAATTATCTGCAAACTAGAGTGTAAAGCTGGAAACTGATCCATGTCTTGTATTTGTTATCTTGAGTGTTCTGATTTCGCACTTTCCCATCACAGGCTAACATACATTCTCAAAAACCTGAGCTAAGATGTATTTATTGATTTAGTGTCTGTGTCTATGTGTAAGAGAGTATCCATTATAAATAAATATTCTAAATATTCTTTGGAATATTTTTTCAAGTATTTAAAGGCATACTAGTATATTTTTCTCCTTTGAATGTAAAATTTCACAAGGTTTTGGAAAGAGAAGCATAGAAATGTTCTTCTTTCCTTTTTTTTTTCTTTTTTTTTTTATTAATGCAACACAGAATTTATATATTTCAGAGCCATCCCTGAAATTTACATTGTGCAAATGATGCAGAAAAGCCTTGTTTTTCAAATACCCTTTGTTTGCGAGAACTGATAGCATCAATCTGTAATACCTATCAGTAGTCCTTGGTCACCATATGCTGTCTTGGGGTTTAAGTAAGTACTACCACAGAAACTTGTGTTAGAATTACTCTAATCAACGTTGTACTAAAAATCTTTGCAGCCAGCTACTTTAGAGCTTTTGATGGATATAAACAGACTATGTGTTCAGAGATTACCTGAATCCAAAAAATACAATCCCCAAATTTTGATTTATAGGTCATAAAACACAGAGCCATCCATTCTCTTATGAAGCACTTATATGTGGAAGCAAAATATTTTTGTTTATATTAAAAGATAAATAAGACTGTTGCAGGTACATGACTACACTGCTTTCAAATTTGAGCTGATGACTAGTACCTGATACTTTTTTTCCCAACATGCACTAATGCTAGCTTGGGAATCTGCAATTGCATTCAATGGTGTGGTTATTTATTTCTAAAATGGTTAAAGTACCAGTGAGAAAGCTCTGGTGTAGATTTGCAGGCTTAAATATATTAATACATAAATCTGAATGTGAAGGGTTGAAAATGTTAGCATTTTTAAAGTGTGAGATACTATTTGTCCTCTATAGAGGAAGCAAATTTCTCTGCCTCTCCGTCATTTTAATGTTTTCTATTAGATTACAACTATTATAGCAAAACCAACAACATTTATCTGAAATCCTAACTTTCTTCTCCCTGCATCCACCAGTGCACTTCAATATTCTATTCCTCACTTTTCTTTCCAGAATAAGTACCCTGCAGAATATTCAGGCTTTAACAGAAGTGAAACAAATCTCCTCCATGTCATTCCACCCTTCCCTCTCTCTAGTTCTCCCATGCACCCTCCAATGTTTGTTCTGAAACGAGTTTAAGCAAACCGCAGCCTTAACCCACTTGCATGGTCCATTGATGATGAATGCCCAGAAGTCACGTAGGATGACAGAAGGCCCAATTGCTTCTTCATGTGCCTTTCAGGAAGTCCCCTAAGGCTCCAGATAATTTATAGGTGACCAGTCTCCTATTTAACACCAGCTCTGCTTACAGAGAGGTTGACACCGTTGATCATCAACCTAAAGAAGAAAAGCTCAACCTGACAGAGCTCACCAGAAATAAAGCTCTCTCTGTTCCTTGGAAACTCAGACATATGAAAAATGTGGTCACCTGATTTCTACAAGAAAATGTACAGAAATAGGTTTTACAGGGCACTCAACTGTAAAATGCTACCTGCACTCAGAAATATTTTGAAGGTCTCTAAAGGAAGGCAAAGTGTGTTTTTCATAGGAAGTTATTGTCTCTCATAAAATAAATGATAATTAATATTGTCCAAGAGGGACTTATTTCTAATGCATCACTGCTAATTGGTCAGCTTTGGAATATGAGTCAGTCTTAGATACTAAATCCCCACAAATTACAAAAAGAAATAGATCCAATTCTCTCTTTGAAAAGCTGGATGAAGAACAGGAATCAAAGATTCCTATTATGAACAAAGCTCACTTTGACAAACAAATGTTGCCATATTCATATACTATTTGAATGTTATTGGTTGATTTCCTCACTTGAATCTCAATGCCCATACTTTTCTACCTCTGAATCTGATCTTACTTCTATCAAGTTCCCTTGCAAAACTGCTCTGAGGGAGACCTGGGCTGCCTTCACAAGCAGTGAAGTGTCAGTGTCAAGGCAATTCTGTGCATGCAGAAAGGCAGAGTATGTCATAAGCAGAAAAGGTGGGCAGCTTGTGCCTTAAGCACTGGTCCAATCTTTCTCTAGGTAGGCAGTCTAGTGAAAGAGAATCTATGCAAATTTTTTTCTGCCTGTCTTTCCTGTGATCAACAAGAAAATTTGGAAAAAGCTTCTTCAAATGTAGAGAAAAGTTTAAATAGGTGACTAGTTGGATAGCAAAGCAGCATGGGGCATCAGCTGAAAAACTTAGCAGATGTTAGAAATGCTCCTGCATCATTTGCTCTATAGGTAAAATATTTGTGATGTCTCAGGAATTCCCTTCAGATATCAAACTAATCACAAGAGAAGAAAGTTTAGTCTTCATTAAGTTATCTTGAATCTTCAGAATATGGTCTTTATATTCATAGAGGCTGACTTTGTGAGAATGCTCCTGTGCCTTTGCTTTTTGCATATGCTTGTACCTAATAGATCAGAACAGTTGTATTGACTCAGGAGAGCAACAGCTTTGGCTCTTAAGAGTTTAGTTTGGGCTGAAACTGCATCTCAATTTCAACATTCTTGATTTTTCTAGTAATTGGTTATGTTGTTTCAGCTTGTGTTGATTTTAATATTTTCATAAGGAAAAGCCCAAACCAGCGGCATAGCATATGCAGCTCATGATAACCGTCACAGAGAGTTTACTGTGATTTTGGGGTAGTTGTACCCCATCCTTATCCCTGCCTTTCAAATTCATTATCTGCTGGTTATTCACAGCTTGCTTTACTACTGGATCTAACCACCAGCCAGTTGGACCAAGTGTGCCAGATTGCAGTGCTTGTTAGGGAGTGCCTGTACTGCAACAGCCTCTCCTGCAAAGGTCAGAGGTCACATTCTCCTGGTAGGAGATCTGCCAGGAGAGCTTGCTCTGTGGTCAACAACAGGTGGAAAAGATTAACCCTTTGAGAGTCATGCCCCTTAGCCCACCAGGGGTCATGACATGGAAAGCATGGTCTATAGTCATCAGTGAACAGTTAACTTCCAGTACTGGATTTATTAGGTACATCAGAAGGCACTCTGTGAAATAACGTTTTCCTCTCTCTGTCTTTTTTTGGTAATTCCCTAGAGCTGATCCAGCCAAATGAATTAGAAAAGTTCAGTTAAACTGATTACAGACTGAAAGCCCAGTAATTATTTTTATTTACAAGGGCTAAATTTATATGCCTGTTTTCTTGAATTGTCTTTGCTCCCTTGATGGTAAATCATCTTTACTCTTTTAAAACTCTGATACTCAGGTGAAGTGTACGAGTTGAATTAAAGCAGCTCACCAGGAATATTTGAATGTGTTATAAATTAATTCTGATACTAGTCCAGCTCATGATCTTCGGAACAGCAGGCACAATTCTTCCTTTCTGATTTCTAAAGATTGGCAGGAAGTAATGGGGGTTGGTACCATTTTTGGTGGCTCAGCTTTCCAGCATGACCTTGTAATTGAGGTTCTTCCCGTTGGGAACAGCAGCACAGCGCATCTGAAATATCATAAAACTCAGTGCAGGGCTACATTACCATTCTTATGGGACCTCTTACAAAACCATGACGGAACCTTCCACACTGGCTTTGTTCACTACCCTGCAATAACCCTCTCATGTGGAAAGAGAAGTTCTTATAACTTGTTAAGAAAGCTAATTTTCTCTCCCTCATCAGCAATTTATTTAACATTTCTTTTTTTTTTTTTT
>VWZK01015569.1:0-84780 GCA_013396935.1 Baryphthengus martii | reverse complement strand
TTTTTTTTTTACAGAGAGTAAAAAATGGGTGATTTAAGCCCCAGTTCTATTGAAAACAAGGACAAAATTCCTGACTGAAAGCTGAGTTCAGAAATGATAGGATTTCATGAAGGAAGCATAAAGATGAAGAAAATTCAGGGTATGCTGAAGTTTAACATCTCTTATTTGATAATTCTTTTCTAATGTGTTTAAAAGTTACAAGTGTAAAAACACCACAAAGTCAGTGTGTCTATGGACTTCAAGAATTTCTCTCTGAAATGTCTGACTGGCACTTTTTGAATTTCAAGTCTTCAGGGACCAAACGGTGTGTTCTCCTTTGCTGAGGCTTCTAACACTATCGGAATGCTTTTAACTGCTTTGGGCTGAAATTGCATCTCAATTTCAACATTCTTGATTTTTCTAGTAATTGGTTATGTTGTTTCAGCTTGTGTTGATTTTAATATTTTCATAAGGAAAAGCCCAAACCAGCGGCATAGCATATGCAGCTCATGATAACCGTCACAGAGAGTTTACTGTGATTTTGGGGTAGTTGTACCCCATCCTTATCCCTGCCTTTCAAATTCACTATCTCTGTATTCAATTGCAATTAAATGTTTTACAAAAACATAACTAAAGCGTATCATATAATGTAATTTTTTGGCAAATCTTTAATTAAAACAGAAAAAAATTAATCTGTATGCTTTAAACCACTGTTTAGAAAGCAGAGATCCATGACAATAGCTGTCTGTGCCAGATTTCTATGCTGCTTTTTAAAGTGCAGAAGTGCCATGTTACTAGAAATGAAAAGCAAAATGATTGGAAAACATTTTTCCAGCTGTCATCACTTTGTTTATATTACAGTACTATGTACATCGATAGTTACAATTACTGCTTAGTTTCCTTATTGTTTGTTTGTATCTTTTATATAGCAACAATATAGAGAAAAACATTATGAAAAATAAGGAAAAGCATTTTGATACAATTCCAGATATGAGCAGGGTTACTTAAGATCATGACTGTATCCATATGCTTTCCTTCTTCCAGGCAGAAAATTTCAGATTCACTGACCATATAATGAAATTATTTTGGCTTGGCCTCTAACACTTTCTAGTGAAAAGTAGGTGTTGCTATAAGACATCATAATGCAATGACATTTGAGAAACTCCCTTCTAACTGTTGACTATAAACAGATTTTCTTCTTCCCTTCTGCTGGTACTACAGATAATGAGTGTGCTCTTTTTAGTTAGTTCAAACCCAAAAGATAAAACATATAATGGAGATAAATTGTTAGTACACAATTGTAGCATGGCTAGCTCTGGGTTTTTTAGAGGACAGGACTGGACAGCCAAGAAGATGAGACTAGAGTATAGAGTGTATAAACCTATGCCTATGTCATCAGCTGCAGGAGGCATGTAATTACACCAAACTGTTCTTTCTTAAAAACAAATAAACTCTTTAAGATTTTTAAGTAGGCTTGAAAATATGACGCAGAATGCAGTGCTGTCTAGGAAATCCTGAAAATAGCTCCATGCACTTCTAGGATGTGCTTACTGATTGCACCTATACCTAAATTAAAAGTAGATGGGTCAATCCTGTGAATCTCAAGCCAACTGTCAAAGAAATGTACTTGCCTATACCATTATCACCTGCAAATATCATCAGGCTAAGTTCTTAACTATGTCCAGGAGTTTTTTGAGAGATTATTAATTGACCTGGATCAAAATAGTGATTGCTCTAACAATATACTAGTTTGAATGATTGAATGTTAGTGCCTGGGAATGTTACCTGACATTAATTAATTTAACTAGTAGATCACTAGCCTTTAAGATCTTTGCTATCCAATGTCACTCCACAGAAATTTTCTGCAGGTCTATGGCAGATCCAGCACATTGCTCCATTATTGAATACATCTTTCTAGAAAAGGAGTAGAGAGCTCATCTATGGCCATAGTAGCTCCTGAAGGAGGGAAGGGAAGTTTTTAACTCTGACTGCAAACTGTGGATCCAAATCACATATATTTTGAGTGTTGTTCAAATAATGTTTCCCCTGTTATAATAGAAAAAAAAACAAAGTTTCATCAATTGGTAGACGGTATTCTTTAAGGAAAAGATACACTAAGAAAAATTGTACAGAAACATGCATAAAAATAGTAGGGCAATTGTGAATCATGATACAAACAAATCTGTCTTCCTTTGAATGTGTCACCTTCCAAGTGAGGTAACTATGAGATTCTGACTTTCCCATAATACTCCGACGGGAAAGAAGGTATCAAGCTCACAAAGAAAATCTTATGTGAATTTTCAAATTACTTCTGTCTAGCACTAGAAGAAAAAAAAAAAAAAGAGCTTTTGATTGTATTTCATGAAAGAAGAAAACAACAGAGTGACAGAAGAACTGCCCATGATTGAGACAGGATTTGAAGCACTTTCTCAAGAGGAGGCTGTGAAATGAGACAGATGAGGGTCAATTCCCTGATGTGAACTAGACAAAGGAGGATACTATCATTGAGCTTTATACATACCTAGAAATTTCCTTTTGCAAACTTGTCAACTCGATAATAGCTTCTATTAAGTTGTGTAGGTTAGTGTCTTTTTTTTTTTTTCATATTTTTCTTCATCAATATTAAAATTAAATTAATTAAGTTAAATTAATTAAAAATAGTTTCTAAGAACAAAATTAAATAATTAACCAATTGTAGAGAAATTACTAACAAGCATAAAAACTGTAAGCTGAAACATAGAGAAAGTCATGTGCATTGATGAAGTCATGTGTAGTTCCCTTTTGAAATAATATTTAGGTTGATTTAGACTTCTGTGCCTTCTCCAGGTGCAGCTGTATAACATTTCTAAATTGCATCCTCTCCTACTCAGCCACAGTGCTAAAGTTATTTCTGGACTCCATTTGTACTGTCTTGATTGCAGCTGTGTCCTTTCTCTGTATTTCATCAACATAACTGTCTCACTTGTCTTTTCATTTAGAAGGTTGTTAGAAAGATATTTTACACAGACTATTGCCTTGGCCATGTCAGACCTCTGGTGACTCTCCCTTTTCTGTTGCCTATCTTCCTTTCATGGTTATCTGATTTTCCTTCTGTCTATCAAAATGTGTGTGATTCTTCTTCAGATGATGATCTCAATCACTGCTTACTAACTCTTCAGACAAGAATTTTGCAAGCATCACTCAAAGATGGATGTTTCTATGATGATATTTCTACATTGGGAGACAGAGGGATATAGCAGGTCTTGGGACATGGACTGCCCCAGACATTTCTGAATATCTGTTTTTATGTAATAACTGTTTGGTAAATAATTAATTTTGCATTTCTATCCTTAATTCAGTGTTAGACCACTCCACTAAAGAGTATTCTGGTGGCTTTACTAATTGGATCAAATTGTACAGACCTATGAAGTCATAAAGATCTACACTGACTTCAGTGCCACTGTAGAAAGGATAAAAGTTGCTTCTGTGATCCTATTGCAAGATCTGAGTGCATATTCATAGAATCACAGAATCATAGAATGCCTTAGGCTGGAAGGCATTAGAGATCACCTAATCCAACCGCCCTGCCATGGGCAGGGATGCCTCTCAACTAGACTAGGTTACTCATGGCCTCATCCAACCTGGCCTTGAACACCTCCAGAGAGTGGGCATCCACAACCACTCTGGGCAATCTATTCCACAATCTCACCATCCTTGTACTGAAGAACTTTTTCCTAAGATCCAGTCTAAATCTACTTTCCCTCAGTTTAAAACCCTTTCCACTCATCATATCACTGGACACTCTTGTGAAGAGTCCCTCACCAGCCTTCCTGTAAGTTCCCTTCAGGTATTGGAAGGCAGCTATAAGGTCCCCTCAGAGTCTTCTCTTCTCCAAGTTGAACAATCTCAGCTCCCTCAGCCTATCAGAATTAATCATTCAGAATGACAGCAGAAACATCAGCATATATACTGAATGGCTCTGTTTTCTACCTATAGCGCGCCAAACATTTCAGAAGAAAATCATTCTGATTTTCTGATTGAAATGTATGCTATGATGGTAACAATAATAAACTAATTACAAGAAGGATAAAGGAAGAGACAAAGAAATAATGATAGAAAAGTCAAATATTTCCCCAAAAATATCAAAAGATGACTGTATGTCTTCTGAAAAACTGGTATTTTCTCTTTAGTATTATTTTGTTTTTATTATATTTGATCAATTATTTACACTGCACTATATGTGTGCATACATTTTTCAGAAGTGAGGTATTATTTACCCAGTAAGTACTATGTAAATCAACTTACAAGAACTCTTAAATATTTATAGTCTGTCTGGAAGGTTGGAAGAAGTGCAAGATGTAGGGATTGTAACCGCATACTGATAACAACAGTATAAAGAAAACCATAAACATTGTAGAGGTCAAAAACATTTACTGTTTTCAAAATTTTTTGCCTTGTTCCAAATCCCAAGATTTGAAAAAATACATTCTTTAAGAATATATCTGTTACTTTCCACTGGCCTAGTAAATTGCGGCTTGCCTCTTACAAAGCTTTCATGGTTAAGATTTGGTCTGAATTCTTTAGCACTTCAAAGCATGATTGAAGAGGAGTGTGTCAGTAATTTACTGTTTCTTTGCAGCTGTCATCTTGATTTTCCTCACCATAAAGCTTTAAATCTTGGACCTGGAAAAGGTAGAAGCAAAATGCTTGTGCATCTCTCTGCTTTTCCAGCTATCCTTGCCGAAAAGAAAGGAGAATATAAAACCCTGAGCATACAAACCTCCTGAATAAGGACTGTTTTTTGTTTCAACATAACTCTTTCAAGAGTTAGCAGATGTTTCAAATTGGATCTTCTAAAATGCTGATAACTGTGCATATCTCAGACTCCAATCCCTTCCAGAAGTCACTTTACTTCCGAAATATTTATAAAAAGACCATATGGCCATCTGTTCATTCAGTTGGAGGGGAGGAGGAACACAACAATGCATCAATTTATAGATGATTTTAATTTGTTTTTATTATTGTTCACCCAATATTAACTTTCCAGTAAAACTGTAGCATTCTTCACTTCCTAGATTAAAATTATATTCTTGCATTATTACTTTGAGCAATTACTGAATTTATTCCCATTGGAAATCTCAAAAGTAATAACCAGTAAATAAACATGCATGTGAGCATGTGCAAAAGGCGTAATTATTTGCATATTTATCCTTCTCTTCTCCAATTTACAGCTGTTTGCCTATCTACTGCTAATTGTACCCATGTTTTATGCCTAAACCAAGAAACTGAAGTGAAGAGTAGGCGTCACTTCATCAGATCAGAGTCAATCCTTGCTTAATTACTTGAGGGGTGTTGCCATCTTTCTTGAGTCCCCTTTTATGTCAGAAAGCAAGAAAAATGATAAATTGAGCTTCCCAAATGGTGAATTAGGAAGATTCTGATTAGCTGGACTTATGCTACTTTTTGTATATCGAGTTAGCACGTACACGGTGGCATCTCCTAAGGCAAGCTTTGCAGGACAGGGACCTCTGTGTTTACGGTGAGCTTCACACAGTGAGCCATCAGCTAAGACCTGGCCAGTGTGACACATTATAATACACAGAGACAGGGCAATTAGGTCCGTATGTCTGGGATTCCTTTCAGCTAACTTCTGTCAGATAAAAGAGCAGCTTTGTCAAAGCAAAGCTCCTTTTCTAGGCAGTGGGAAGAGATAAACATCTCCAAAGGCCAACTGTTCCACATACTTTACACACCTAATGTGGTGACTTGAGACAGGCCATCCTCCAGCTGTGCTCACCTCTCTCCATTGCCTCAAGAAGGAACCTTGATGGTTGGCTTGGGGACACTCTCAGGTGATTGAAGGAAGAGGAAATTAATCCTAGAAATCAGAAAGAAGGAAAAAAGCTAGCGGTATCAGTCTGACAGGTATATCGAGAGAATACGTAGGGCTTAAATTGCCTATTACATAGGATGCTACACACCAAAGGATGCTAGGTAAAGATCAGACTGCATGGCAAACTCGGTTTCTGTTTGCAGCTGACAACATAACACTTTCTGCCCTTTGCTGTCACGTACATAAGGTTTAAAAAATAATAGACTAATAATTGACTCATTATCTTGTACATAAAAAAGTTTCAGCATGCTTTTATGATAAAATGCTAGAGTCTTGTTACACTCATTCTTTCTAACAGATCTTTCATATATTGGCTAATAAGAGACAGTGGTATCATCCTGAAGTTGTATCTCAGTTTCATCTTGATAGTGATACATTCAGAACACCAATTTGTACAGCAGATAAATGTTTATGATGGATGTGTTTATTAAGAAAAAGTTTATGTTCAAAGATGAAGTCAAAGTGATATCATAGTGTATTTCATATTAACAACTATGAAAGAAAGGATTTCAATGCTGGATCTGTTTTTCAGGCATTCAATTTGAGGAAAAGAATTAGCATTGCAGAGAAAAAAGGGAGAATAGTGACTTTTTTCTTGTGCATTCATTGTCTTGAATCAGCCTATTGTCTGGGGCTGTACATGTGTGGGAGTGCAATTCACTAGTAGTTGAATTAAAATCTCAGTTCTTTCAGCTGTGTTTTGAGGCTCCAATTTCCTATACTTCTCTCTGTATTTTTAATAATGAGGGAGATTTTAGGACAGTATGTTCTACATTTTCTACATTATTGAGCTTTCCTTGTGTCCTCTCTAGAATAACAAAACAATAACTAAAGCTCCATCAATGTGAAATGAATCCATATACAGAAGAGTCAGTACTAAACAAGCCAAGAGACTCCTGGGAATATATGATATTCCATATCTATATAAAGAAAAAATGTGATATTCATGTGGTCACACACTTTGCATTCATTATGGTACTTGTTTTAATATCACCACTTAGTACATTTTTAGTCCTAGAGGCCACATGCGTGCATGTACATGTTTGTGTGCACAAATTCACATGCATAGATAGAAATCTACAGTTACTAGGTCACACACTGACACATATACTTTTATGGCCACCGACTTTACTCAATAATTATCTGTGTTATATTACTGTAAGAGAGGGAAATGGCAGCTAGAGGTAATGGTGACAAGAACACTGTACAGAACTAAGAGAATCTGATAAAACCTGACAAAATCCAGATAAAAGCAAGATGAAGCAGATTCAAACCAGAAACAAGCAACAAGGTATTTTTAGTTATAAGAATAATTAATGATCTAGATATTTACTGAGAAATGTGTTAAATTTCTCACTTGACTAGAGCACCTTATTAGTAGAGGTTCCAATGATAGCTGACCTTAAATTCTATTAATTTAAACAACAGGCTTCAAATTAAAACATTAAGGGAAATAAAGAACATTTATTTAAAATTAAATGCAAATGAACACAGCGAGTGGTGAAGATTAATAGCTGAGCAAATGTCAGTAAAAATGAGCTAGAAAGACAACAGATAAATACTTCAGTTAACCATAGAAAGTGATCTGAGTGATCAATCCAATGATTTTACTCCTCCATTGAAAGTAAAGGTACTGCTAATGCTGTGTTTTACACTGCTTGCCTTCATTACCTCGGATTGTGTAGCAAGAAATGAGAATTGTCTGAGGGAAATAATGATATAAATGGCAGAAGGCTTGCCTGCAGAAGGGAATAGTTACGACTTTTCCCACAAGCATTTGTAGAAACATGAATTTATAAGGTAAATGGTCCATAAGAGCCTAATTGTTATCAAAATTAGGGAAGCTAGGTGTGCTTTGTGCTTCTAATAAGCACTGAAAAGAGAATGTGCCTTGGTATTTGCATAAAACATATAAAATGTATGTCATGGTTTAAGGGTCAGGGCAGCCCACTACCTATAACAAACCTCTCTGTTAACTCCCCTCCCTCTCTGAAGGGGAAAAGAAGAGGAATAAGGGAGACACACTTATCGATTAGAAAAAGAAACTGGAATAGCTATAATGAAAATGGAAAATAATAAGAATAAAATGGAGTATATGCGAATATATACAAAACTGGTATCAAACCCAAACCCCCCCCGATGGCAAGTACATCACTGTCACCACTGATGTTGTGGAGCAGGCACCAGAAAAGTCCCAGACAGGGCCCAGCAGAAGACGGGAACTGAGTTCAGGAGCTGGATTCTGGTACCGGATTCAGGAACACTCAGATCAGGACCGAAGGCAGAACGAACAGAGTCCTCCTTGGATTCCAGCTGTTGAAGAGACAAGGAAGAATCCGAGCAAGGACCCAGAGCAAGAGCCTCTGAGCCAAGAGCAATCAAGCCAGGGCCCCCAGCAACCGAATACGGCATCTGTGGGATGGAATACCTCTTTAGTCAGTTTAAGGGCACCCATCTGTCCATTCCTCCCTGTAGGTGCAGCTTTTACTTTCTGCATCCCTGCAATGTGGTACGCAGGACCTAGCAGTGGCTTTGGTCTGCACACCAGTCCCTGGTACTAACTCTAAACATTGGGTGTTATTACTGCTAGAAGCAGGCACTGCCTGCAAAAACAGGTTGCTAATTTCAGCAAGTGCAGTTAGTTAAAGGAACTTAGCTGAAAAGTAAAATCACTGAACAGAATTTTGCTGTTCTATCTAAACCCAGGACATTCCACCCCTTATTCCATACCATTTACGTCATATCTATCATTATATTATTATTTCTTTCTATAGAAAAGTTCATTAAGTTCATGATTGTGAATCTTCATCTATTAAAGCAGTCTCTCAGGGGAGGAAAGATGGAATTCATTGTGGTTCATGCCCACAGGTTTCAGGTTCATCTCAGGAGATTACTGGATGTCATTCAATGAAGCTAGCTCTTGTCATCACCGTGATGTTATCCTGAAAGACACTTACTGAATACCGTTAATATCATGCAATTAATATGCTGTCTTAAATCAAGTGTTCTCACCCAGAGTTAAATTTCCTTGAGGTACACATTGTACTTCACCATCTTTCGCCATCACCCACCGAGTACTGCCAGGTCCCTGAGCAAAAGCAATCCCACGAATGGGTTTGTCTTTACCCAAAGCAGGAAATATCCACACATTTTTCCCCAATAGATTCCTTTCATGTACCATAGGGACTTTATCCCCTTCTACCATATGTAAAGAGTCTGACTGGATCAGCTTGATGGATCCTCTGGTGTTAGCTAACCAGGTGGCTTGGGCTAAATGCTTGTCCCAGTTTTTAATTTTTTCATTTTCTTTTCCATGCTCTTGCTTCCAGCTAGATATCTTTAATGTCTTATTAGATAATTCTGAAAAAGGGAGATAATTTAACATGGCATAATACTCTGGAGAGATGATTTCAAAGGGTTCAGTCATAAATGATGCATATTATCAATAGCTGTTACTTAAAAAATGAATCACTTATTTTTAGTGGAATATGCATCTAACCTAAAGGTATTATCTTGCCTACTCAGTTCCTCTTTCCATCTCATTCATAGTTTCACACAGTCTGGGAACTATAGTGTCAGGTATTAAGGTTATGTAGCTATGTTTATGAGGAACCTTCTAACTTCTGATAAATAAAGCCCCAAGCCCCATATATAAACTAATAAACATCTTCTGATGTTCAAGAACTGAAATAATTTTCTAAATAAGTCATAAAATAACTTTTACCTTTAATTTGCTAGAATATACCTTTGCATAATATGTGCCTTGGAAAAGGTCACTCACATGACTTTAATAACAAACATAGTCTTCGCCTACCCTGACATATCCAGAAAAGACGTTTACCAGGATTGTTTTCCATTAATTGTATTTTAGACAGCTCTACATTGTAATAAACCAAAGATCAGCAAAAAGGTAAATCATATGCGGGAAATCCTGAGGCCATAGAGATTTAGTTAAACAAAAATGTATGTGAGATGTATGTACACAACTCATATAGCTTCTAAGGAAATAGTGCTTTCAATACTGACATGTAAGTAATTTGTTGGTTGGTTTAGCACAAAGATTGTTTAGGAAAAGGGATTATTCCTAGTAACAGTGGCTCAATAATGCCAAACTGAAATCAGGCCTAGCAAGTCTGTTTTCTGTTAGTAAAGCCATTATTCATTCACTGTTATGTTTTCTGATTTGCTCTTCTTGAGCATTCAGTCCCAATGTGTGACTATATTCCAAGTTTATTTTAAATTCACATGAATTTTGTTCTGTCTGATGGTCTTTTCACCATGGTTTTCAGAAGTCAGCATGATCAATGTGACCAATCTGCTTTATCTGTGGGCATCATTATTTGGCTGAAAGTAAGCTCTTAAACTTATGTTATGTCAGTATTCTCCAGCTCTCAAATAGAGATATGGCATCTTACAGAATCATAGAATCATTTTGGTTGGAAGAGACCTTTAAGATCATCAGGTTCAACAATTAACCCAACAATGCCAGGTCACCACTAAATCATGTCCCTAAGTACCACATCTACACACCTTTTAAATACCTTCAGGGATAGTGACTCCACCACTTCCCTGGGCAGACTGTTCCTTTACAGCCCTTTCTGTGAAGAAAAATTTTTCTAATATCCAACTTAAACCTCCCCTGATGCAACTTGAGGCCATTTCCTCTTGTTATGTCTCGTTACTTGGCAGAACAGACTGACCCTCACCTCCCTACAACCTAGATTTTGGTAGCTGTAGAGACACAATAAGGTCTCGCCTGCGCCTCCTTTTCTCCAGATGAAATATCCCCAGTTCCCTTAGCTAGACTCGTGCTCTAGACCCTTTACCTGCTTCATTGCTCTTCTTTGGACATGCTCCAGAACCTCATTGTGAGAGGCCCAAAACTGAACACAATATTTGAGGTGTGGCCTCATCAGTGCCAAATACAAGGGGACAATCATTTCTCTAATCCTGCTGACCACACTATTTCTGACACAAGACAGTATGTTTTTGGGCCTCTTGGCCTCCTGGGCACACTGCTTCCTCCTGTCTAATTGTCTGTTGACTAGATCCTTTTCTGCCATGCAGCTTTCCAGCCACTCTTCCCCAGGCCTGTAGCATTGTTTGGAGCTGTTGTGACCCAAGTGCAGGACCCAGCACTTAGCCTTGTGGAACTTCATACCATTGGTCTCGGCCCATTGATCCAGACTATCCAGATCCCTCTGTAGAGTTTCCCTACCTTCAAATAGATAGACACAACTGCCCAACTTGGTGTCATCTTGCAAACTTACTGAGGGTGCCCTCGATCCACTCATCCAGACCATTGACAAAGATATTAAAGGCAACAGGCCCCAACACTGAGCCCTGGGGAACACCATTTGTGATCAGTCAACAATTGGATTTATGTCCATTCATTACCACTCTTTGGGTCTGACCATCCACCCAGTTATTTATTCATCGAAGTGTACACCGATCCAAGCCATGAGCAGCCAGTTTCTCCAGGAGAATGCTGTGGGAAACAGGGTCATAAGCTTTACTAAAGTCCAAGTAGACAACATCCATAGCCTTTCCCTCATCCTCTAAGTGAGTCACCTTGTCATAGAAAGAAATCAGGTTAGTCAAGTAGGACTTACCTTTCATAAACCTATGCTGGCTGGGCCTGATCACTTGCTTGTCCTGTATGTGCCTTGTGATAGCACTCAAGATGATCTGTTCCATTACTTTTCCCAGCATTGAGGTCAGACTGACAGGCCTGTAGTTCCCTGGGTCTTCCTTCTGGCCCTTCTTGTAGGTAGGTGTCACATTTGCTAACGTCAAATCAACTGGAAACTCCCTGGTTAGTCGGGGCTGCTGATAAATGATGGAAAGTCCCTTGGTGAGCACTTCCACCAGTTGCCTCAGTACCTTTGAAAGCATCCCATCTGGTACCATAGGCTTGTGTGTGTCTAAGTGGTGCAGTAGGTCACTGACCATCTCCTTTGGGATTTTTCTGGTTTCATTCTACTCCCTATCCTTGCCTTCCTGTGTGGGAGGCTGGGAACTCAGAGGACAAATGGTCTTACCATTACAGAATGAGGCAAAGAAAGTATTCAGTACCTCAGCCTTTTCCTCATCCTTGGTGACTATGTTTCCATCCATATCTTAATGATACGAGATTTTCTAAAAATTAATTTATTACTGAAACATGCCATTTTCAGATGTGGCAGCTATAGGACCATGTAACTATCTTTTACTATCAGAAAGAGAACATCAGAATAAACTATGGAGAATTTATCAGGGTTTTAGTTCCCGGCTTTGCTAAGCATGAGTAGTGACACTATCAAATGAATAAATGCCTATTTCACTTTTAAAGTGAAAGTTTAAATCACGGTCACAAAATATTCTGAAACCATTATGTTTTTTCTAATTGGTTTAATGCACTCGCTTTTTAAATCTGCAAAGTTGCAAACATCCTCTTTCTGATTTTCTTAAAAGAATTCTGCACCATATGTAAGCTGTTAGGCATCTGTTTTGTCCTTGTGTACATGTCAAATCATACTCCAGTTCAGTCTTGATTGTCCTATTGTGGATCGAAGCCATGTTTTGCAAAAAATGCGTGATGCTGAAGCTATGCTCACTTACAGCCTTGCTGTATTGCCACCAAAATAATTTTATCAACTTCCTTGCTTCAACAAACAGCTGACATTTCTTTTGGCAAAATGAACCACAGTACTCCTGATCTGACGTCAACGAGCTGACAACGAGTTTGTAACAGATGAAGCTGTGTATTCGGCTGCTCGTGACTGAAACGGGTACTGTACACTCAAACCACATGTAGCATTTCTGCTTTGAATGGTAACAGAAGTATTCACAATGTGAATAATTTTCTAGCTTTTCTATTCACATAACAGTTTGGAGCTGAACACTTCAGATCAATTCTGTGGATTCTGAAATAAGTGTTATTTTTAAAACATCAGTGTTTTATATATTGCATATCTGGTGTACCAGTGCCAGGTGGGATTTTCTTGGTAATCAAGATATTGTGATTAAATTTGGCATTACACTTCTCTAGTAAATTTATTCACCAAGAGCTTTCTTAGCTTTCTGTAATTGGACAGATAGAAATGTATTATTTCATTTTCATTTTCTTCCCTTAGTGAACTGTCTGTTGTGATTTTTGCCATGTTTGGACTCCTTCACTTCCATGGAAGTAGCAGAATATTTCTGTTTTCCTGCTAGGCCACAAAACAGGTTTTCATTTAAGGAATGTTCATTATACCATCTCCAGTCCTTCAGGTAGCAAAAACTGAAATGGTTTTCTTAATAATGAAGGCACATGCTTCTGCCTGGAAAGTGTTTCTTAAAATGTTTTTTAAAAATTGTGAAATAAATTTGTAATTTTAATTAATTAATTTAATTAATTCTTAACATAAGTCTAAGAGACTCTAGAAGAAAAGAATATTATTTTAACTGTAGTCTTGAACATCAAATTCTAAGTGTGCTTGAAAGAGAGACAAACGGAGCTTACAGAACTCAAGTTATTGTGACTGACTTAAGGTTCACCTTTACTTGAGATTCCACCAAAGCTTTGTCTGCAACCTTTGCTGATCACCGAATTTTGATGCACTTTAATTTCCTCTGCCTGTGTTCATGTTACACTGTACAATGACCTTTTCATGAGGCTGCACACCATAATTTCCTTATCATGGGACCTAACACTCACTAATGTTTTGTCGATCTTGCTGTTTTACCTAGTGCAACTACATAACATTTCCCACATTTCCTCAGACATAGTCTTCATAAATTACTCAGTCATGATTATTTCCATCTTACTTGTGTAATGGACCTTGTTCTAAATCTTTTCAAATAATCTTAAACCAGGAGGACTATATGTTGTCCATCAGCAAAGTTCCTAACTATTATTGCAACCCACTTCCCCATAGGAGGTTGTCTTTTCTCAATAAGAAACAGCTCAAGAGTAATAGCCCTACAGGGCAAGTTCTGTGTATAAAGATGATGTGTATATTTGTATTGAGACTTTTCTGTTCTCTGAAAACTCAGGAAGTCATCACTAATCTTTAAAAAAATTATATATTAATTGTTATGCAGAAGTCTGGCATAACTTAGATTTGTCTAACATCTTTTTCTAGTCTGCAGATCTAGAACTATGTGAAAGCTGCATTTGGCCAGAAGTAATCTGCAGCTTAACACTGTAGAAAAATAAGAAAAAAAATCCATCATCACTAGCTTTAGGATGCTGAAAATCATAAAACTAGAATGAGTGAAAAGGTCATAGAGGTATTTCTCAGAGATGTTGGCTATAAGTGGGAGTTATACTTTGGTTTTATTGCAAGCAATAAGGATAAAACATCTAGAAATGAACCAACACCTTTCTGGAACAGTAATTGTCTGCTTTTTAATGATGCATACGATTTGATTCTACTGGCTTGAAAAACTGTGTTTTCTTTTCAAATTGTCGTTTGTCACTGCTCACTTGTTAGATATAGAGAACAGAAAATGCACATACAAACATAAACATTTAGCTGGCCTCTAAGCTGCACTGCGTGGGATCCTGAATGACATCTGATTTCATACCTCAGGTTATTCTCAAATTCAGAACCTCTGACAGGGTAACGATTGCAGTTCAAAAGGCAACGGAGAGCCCTTTGTATCAAGCATTACAGGCCTGTCTAGATACAGAATGTTGGGCTTAATGATTTTGCCTCCCATTTTATGGAAAATTCTCTTAGTATTTTTTAAATATTATTTTAAGAGTATTCACATTACCTCGGTTTTTACAAAGAACCAAACACATCACCAAGTACACCATATGTGAGCTTGGCTACCTATTAATGACATAGTTGCATAATTGACATAGCTGCATAAACAGGGCAGAGGGAGGAGGTCAGTTTCAGAACAAAAGAAATATCTAAGGGCTATGATCTTGTTTATGAACAGATTGGTTCCTGTTAATTCACTCAAAGTTGAGAATTGTTTAACGGCTCTGTTATGCAAACAAATCTGCTATACACATTGTTCGCAAGCTATCAATTTAAGCACTGAATCTGCATCCTACATGGTCAGCTATGTAAAGCACATGGCAAACGTTTGTTCCTTGGTCAGTAGATTTAGCCTGTAGAAAGTGGGTTTGCTACAATATCGTGTGAATTTTTATGATATCACTGCAAAACAAAGTTCTTAATATAAAAAAAAATCACTACAACAAGGTCTAATATTGATTAATATGGACACTAAACATAGACATCCTGCTTTAGGATTGTATTCTAAGTGTAATTGAAAATCAGTTTTAGGAGATATTCATGGTTGGTTTTGTTGTCGGGTTTCCTTTTTTGTTTTGTTTTCCAATGAGTATTCCATATACNATGCATATTTGGAGGAATGATCCCCTATGCACCCGGCACCGTAATAAAGAATACCGACTTAATAGCCTCATTGACTATTGAGTGAATTTTCATCGAATCACTTACAGTCAGTGTAGTATAAACAAAATAGATTTAACCTGCTCTCAGAGCTTCGCATGTAATACACTCCATGCCTGCTTTTGGTCCTATCTCCCTGTTTTTGTCCTAAACCTTTTGTTTATGTCTCATCTACATTGTATATGGCTACTGACTGCTAGAAATAATGACCAGAGTCGTAGTTGCATCAGTGCAAAACTCCCCGGTTGAAATCTTGACGTGTTGGATAAAGGAAATAGGTTTCAATATGGGCAAGATTTATAGGTCTAGAGCAGATAGTGAATGTTAAAACTAAAACCTAGGTTGCTCATTCATGTGGGAAGGAGGAGTGAGTGCAGATAACTCAAATATTACCTGCATCTGTATGAAATACTAATGACACTGCTTGAGCAGCTGCTTAGCATTTCCTTCTGAAATCAAGACAAATACAGCAGGGTCAAGCCATGGGTTTTACTCTGTATAGGAATTCACAGTACTGAATTAGGTGCCCAGAAGTCCTTATATGTACATAGGTATCCCGTAGCTACATGAGCAAAATAATGCTGTTGATTCATTGAAAATGTCATGCAAGTGTGAGTGTATAACTGCAATGAAAGGTGAAGAGCATCACAGACTAAATTATTACACCTATCACTGTCTCTTACAGATAAACTGTGCTATGTTAGTTTGACTGGCAATGCTTTTATTTTGTAGTATTTGTAGTTAATTTTATCTAAGAAAAGACAGCAGCAACAGAAAGAGAGAATGACTGGGCAGATAATGAAGGCTATAGAGCATTAGCAATGCTAAGAAGTCTCAAACAATCTTTAGAGGAATAGGAGTTTCATAACAGAGTCTGAATGTGTCTCAAATATCATGCTGACTTTTGTCACCGATGAATTTCCCACACTGTGGGAGTTTTAAAGAATGACTTAATGGCTTATTGGCCTTCTCAACCCATGCATGCAAATCTGAAGAGGCAAATTCACTAAATTTTTACATATCCTTAATATTCCAGAGCCTTAGAATTCAAATATTGCCATTCACAGGTTGGTAAGCATACAAATGGGACAGTGTCAGGATTAGCAACACAATCAAAACAGAAACTACAAGACAGGTCATTGTAGTCTAGCACATTACAAGGAAGCAATAAGAAGAAATAAATCATTCAGAAAAAAGTGCCTAATTCAGGAAATGAAGACATTTTAAAGGATCAAGCACGATTTTATAGTTGCAAGTTAATTGAGCAGGATTTTAATTCTGTAATTTTTAAACAGTGGAGAGACCTGTCAGAAAGAATACCTAAAACTGCTTGCTTTGTCATGTTTTATCTTGGATTGTCAAGAAATTTTAGTGTAGGAAAGCTCTTCAAATATTTCTTTTTCCTTTATGAAAAATGTTATTGCCTGTTTGTGCTCAATTATCACAGCCTAGTGACCTATCATCTGGAATACCATCAGAGGATGACTACATAGAGAGCCTTCAGCTACCAGCAGCACTCAAGCTACACAGTTATCCACTGTGTTCATGTTCTGTCAGCTATCCAAAGATATCCAAAGATGTCAGAGAACACTTCAAAGCTCCTAGACAGCTGTCAACTGGTTGGCTTCTGTTCAGCCCACTGAGCCTTTCCCTTCTTGTGTTATCCAGTAACAGCCTGAGATCAGTTGTCTAAGTTTCTGGTCAAAAGTGCCTATGTGTGGGAGAGGCAAGCCTCGATCAATAGTAGATATTAAAATTATTTCTTAGGACAGTTGAATGGAGCCTATATAGTTTGACCTGGAGTGTTTAAAACACTTGTATAAAAATGTTCTTTTCTTGAAAATGTCTGATTCCTTTTTCTGTGATCTATTTTCTGACACTATTCTTTTAATGCACTCAGAGTTTCAACCCACTTCAATACATAGACAAATATGCAGTAATTTTTTGTTTTGTTTCCCACTCTTTTCGTCTTTCCCTTCCCAAGTTTTTCCTGTTTAAAAGACAGATGATGGGAAAGGCAAGAGTAAAAACTAAAAACTGAAAGGTGCTTATTAATTAGATTAGAAGCTTCAAGATGGTTTTAGTGATCAGAATGAGAGGAAAAGATGCTCTGGATAACATAGTATCTACACTTTCACATAGATTATTTTACATTTGAAATAACTTTTTCAGGATAAGAACATCTGTTTGGAGGAGCCATGAAACTTCGGAATAGAAATGGCACAAATATCTGAGAATTAAATACCCAATGAAGTTATTGCCTTCAATGCAGCCAAATATTTACCACCTCTATGTAGGTCTATTATACTAAAATAAGAGTATTCGCTAAGCGAGATCAAGTGGATTTGTTTATACTTTTTCAGGGAAGTTTATTGCTGCTTGGCTGTGAAGGATTTCCAGGATTCTGTGAATTTGCAAATGAGTGTAGAAAATGTACTGCAGGGTTTACAGGGCAGAGAGATAGTGTCAGGGAAAGATGAACTGGTCACAAAAAGCTCAGAAGATGAAAGAAAGATAGCAACGTGTGGATGGTTCTCCTGGATACTTACAAACAGATAAAGAACAAAGCAAAACATAAATCAGTGGCAATCAGGAACACTAGTTTCTTTGTCCACTCCTAGAACTGCGCATCTCAGGGACAGTCATGTCTTAACAACATTACTGCCAGTGTGCTATGGCAAAAATAGCCTGCTGTATGGCAATGTTTATTTTATTAGTAATGCCAGTACCATTTTTCTTCATTTGATGTCCTGGAGGTTAATACTAGGTGAGATTTTTCAACCTATTTAACCATCAGTTGTGAAGTTGGTTGACCTTTGACTGCTAAGTGCTGACAGGGTCCTGTGAACTCTGGAAATGATAGCACAATGTTATTTTACTGGTAAGGTGCAAACAGATAAAGAACAAAGTAGCACATAAATCAGAAGAACAAAATTAGTGCATTCATTCTCCAAAAAATTTGCAGGAGGAGAGAGGAAGAGATGAGACAGGATTATTATGCACATTGGAAATCCGTCACAGTCATAAATTTGAAATAAAAATCTATTGTTTCAGGAACTGGGCAGGTTCTCGGTAATTAATCCAGAAACCAGGAATGTCCAAATTTTACATCAGAATTTATGTTTTGCAAGGGTAAATTCATTCAAGAAAGACCTGTTCTTGTCACATCTACATGATATTTTGACATCTGGTTCAAGAAAGTTTCTGAAGTTTCTGCAAGTTTTTTACAAGCTATAATATTGGGGAGAACTCACAATAAATAGCACTGAAAAATGGGAGAAGTCTTGGCCTGAATCATCTCTTTTAAAATTTGCTTGGGATTTCTACACTAGTAAAAAGGATGTAGAAAGCCTGAAAGACAGCCTTGAGCCTGAGAAATAGCTGCATGTTACTTGAGCTGCTACAATAAGCTGTGTGCAGAATGAATTCTTAAGGTAAAATAGTAGTCAGCTAATCTGTTTCTTGATCCCTTAAACTAGAGATTAAAATGATTACATGGAAAAATTGGTATTATTTCTCTCATTTTACAGATGGTGAAACCGAATATAGGAATGCTTCGATGAACTGATATGATTCAGAAAGAGTATAACCTAAAGGCACCAAGGAAAATACCAACACACTTTTAAAAGTCAGTGCAATCCTGAAGAATGGGCATGAAGAAATGTGTTTAAAAGTGGCCTCATGGTTGTCCTTAACACAGGCAAGCATTTAATTTCCACTAAAAAAAATGTCAGGAACATGATAACTGACTCAGGACTTTAAGATAACTTTTTCAAAGCATCTGAGTGACATCTAGGAGCATGTTGCCATCGATATTAAATGGAACACAGTTATTCTATTATCTTGTTACTGCAGAAAATGCTATTTTTTTCTCAAGGCTATTTTAGCCCTTAGTACGTAGCTGTGCCTATGTTCTAACTTGCTGGGTCATTCACTTGTCTGATCTCCAGGCAAGAAATATAAAAATGTTCAGGCATGTCAGGGTCACTGTTTCCAAAGCAAATTGTTCTTGCCCGAAGCTGGTTTTTGTTTTGGACTTAGCCTGGAATAAATATTTTTTACTCAGGATTTACAAATACAGTTATTTGATGTATTGGTTCTAAGAACTCCGTATATAAAATAAACAATTCTTGTCCATAAGGCAGTTGAATATTATTCACTTGTCAGAACAAATATAAAGGTAATGGACACATTTTGTGATCATGCAGTCACATAGGCTCTCCACTTCTTTTGGGAAGCTGAATGTCACCTATTTTTTATTCTTATTTTTTCTTACCTTACTTAATATATTCTTCCGCTGCGCTTCATATGATATTATATTCAAAAGGCATGGTCTCAAGATGAAGGAACAATTCACAGAATCACAGAATCACAGCATCACAGAATGCCTTTGGTTGGAAGAGACCTTCAAGATCATCTAGTCCAACCTTTGACCAAACACTGCAAGCTCACCACTAAACCATGTGCCTAAGCACCAGATCTACACTCCGTTTAAATACCTCCAGGGATGGTGACTCCACCACTGTCCTGGACAAGCTATTCCAATGTTTAATAACCCTTTCAGTGAAGAAATCCTATCATCAAATTTTGAAAATATAGAGGACAACTTCATAACATCAGGAATTGTGTATAATTAGTGCAAGTAATATTTTTTGGGGAATATACTTAGCCTTACTCAGTGAGTTTTTTTGATATTTTTATTGCTAGTTTGGGAGCAATTGGACAAATATACGGGATATGTATTTGCCATTTTTCCATATGTGGTTTCTGGTATCGGGTGTGGTTTTGTTCCACAGATTAAGACAAGAAACCTGAGAGGAGTGGTTCATCAATCAAAATATTCATTTCCAAGAAGCCCCAGATGCCATACAATTGTGCAGAAGGGAGAGTATATAAATCAGACAATCGCCTTCTGGTATTTCATTCTGTGTATAGAGATTGTTACTAATCGAAAATTTAGACAGGGCATGAAAGATACAGAGGTAATACCAAGATTCTGATTATTTTCCTGTCTTTCAGTCTCATAACTTTTCTGCACCTGTTGAACTATGGTGTGTTATATTTCCCCACACCTGTCAACAACTACTGAATATGCCACCCAAATGTTGATTCATCAGTGCTTTCAGTGATACTGCTGCTGTAAGAGATAGGAGAAGAAAAGGTTGTTGGTCCACATGGAAATAAAACCAGACCAGTTGAATGAAACTTTTTAATCTTAATTATACTGCAAGTCTTCCTTTCCTTCACTGAGCAAAATCAGCCTGCTTCTGGCTGAAGTTGTGAACAGAGACATGAAATTCAAATTTTTAGATGAAAATTGTCAATGAAACATTACATAACAAATTTTAAACTTTCTTAATTAAGATCTTTCATATTTAATTCTTTTTATCAGGAAAGTGTTATGTGATGGGAAGCTAGTAACACATTTGATGTGTTAATTTATATTGTAACACCTACTAAGAGCTTCACTTACGGGCTAGAAGGCTCTAGTACTAGCTCAGTACTCAGCACTGAACAGAAGAAACAATTTGTGGTGAAGATGGATGACAGGAGGCAAAGCAAGTTCAAAGATTATGGAATGCAGCATAAAAGCAGCCAGAGGAAATCACCTGTGCCCTATAAAGACACAAACCTATGTGTGGCTTTGAGTATTCCTCTCTGATAGACAGGTTTTAAAAGCCTCTCTGGAACCAAACATGTCTCAGTGTTTTCTGTGTACTTGTATAATTTCTTGTTTCACCTTTGCCTTTGTCACCAAAGGCAAAGACGTGCCTTTGCACAGCTCACAAGAGCGATCAGTATGCAAAGTGAGGTTCTGCACCATATGGGTACTATCTGATTTATACATAAACTGCAAATGTATCATAATTGCATGGGATGATGCCCTTGCTGCCCAAGCTTACTCCTCCATGTGAGTTGTGACTCCTCCGCAACACTTTGAGCAAGGGAAACAACATCCACCTCCTGTCATTTCCTTGCACTCTCATACCGACACTCCTCGCTCTTTGATATTTCCATGGTCAATTCCGTTTATTGCGCACAGCTTGAAATGTCAGTTTGCCACTGAAGCTCCTCCATTGTCTGTGAGGTGTCACTCAGTCAGTGTCTAAATGATTGGATTTGGCATTAAAGGGAGAAATCCTGTCTGGTTCTTTCTGGTCAACAATAATACTCCCAGCCAACAGCTGACTCAGTACCTCCACTTGCACGATGCAAAGATGAGTCACCTACCCTGATTCCAAGAACACTTTTTGATAGTTCAGGTACTGAATCCAGATCTTATCAAAACCATGACTGTGATCAACATTTCCATTCTCTAAAACTCTATGCTTTCCTCTAAAACACCCGAAAAAAGGGTACTGTTTAAACACATACTCATAAAATGGAGGTTTTCTTCACTAATGAAGAAAGAGTTCCAATTTCAGGCTAACAAATATGACTCCACACGGAGATCTGACAATAGTTACAAAAATTCTTTACTCAAATGTGATATGGTTTGGAACTAAGAAGTTAAATAGCTTGTGGGAAAAAAAAAAAAAAAAACAAAACGAAAAAGACGTATGTTTGTAGAAACTCTAGTTTGCAGATGCATTTGATTCAGATCACACAGATAAATACCTAATATTTTAATTCCCTACTTATGCAAAGAAATCAGGTTAAAAAATCCTTGGATGTACATGTACTAATCTTGTAACCTTAGCTACTCCACGTAGCTCCACATTCAAAGTACATATATCTACAATGTTTGAGGACTAAGTTAGTGGGGTATCTGACGCAGAACCTGATGTGTTGGTAGGTAAATGAATGGGGAACTGTCTTTTAAATGTCCTTAAAAATGGGTTTATCTATACCTCACTTATTGACCCATATACTACTTTATAATGGTGTGAACTTCAGATGATCTGTTCTAGTTCACATCAATTCTGAAGCACTTAGCGAAAACCAAACTGACACACTTCTGGATTAAAAAAAAAATAAATCCAAAGGGATTTTCCTGGTTTACTAAGATACTTTAGATTTCTTGAAAGGTAAGAAAAGATATAAAAGTCTGTGGCTGATGTAAATGTTATCATAATGTTTTCATTCCAGGATAAGTACAATTCAGCTAGGTTACCTTTAGAGTAACAATCTGTTCTTAAAATGTATCAATGGAGAAAAATATAATGTGCTTGAATTGATCTTCAATATTCAAATATGATCTTCGATAATAAAATACAAACTCAGTAACCTTCAGGTTTAAAGTTGTTTTGAAATTTGATATATTTTCATTGTGATCCTCATGCATTCTATGACAATAATGTTAAATGTATTTCACTACTGCTTTGTCAGTAACTGAGTTATTGTGCATGAAGACATAGCCACAGAAAGTTGACATCTGCATCCAACACAGAAATGGGAAGGGGTGCAAAAGTCTGTTCATAAAGTTATGTATATTTATACACATTAGATTTATATACGTTTATACAGGGTATCATTTCACTTGGCACAGAGATGTACCAGTAGATCAACACAATTGTTTAAGGAACAAGGTGAGATTTTTTTATTCCTTTTCATCAAATGAGTCTCTGGAAAGGTGCTGGAGGATGATAGACAGCGTATCTCTTCTTGGAGTTTCTTAAATTTCTTCTAATCCTAATTGGTTTCCTGGATCATCGCTATAATTTATTTAATGTAAATTGTACTGCAGTAACCACTAGATCCCTCCCTTGAGATATATAAATAAATATGAAGTATGTCTGCAGGATTATCAAGAGGTCTGAGATTTATTTTTCCATTAAAAGGAAGCTCATAGTGACTCAATGAAGTTTTCAGTCCAGAGCTTCAGCCATATGATTATCCGACATTTTACCCACCACCAAGGATTAATACCTGGAAAACTAATTTTTCTATGGCTTTAATTTTGTATTATGGAAGGCATACCACAATGGCCAGGATAGCTTGCATTTTAATCAGTAAACCAAGAAATTTTGCAGTTTCATGCTTCATAAACCAGAGTCGCATGCTTCTAAACAGTGAAGGGCAAGTATTAGTACACAAAACTCAAAGAAACACAGAAGTAACATAGAAACCTAAAAACAATAGAAAAATAACCAAACATCATACTCTTTGATAATAAGTTATGCCAAGCTCCATTTCAGACAGAATTGTGTCTATGGGTTCTTTAGTCTGAGTTGTATCATGCGAGTGGTATAAAATGAGGAAGCATTCCTGGAAGGGTGGGTTACGGCTCTCCCCACAGCTTGGTGCCCACACCCTCGTTGCACACAGCCAATGCTTAATGGGAGTACAAAGAACCTGGGTTTCCATCTGGGCTGTGAAAATTATCAGAAGATTCTCCTTCCTTAGTGTTTATTTTCTTCTGTCATGATATATTCAGTGGTATACAATACCTTGGCTTGACCTGTAAGTGAGGGACAGTGGCTCACATTGGGCAGGTCAATAAAAGCAAGTTTGACAAAGAAACCACCAAGCAATCTCAGCATCAAGAAACTATTGCTGGCAGTTTCAACGATGGTGGTAAAGTCAAAAAGGTGACGGATTTTGACAACAAGGTCAAGCTTTCATCAGTAAACTCTGATCAAGAGTCTGAAGGCCCCAGATAACCTCCTTGACATCTAAGCAACAAGAACAATATGTAAATGAGACTTTCATCATGCAGTGAAATTAGACTTAAGCAATAATTAAAACAACTTACATGTATTAGTGAGCACAACACATTGAAAGTTTTCCTACAGATACCTTAGCATGTAACAGAGAACATCTTTCTCTCTGTGTAAAGATGTCCTGATCTGATTTACATTTACACCAAGACTTTCTGTACTGCTTTGTTATGGAAAAACAGACTGTTCATTTACATAGAAAGGAGAATAAGAAGGCCTTAGTGAAAATGAGATTTGCAATTCCAGTGGTTGCTTCTAGGAAAAAACTATTATGGTTTCCTTCTCAAGGATGTTTCTGAGACCTCTTCAGCAAGCCTGAGCTCAGTAAACAGCTCAGATGTGATCCATTTGCAACTTTCCCTGTTGCCTGGGTTCCTAGTGGCTCTTTGAGCCTCTCAGCAGCTTCTCAGTCTGTCCTGTTGCTCTCTCCCAAATCTACTAAAGACTCCTCAAACATAATTTTAAATAGTGAATAATCAAAAATATCTTGCAATATCTAAAATCATAACAACAGCCAAGGATAGGAAAATATGTAACTGTCTTAGCACTCATTTGAGCCTCTCTGTACTTCAGAGATTTCCCGTCAAGCTAGAAAGTGTCGAGTGAGACAGTAACGGCAAGAGCACCTTTCTTTGCAAGAAACCAGAGAATCCTCACCCCTTGCAAAACCCTGTCCAAAGATCATCTACACCAAAACAAGCAAACAGCACTGCTTCAAGATCTAATGCCTCACACTTTCACTTGAACTGTGGAGTTCCATGTAGCTCCCATGGGTTATCCATTGATATCAGATGCTTTTCATAACAGCCAAACGAGCAGTAATCTTTGGGTCATAGCTGAAGCCCATAGAATAATTCTATAAAAATGACACACTTTTTGGATCCTTTTCTCTACTGCTTTATTGCAAAACCTCTTGTTTAACTCCTAGGTTTAAACTTAGTTTGTTTCATGTCAAATAAATATAAAAGATAACATTCCTCAGGAACCATATGAGGCAAGTTCCCATAACTGATTAGGGTTTCAAGTCATTTTGCTAAGACTGAATATTACAGATATATGAAGAGATATAGGAAAGGTAGCTACACACAATATCCTATGTATTTCACATGACTGTATACAACTGACAGTAATGCTTGTGACCTGCTGGTGGAACTTCTTTTGCTGAGTAATAAAATTGTTTTTCACTTCAGTGAGAGAAAAAAGTATCAGCCAACTAGCTGTGCCACCACACATAAAGGAAGGTGGTGAAAGGTTGAAGTTTATTACACATGGAATGCCTTCAGAGGCACGCAATTTGTCCCCTTGGTTCATTTTGACAGCGTTCTCATGATAACAATCCACAGTTTATTTTATATGCTATACATCGTTATACCTCTCAGATCATTCACTCTGAAAGTTCTCTCCCTTCTGTTATCAGGTAGAAGATATTTGTCTTACTCTAGCCCTTTGGTCTAATGAAGACCCTTTTTTTTCCAGAAGGAAGTTTAAGAATGGAATTCCTATAAGGAATTTCAAAAACATCTCTCGAAAAGATGAAACCCTCTCAGGGTGCATTATAGGAAATAATTAATCATTCCACTTCTTGTATACAATCAATAACACTAAAAGACTGTCTTGTCACCTTATCAGGCTACATAGGTTTTAGCAGTTCCTTTATTAAGCCTGGAAAAGAAAGCAAGGAGAGAGAGATTCTTTGAACATCCAAACACAGTGTCACACTGAGTGTGATCCTGACACTGCCCAGGGAACCTGCTATCCTTTGTTTACAGATGGATCTGTGATAACCCGACAGCTCAGATGGAAGGTTACCCTGGAGGACAAGCAGGGGATTCTTTTCCATCATCCCTGAATCCTGGAAGAGGCGGGTTTGACCACCCTCAGGATCCGGGCTCTCAACTTTTCCTGCTGACAGAAGTATGTGGAATGTGATCAAGAGATATTTGGACAATTTGTCTTCTATTACAAGTGGAAGGGAGAGGCACGGGTGAATAAATCCCTATGAGCTATCTGAAAGGAATTTTATTTCTGTAGAGAAAATAATACAACCATGAAACTTTACAAGGCTTTGACTGCTTGAGGCAGTCATGCGAGGCAGTTTTCCATATCCATGTGTATCCATACTAGCAGGTGTAAGCAATCATTAATACCACATGTGATATCTGAACTGCACTGGAGACAGTGAATGTTCTATCACTGACTTCAGCTTGTCCAGGCCAATATTTCACCCTCATTTCTCATGTTCACGAGTGCAATCGCAAACCAGAATGAGTTTGCTGTTCCCTATTCATGAAAGCACAACTTAGGCAACAGGCTAGAAATTGCACCACAGCCTGGCCAGCTTTGGCAAAACACTACTGTCCTCCATGGAAATGTCACCAGAGAAGCACTAACTTCTCATAGACCAACAGTTCATCTTGGTTGTCCTGATTCATCCTTCAGAAGACAGTGACATAACTAGCTGTCTCAGAGAAAGGCACAAAAACTTCTCCAACAGCTATTAGTGAATAATTTGCCTACAAAACTTTCTATTTCTGGTACTTAGAAAGTAGCTTTTAGTTTCTTGTATAATCTTTACAGCTTGCAACCTTGTCAGAATCGTAGGCCCACTAATAATCCTTAGCTATTATCAAATTTTCTGAAAAATTTAATCCTGTCTTCAGTCTGGACTCCAACTGTATTTTATGCCTATAAGCTGTTCAGGTAGCTTACATCTTTCATAAACGAATTATTGCCTTTTATTGTTTCTAAATTGTTAGCTAATCAATGCTTAAAGTGGCACAGAAAAAAAAAAGTTAGTTCATTTTAAGTCTCCTAGTTACTAACTTCTGACTTTTAAATGCAAATGTTTTTATGGATGTCCTTGGCATACATTTAAAGCATACCATCTATGATTACACTGTCTTGTACAACTACCGAGTCACTTGATATCATTTTATCAAGTCACCACTGGTTTAAGGTTTGGTTTTGTCTTTTTTCCTTTATCACATTTAATCTGTTCCAGAGCCAACTTTTCCTTCAGGCTATTCTTCCTTTCTATACCTAGAGAGGTAGCTCCTAAAGGAATGAATGTACCAAGGGAAAGAATTACATCTTGAAAATCAGTGTGCATAATAAAACCACCATAGGTTAATGCATTAGGACATGTTCGTTAACAGAAACATGGAGACTTCATTATTAGCATATTACTGTCAACATTTTTATGCACAGAAAAATGCTGATGAAAAACAAATGTCTTTCTTACTAAATTTGTGGCAAAAATCTAGATAGGGAATCTAATCACATATATTTGTGTAACGGAAGGAGTTCAGCTAAGGGCAGTACATTTTATAGGTTACAATCATATAGTCAAATTTATGTTTGACATTAGGAAAGGGCAACAGATTTATTAATTCTTTCATGTTCAGATGATTTTAAATTAAACAATACTCCTCAAATCCTCCTCCTCAAACAAATTAGAAATAAGAATCAAGAAAGAATATTTACTTTACTACACTTAGAGATAAGAGATTTACTTTTAGAGAAAAATTCCAAGTTTATTTCTAACAAGGATAAAAGTTTAGAAATTTTATGAATGTCTTCATAAGAAAAAAGAAAACATGAGTTGTAGCTGGGGAGCTGGGTATTCCACCTCTACAGTGGTTTGTTTCTCTTTTGTTTCAGATAATCTTTCTGTGTTTGTATATAGTGACATGTAATAGCAGATCTTGTATGATTAACTGAGGTACATATAATGAGAATAAAATAGTACGAAAGTAACGTTGTCTTGATATTCATGCCCTTGGCAAACATTCTACTTGGCATTGTGCAAGAGTCTGTCCTTATTGGTTGTTAGGTGGCTCACTTGCTATACTTTCATTTTATGCAACTTGCTGTAGTTGCACCAAAAAAAAAGTAAATCACTAAAGGATAATTCAATAAAAAAATTGTGAAAGGTATGCTGCTCTGTATGAGTGATACATGATATAAAAGAGTGAAGTTTTATCAGTGCCAATTCTAACTGAAACTTACAAAAAAACATTTTAAACAGATGAGAGACAAAATGACATCTAAATGGCATTTTAGGCCTCGTCTTTTAGATGGCTATTTTAGATTAGGGTGAACCTTCCATTGGAGATATCTGTCTTTCTCTACTGAAATGACCTCATAATCCAAATGTCTATCTTCTAGATGGTAAAGATAAATGAGATTAACATTATTCCCGGTCTCTCAACAACATCATGCTGGTCTCCAACAAGCTCAAGGGCAGTACAGCTATTGCACTTTTCTCCCAGGCAGAGATCTGAAGAGTGCAGTTTCCAAATTCAGACAGCCATTACTTAGCCTCACAGCACGCTAAGAGACACTAAAGAGGCTCTTGTGATCACAGTCTCTGAAACTCACTTCTTTATTCACTTTAAAGGTGATGAAGAGGGGAAAAAATATTTGAAATGTCAGCCATTTGTTTATCTAATTTACTTGCTGCCTACTTTTCTCAGTATTTTGATCATCTCCCTGTGTGAGATGCACAGCAGGTTTTCCTATAAACCTAATAAACAACAATAACATAGTGAGTATAACTCCAGGACACGAACACAAGTTCAAAACACCCAAGGGGTAGACAGTTGATTGTCAAGAGGACTGCTGATTGTCCTGGTCAATCCCACTACACTGTCCTTCACTTCTGTAGCCTATCTGAAGCTCTTTCTTTGAGTGAGAATCTTCTACTGGCTGAGACATTGCAGAGTGAGTCTCTGATTATGAATCAAGGCCTCTGCATAAAACACTAAATCTACTGTTACACATAGTTTTAGTAATGTCCCATTCAACTCCAGTAACCACCATTTCCCTATGAAGATACATGTGGCATAGATAGCACTCTAAAAGGTGATTTAATCAAACAGTTGCTGTCCACTCGTCATATCTCTACAACTTCACAAAATGTGGATGGATCGTGATGTCATTTTAACCTGTGGAGTCTGGATCTAACGCTAAAGTATCCTGAGTAATCTTAATCCATTAATTTCCATAGAATTTCCCCCTGCATCAAGGAGGTTCATTTGGTTTAGCATAAAAACAAAATCAGGCAGTTAGAAGGGAGTGTCAAAAATACAAAAGATAACTAAATGTAGTAGGTAAGAACATTTTTTCTGATTATTGTTTGCATTTTGTCTTAATTCTGACTGACAAATATTTGATACCTTGAGTTTCTAATTACTGCTCTAGATATATGGAAGTATTTCATTGTGAGAAACCTTGGCAACACACACACAAAGTTTTTCAAGCACTAGATTTGGTAGCGTTTCCTCTGATAAAATGTCATTGGCTTAACCTGTCTTTCTTCTATTTAATCACTTTCAGAGGTTCATTAGGCCAAAAGGAAATAAGCTTTAAAACTCAAACCACATGCCACATTCAAGGAACACAACAACAAAAAAATTACAGACTATGTTCAATGTTTCAGCATTGTATGGTACCTCAGCAATAAAAGAGTTAAAAAGGTGTTAGAAATACCTTTTTCAAATGGGAAAATGTATATGATTTTAAGGCTGTGGTTCTTATTAACTCAAACATAATGGGATTTTTCAAGGATACTGCACAAGCGAATTCTTGCCTTAAAAGGACTTCCACTCCACTTTAGTAATAGTAAGCCTCTTTTACTTGTAATCTTTTGAAATTAGTATAAATCCTACAATGACTTTCCACAATAAACAGCATCATATATCATTCATCCTACATTGGTAAATAGATGGGTAGGTAAGCATAAAACTAATTTTAAAGTGTAAGAGAGCTGAGTAAAACTAATACTATGGGGAGATGCAAGATCTACTGATATAATACATGAATAACCTATACAAAATTACTCACAGAAGGACACCAATAACATCTTAAAAAACAAACCGAGGAAAAATGTACAAAATTCAGAGGAGCATTTAAATGAGTGCCCAGATTTGAGCTCATGTCTAAGCCATGCAATTTTACAGAGGTCTCCACTGCTCCTGACATTCTTTTAATGTTTTTTTTAAACCTGGTTGTCCTTTTTTTTTTTTTGTCTATTGTTTATGGAACTGTAATGATGAACCATAAGGTATGTTGAGGCTACTCAACTATTAGAAAAAAGATCCTTAATAATTACCTGACTGAAAGGGAGCTCAGAAAGGGTGTGCTCAGGCACCACCATATATAGCTCCATGTTCTATTTCCTTATGTACGAGATGACACTACAATAGCAGAAGACACTAGAAGTGTATAATTTGCAAGTCCTTTTTTCTGGTCTTTACTGCTCTGCTCTCCTTACTCCTTTTTTCCCTCTCCCATTAAGATCAACCATTCTCTCAAATTTTGTCTTCAATTAATTCCTGGAAGAGGTGAGATTTTCTTTAAGATCTCCATTAACTGTTAGACAAGGTCTTCTCCTTTGCATGTGCCTATTGTGTAAAGTCATATCTCATCCATGAAAAGACCTGGCAAATCATAGAATCATAGAATGCTTTGACTTGGAAAGGACCTTAAAGATCACCTAGTTCCAATCCCCTTGCCATGAGCAGGGACATCTCCCGTTAGACCATGTTGCTCAAGGCTCTGTTCAATCTGGCCTTGAACACTTTCGGGGGGGGCGCATCCACAACTTCCCTGCGCAACCTGTTTCAGTGTCTCACCACTCACACTGTAAAGAATTTCTTCTAATATCTGGTCTAAATCTACCCTCATTCGTCTTAAAGCCATTACTCCTCATTCTGTCATTATAAGCCCTTGTAAACAGTCCCTCCCCAGCTTTCTTTAGGTCCTGTTCAGATACTGGAAGGTTGTTATGAGATCTCCCCAGAGCCTTCTCTTCTCCAGGCTGGATAGTCTCAACTCTCGCAGCCTGTCCCCATAGAAGAGGTGCTCCAGGCCCCCTGATCATCTTCATGGCCCTCCTCTGGACCTGGTCCAACAGTTTGATGTCTTTCTTGTGATGGGGGCCCCCAGAATTGGATGCAGTACTCCAGGTGGGGTCTCATTAGAGTAGAGTACAGGGAGAGAATCACCTCCCTTGTCCTGCTGGCCATGCTTCTTTTGATGCAGCTCAGGATACAGTTGGTCTTCTGGGCTGCAAGCACATATTGATGGCTCATGTTGAGTTTTTCATCAACCAACACCCCAAGGTCTACTCCTCAAGTGTGCTTTCAAGTCATTCTACACACAGCCTATATATGTGTTTGGGATTACCCCAATCCAGATGCAGGACCTTGCACTTAGTCTTATTTAACTTCATGAGGTTGGCGTGGAGTCACCTCTCAAGCCTGTCCAGGTCCCTGTGGATGGCATCTCTTCCCTCCATCGTGTCAACCGCACCACACAACTTGGTGTTGTCAGCAAACCTGCTGAGAGTGTACTCAATTCAACTCTCCATATTGCCGATAAAGACGTGAAAGAGCACTGGTCCCTATATCAACCCCTAAGGGAAGCCACTCATCCCTGGTCTCCATTTGGACATTGAGCTGTCGACCACCACTCTCTTGAATGCGACCGTCCAGCCAGTTCCACATCCAGTGAGTGGTCCGGACATAAAATCCATGTTTTCCCAATTTAGTGATCAGGATGTCATGTGGAACAGTGTCAAATGCTTTACACAAGTCCAGGTAGATGAAGTCAGTTGCCCTTGCCTTTTCCACTGATGCTGTAACTCCATTATAAAAGGTCACTAAATTCATCAGGCATGATGTGGCCTTGGTGAACCCACGCTGGTTTCCACCAATCTTTTCTTCTTCATGAACACTCATCGGAGTCCAAAGTGATGTCTAAGGTCAATGACATGCTAATCCTGACAGTTTTTAGGTTTTTTAAACTTAGTTTTTATGTAAATTGCTAACTACAAAGTCTAGCCCTAAATGAGTTCATGCTTAGGCTGCTTGTGGTAAGGGAGGATCATAGTGAGTTTTGATATATTTATTTTTATCATTAAAGCCTAGATTATTGCTCCTCCTAAATCCTTTTAACAGTAAAAAAGACAATGTTAATTTCTTTGGCCTGAGCAGTTAGGAAAAAAACCAAAACAAAACAGAGGTCTGATAGTTGCTGTAGTTATGAAAAGAAGTTAAAACTCTAAGTCAAATATTTATTTTGTTTTCAGGTATTAAAAGAAAATCAACCCCCAGCAGATAATATCCTCAGTCATTGCTCCCCACTCCTTGGAAAGAGTTAGTAGTATTTTCCAAGCACCTCTCAGCCAGCTTTCCTCAGTGCCTGCTCACAGAATCTAACTTTACACCCTCTCTCTGCATTGGCTTCTTTTGGTTTTGTCTGTTAGACTCACAGCTCTGTTCTAAACAATATCTTCTTGCAGAGCTTGTTCATTCACAGTATCTTCATGGAATGGTGATATCTGCATTTTAGGTTTAAGATGTTACTGTTTCATGACAGAGCTCTGTAGGATATTTCAGCTGATTAAAATGGGAAAGACTGATTAGTTTGCGTAACCCTTTCCTTGTTGGGCAACCTTCTGAGTCCTGATGATTTTATAGTTAAGGTAATAGAAAGCGGATTTATGCTTTATGAAAAGCATAAGAGATATGGGCAGATAAGAGCAATGGCAGCAACAAATTCACTAACTTTTTGTGGGTTTTATTAAATTAAAAAAAATTAAAATCTCTTCACACATGGGTATGTTTACGTGTGTGACTACACATGTAAAGAAGACAAGTATTAACGTTTTCCAAAGAGGTGTTCAAATAGCCATTTTCGGTTGGCAATTTCAACAATACGGCATTTTGCAGCATGATTTAAACCTTGGGAAGAATGCTTGGGATATTTCTCAACGATGACTTCACTTTAAAAGACCATTAGCTGAAAGCAAACAAACAAACAAAAAGATGCACTCAGCTGTTGTCCCAGTGTTCTCTACTGAAAATATTGCTTCTTCAGTAAGGCTTCAAGAGAGGGTTTGGGTAGGTGAAAGAGGAAGCAGGCTACTTTAACAGGATACATGTGTTCTCTAGGGCAGGCATCATTTCTTGTAGAAGGCATAATGTCAATAGAAACATGTTACTATGCCACATTACAGAGAAGATCTAAGGTTTAGCGCCCCAGAATGTTTGGTATTCCTTTTAAGCCTGCAACTCCAAAAAAATGTTCTAAATCCCTCATGTTTATTTGAATAGATGTTGGCAGGATAATTAAATGCTCCCTTCAAACATCCTGTTGGAAATATTAAACAGTAATTACCCTACTCAACTTGTTCCTTTGGTGAGAAGGGGAGCCACCTGACTGCCAGCTTTCGTTTGCCCTGACACAGATGCAAAGAGTTTGCTGCCTTTCTGATCTGTTCACACACTTTCTTCCCATGAGAAAGCAAGCATTGATTGAAATGTGGTATTTTCTCCCAACTTGCACACACAACTGCTGCTTGTTTCAGAAAGATGTCAACTAATTTGAGCAACCTCTCCAAAGGACTCTCCAAACAGAAATGTCTTTCATAGGTTTCCGGGTCAGCAGCCCTTTGTAACCCAGGATGACTGACTATTCCAGTCCTGGAGGCACTGAAATAGTTCCATATAAATAGAAACAGCTTCTGTATCACATTGTTGCCTCAAGCACAGCATTCAACACCTCCTTGCACATTAAAATATCTCTCCATGACACAACTTTACACAAAAGAGCGTCTTTGCCCATATGGTGTCTCTTTGATTTGTTGATTTTCTTTACTCTGATCCTCTCATTTACTGAAACATTTATATCTTCTTCTGTGCTGAAGCTTTAAATGGTCAGCAGGAATAATGCATGTAGGAGTCTTCTCCTCTATTTGAATGTCAGCAGAAGCTGAAGTACTCCAGTGCTTCATGAAGTATTTCTGTTGTGTGGAGCTGTTTGTAAAAGAATAACAGCATCAACAAATTCTGTACAACAATCACCTTTTTCCTTTTCTCTCTCCTTTCCTTTACCTCTTTCCCCATCTAAGCAAATATATACTGATTCTACTTCACTAATAAGACCTTAAGGATTTAGAGTCTAGTCTAATGTTTTTGGAGGTCAGTATAATTCTTTTTAGTGAATTCTGTGAACTTTTAACTGTATGCATTATTTGCTGTTATAAAAGTATTTAAAAAGCATATATGGCTGCTGTGGTTAGAAAGAATGGCAAACAAGATGAATGGGAAAGAGGCTCTGCATTTTCAAATCACCGTAACTGTTAACTAATCCATCCAGCACTTCTGTCCTTCTCCTAGTCTCTTTCCTCTTTCCTTTTCTTTAACACCTAACAGAGTAGGACCCAGCTGAAATCAAAGTGAGTTTTGCCATTTTGTTTAATACTAATTCTGATGTTCATTCATCATCTAAATGTAAAGGTTGTAAACAGTTTATAAATCAAGAAAAGGGGCTGGATTTCTGAAAAAGTCTGCTGATTCCTCTTTCCTAATACTCGAATGGTTAGAGCATTCACCAGGGTGTGTGAAATCCTTCCACCCTGCAAACTACAAGCCTAACAGCTTCAATTCCGTTTATGGGACATGCTACATTTTGCGTAGAAGCACAAATTGCTATTGTGCCAGGCATCAAAGAGGTAATAATGGCTCCATAGCCTGTCTTCCTATGAAACATGTCAGTGCCTGTTTAAATTCCTGGCAAGAATCAATGCCTGTCTTGTCCAAAAACTTTCCAGCTATACAAACAAGAATTCTAACAAAGAATGAATGAGGGCAACTTACCTGAGTAACCACTAGCCTGTATAGTTGAGCCAACCTTTAACAGGACAGAAGACAAGGGATTAAATCCTTTCCTAAAAAGATACTATTTAATCTACTTTTCCTATATTTTAGGAAAATCTTCTCCTTTGGCTGTTCCCCCCAGAGAGGGAATCTCAATTTAAATCAAAATTTAGTTAAATTTAGAAAAATTTTGCAAATACTTTCAGGTTCATGTTCATCCTTCATTTAATGTTGGCAGAAAATAGTTCTTCCAGTGTGAGATATATCTGTTGGTTAAGAAACTAAGACTTAGCCACTTGCCAGCATATAATACCTAAACACATACAATACTTTATAATAGATCTTACAGAAAAATGTAACTAACTGATATGAGAACCAAGAGATAATTAGTCAACTGTTGTTAACAATTTATCTTTTGCAGTCTGAAACAACTGTAACAACTAAACCAACATGATTTTCTCTATTCCAACAAGCATTTTAAAGCTTCTTGGCATTTGAGATAGGATGCAGATTCAAAAGTGTGTGGCTAGCATCGCAAAAATGTCTGTTTCAAAATACAGAAACACACAGAATGTATGAATGGGATTTCTGAAATGCTTTCAGACACATTTGTATCTGAAATCAGATCTTGTTGGAAAAGAAAAAGCAATGGCTTATAAAGTGTAATTGAAGGACAAGAAAGAACTCGAAATGTGACTGTATTCGAGAAAGAAATGACAATGACTGGAATTATATTGTTGGGACTATGTAAAAGGGATTTACTTTACAAGAAAAGCTCTGAATAGTAGATAGACTTTCTAATGTGTAAGAACTTGAAAATATAACATGACTAATGAAATCTGAAAAAATACCAGATTGCATAAAAAAAAATAGAAACATTTTATTTTTTTTAAATGGAACATTTAGCCAAGTAGTGCATTTTTTGCCCTAGGAGATCATCAGAGTAAATACTACTGCTGATTTTAAGAAAGATCTTGATATTACTATTTGTATGTTCATACATACTTCAGGTCAATAATGAAGACAAAGCAAGATTGTGCTCATGTCTGAAACTGATTATGAACAGATTAAAGAAGGAATATTTACTTGTGATAACTGATCATATAATTGCTTAGTTATATTTATTCTATTCCTGTGAGGCGCTTAGGGTGCATACTACCAGTTTAAGGAAAAAATGTTGTGTACTTCCTCACACATAGGCTTCTCTTGGCTTCAGTGAGAGAATTGATTTGATTTGTTTAAATACAATCTAAGATCCAAACTGTTTCATAAGAATTTCCTTTGTTCTTAATGTGACTTTGGAAGGGCTGGAAGCATTTGGCAGAATTAAGCTATCTGCACTTAAAGCCATTATTCCCACTGAAGAATTTGTTTCACCTGGTATTAGAAACCTGAAAATTAGGTAGCTATTCATAGTTATTTAAGCTCCTCCTATAATCAAGTGATGAAGAACAACCACTTTCAGAGAGTGATGCTGCCCACCTTAAGATAGGTATGTAAGATATACGGGAAGCATTGCCCTCTGGGCGAGTTTCGCTCTTTTCCAAGTGTCTTACTCACCAGCACAAGAAACTCATTAATGGTTTAACATCAGGATGTCTGCTTAACTGAGAGCTGTGCCACGCATTTGGTGGGCCAACAAAGAAAATTCCTACCATGCATTCAATAGTGTGACATACACATAAAGGCCTGGAACATGGTTAAAAGCATTACTGAAATATTACTGTAGTAACTATCTCTACTTTAATGAATCATAGGCAAAAATGTAAAAAGAGACATTTACCTCTCCTCATTTAGTCTCCTGTATAAAACATAGCCTAGAACTGAAGAACAGAAGGCAGGAATGGACCATTTACTCTTTTCCAGAGATGCACAAACTACAGGGAACCTTGTCTGGAACAGAAGAATCCACAGACTTTCTAATTCATCCTCCCCCTAAACACAAAATAGCTCAGCATCATGAAATAAGTTTAAGAACACTTTAACCACAAGTTTGGCTGGAAGTTAGATATCCTTGTTAAATCACAGCATTGAGAAGACTATCCACATTTTGAAGCTACAATCTTCAAAAGCTAGAGAATGTAATTCTTCCCCTGGAAGTCTGTCCTGATTTCTAATCATCCTCACTGCTAGGAAAGTGCTCTCCATTTGAATTTACAACATTCAGCTTCCAGCTGTTAACTGCCAAAAAGGCCATTGTGGTTTCTCTCCCAGAAACAAAGAGCCTTTTAAGCTTGGCTTTTTGTCTTTCCATTGTAATCAAACCACCACTTAATCTTCTTTTTTATAATGAGTGTGTCAATACTGACTTCAATAGAAACAGGATTGAGCATTTAATTTCAAACTAGTCACTGAAAATATTTTTCTTATCAGCAGTTTTGCTCCATCACATGCACATTTTAGCTTATTATTGTTGGGTTGCTCACATGCTGGGCTGTGGGTTGACACTGTCTGGTTTTGTTTTGTAGAAGGTAACTTTGCAGTGTTTGTTTTTGGAAAAAAACATGTAAAGAATAACGCAGATTTCTTAAGCAGAGAGGAAGAAAAGTTCAACAGAAATTGTATCTTGGATCTCTGCACAGCACAGGCATCCTTTTTAATGTTTACATCTGCCTTCATCTGAGTCAAGCTTTTCAGAATGATGGAGCGGTATTTATCTCTGGAAGTCACTAATGAAGTCATATATTTAAAAATAAGCCGGTTTCACTATTTATAAGTTTGAAACACTGAGTCAGATTGTGCCTAAATGTGCCTAGGTGGCACATTTGAGATAACCAGAAATGCTGGATCATCATATACCAAAATATAACTGGGACCTGACAAGAATACTTTTTAAACATCCTTTCTTGAAATACTGGTGGATACATTTTAACAGAAAGGAGACTGCAGACTGAATCATAGAAGTACAAACCAGCATATATTTATAATAGAAATACGAGTCACAAAGGCAAGGGAGAAAGTTGAGTTACTGTCTTGTTTAAAACAGAACCAGGAGAACTGAGAACAAGACAAAATTATTCCAAGAACAAGCTCTGGAGAACTCACCATGGAGAAAAGTTGCTCTAAGTTTTTATCTCGTTTGGTCTTGATCTTGGTTTTTCTCCTGTAGATGGAAGATAGATATAACAGGAAAACTATCTCCTCCGAAGAGGTTCTAGAACATGGCTGAGTCTTTAGACATCCAAGAGGAAAACTTTGCACCACCACTACCTCTGAGTCCGGTTACATATAAATGGCAGAATTTAAAATATTCATTGCTAAAAAAGAGTTAATGCCTCCTGGGAAATGAACTAGACACACAGAGATCAAGAGTTCCATTTTTTTATACTTTACACCAAGTTAACAATTAATAAAGTGCTATCTTTTCACACATTATAGCAAATTACTTTCTTCCATGCTAAATTAAAAGTAATATTTCTATTAATGAAACTTTACAGGTGCATAATTTAACCAGTGAGAGAATAATGACCTTAATGTAGTTGTGCAGAGTTTTAAACAGGAGAAAATGAGACTGTTGTAATACTCGATTTTTTTCCAGTCTTTTCTGCTGCTACACATGTTCCAAATACACTTGAACATTTTCTAACTATATGAGTGCTATGGCTTTGAGTTGATTCGGGTTGTGGGTTTTGTTGCATTTTTTTCGTTTGCTTTTTTGGGGGGATAGAGGGGAAATATCTCTCTTTCTTTTTTTACTTTTCTTATAGAACTTAATCCACATTTACTTCCTTGGATAGGATGAGCAACTATTGCTACAGAATGAGAGAGAACAAGGTGACGGAGCTTGATATCCTATTGATTCAGCTCTAAGGTCACACACCGCAATCTACTGAAACCATCTGGATAAGTTTGCAAAACAGTGTTACCTTACAAAACATGTCTTCCAGGTAATTCTATAGTCTAAATTCTTTATAATAAATCATACACGCTGATGAGACACCCCATTAGTATTACTGGTAGCTGTGTTGACAGCATTGTCTGAGGCAGATGTCCATCAGGGTTTGGACGGAATGAAACACAGGGAAAAAAATGAGAGGAACTTTTAGCATGAAATGACCTTGTGCTCAAGAGCATGCATAGAAGTGCAGCACGAGCTCAGTGCAGTATTCAGTATGATTAAAGAGTTGCCTTCTGGAGCAATTCCATGATGATTATTTTGACAGGTTAAATCATCAGATTTTTATTTTATTTTTCTGGTTTATATTTATATTTTTTATTGAAATTTAAAAGTATTTTTATTTACTTACAATGTCGTTGTAATATATCCGGGCAGGACTATAAACTCAAAATAAATATGAACATCTCCCTTAATTCAACTTAACCAGGAAAACAGGATCAGGTGAAAAAAAGATAAACAACGGGAATACTGGAGCACACAGGAGAAATGACACATTTACAAAAAGATCCTCCTGGCCAGCTGAAAGGAAAGGGAAGCAGTTTATTCTCTTCCTTTTATATTCTCGGTGGACATAAACTATTATCCAAATATTTGTTATTCTTTTTCCTCTCCAAGAATACCTGTTCAATGTTTTGTTCCTATGTTTACACTATACTTAACTGGGGTTTTAGGATTCTATGGATGTAATTGATTATTATTTGCATAGCTGAAAAAAAAGCATTTTTCCTTTTATGAATTGTTTCAGAAATATTTTGGGTTTTATAACCTCCCTTTCAATGATAGGAGGTACAGTCCTGCAAGTTGGTGTAGGATTCTGGAGTGCAATATCAAGGAATATTAAAGGTAAACTCGTTGATTTAGGTCTAGGATTCAAGATTTCACTGGATGTCTGCTTTAAAAAAAAGCAATATTCATTACATTTTTCAAAGTTTGCTTGGCTTACTTTCCTTATTTTTTGTAGGGGGAAGTGGGAAAGCAGAAAAATAAGGAAAATAGCAGAACATCCTCTCCCAGTTCTGGAATAGACTGAAATGTCTCAAGATTGGTCACAACAACTTCTGTGACAACAACTAAGAAAGGCTGCCAGACCATCTTCTTAGATGTCAGTGTCTTACACTAGACAGTGTTGCTTGTAACCAATCAAGTGTGATCTCAAGGCTCTCATCTTCATGGGTGTAGGCCTCTGCCTTACAAATATGAAAATGAGGACTAACTGTTTTACAGTATTGTTGATTCACCTCTTTTTTTCCCAGCATCTGTGGAAGTTGTCTGTGGATTTAGGGATTTATGCAGAGAAAGGGAGAAGTTATGAGCTACTGTTTAATGTGTCTTAACATGGGGCTAGGCAGATGTCTTTGTTTCCCTCCTTTCTGCAAAGTTCTTGATGGAAATATGGTATCTCCTGCCTGAAAATATGCTGTCTTCTCTTGATACATTCATTTCCATCAGACCTGGTGCGCAGACAGAAAGGATGATCCTGTGTTAGTCATAGCTTTCACAGACACTGCCTGAGCAGCTTCAAAAGCCATGCTGCTGAGAGTGCAAGGGTCTTGGGAGATCCTGGGAGAGATATCACTTGATAATGGTCAATGCTATCATCGACCTTGTGAAAGATTTGGTTAAATTTCATTATCTCATCCACCCTCTTCCTTTAAATGGTGAAACCTGGGAATTTGCTTTTTATGCCTACAAGATCGTCATTCATTAGATAAACCCGTGTATTGCAAAAAAATATCTGAGGAAACAACATGCCCTTTAAGATACTTACTAGGCTTTATTCTCCTCCCCAAGAGTGTCATGTTAAGTTGCCATCAGAATAGCAGCTATTCCACCTTGTGAATATATGAAATCAAAGACCATGTATGGTGGTTAGCTTTGGAATCTTTATATGCACAAATTAGATGCTATGCTAATTCACAGAGAAGTATTTTTGTAACTAAATACTACTGTAATAAGTCATCTGGTTCAGGTCTAGAAAGTGCAGTTGGAACTGTCAGCTAATGCTACTTAAGAGCACTTGAAGGTTCAATGGATTATTCAAAAAGGCACTGAGCAGTCTTTAAGTGCATAGCTGACACTGTAAAAGTTAGAAATGTAATTTGAGAAATTTTTCATTGAAAGGATACTCAAATGTGTACTTAGGCTGTGTCAACTGGGCCCAAAGCACAGACAGTCTCAGATGTTCAAATGCATTCCTGACATAACACTGGCCAATGCGAACATTTAGCAATTGCTAAGGAATAGTTATTCACTTGAGTAGGTCGATGAATTTCAGAATCTGCCAAAACAATACAAAAGTTCAGCTTTCAAAGGGGCTGAAAGTACATCTAGATAAGGGAACTGCCTGGTACCATTCTCTGGTCCTGAGATCAAATGACACATGGTCTGTGTCCATATGATTAAAATCTCTTGCTCTTTTAAATACCGTTGTAACATCTATCACACTTACTGGATATGGCCTTAGACTATTCGAACTCCCAGGAGATGTTTAGTTTGCCCAGCCAAAATCTCTGATTGCTCTTAGACTCTAACAGACTCTAACACATTTTGGTGTCCAGCAACCCACCTGTCAATGTTTAACTGACTACTACAGACATATCCAAACATCCTTCTCTGGAAGAGCTGGGCCAATATGGGCTTACTTGATAGTTGCATGTTTTTATATTTAAGAGGAGGTTTGCATCTTTTATTAGTATGGATAACATTATGAATTTAACAAGAAACAGTCTATGAATACAGTGAATAAATTAAGACCCAACATGCTCACAGTGTACCAGTTACGAATAATGTCTTCCAGGGAAAAAGAAGGCTATGGAGACTTAATAAAAAGGAGCCATTGTACAGCTAAATATGATGAAATAAGTTATAAGTATTCCAGTAAAAGCTTCTAAAAGGAGTCAAATTGCCAATAGAAAAAATGTTCTATTTCTTTCATTTCTTTTCTTCAGGGATGGGAGATGGTTACTTAGAAAAAATCTGCCTTTAGAAAGAGAAATTAGTACTATATTGTTTTAGAAAAAAACTTCTCATAAAGCCTCAGAAAAAGAGTAGAAAATGGGTTGGTTTCCCTAATTTACTATTTTAATAAAAATTAGAATCATTTCATATTGTGACAGATGAAGGCAAAAAGTAAAGCCAAAAGGGCAAAAGGCATCCCTAGATGTGTAGTCATGGGAACCAAGAGGTTCTGCTCCTGTGCAAAGCTGCTGGCTGCTCTTTCAATTCTCTTCAACTTACAGTTCAAAATGAATGTTGATGAACTGTGCAGGACTCAAAGACAACCTGCAACTGAGAAAGCAGCATTGTAAAAAAGATTTAGAGAATTTTATAAATTCCAAAGTTTAAGTGTTTTCTTGCTTAGACACTCCAAGTCATGGGAGGCACCAAGCTCATAATTAGTGCTACAAAACAAAGCCTAAAAACGGCATAAAGGTTTGAAGTTGATGCAGGGTACATTCAGAACAGAAAAAAAGATACTATTTTTCAACAATAAAGACCACTATAACTAAATGTAATAATTCAGCAATGACAGCAATAGAGTACTCACCACTATAATTTCTTTACTACGTATTGATTTTTTTCTGAAGTTTCTCACAGCATAATCTAAGAATGTCTTACATTGGTTCTTTCTGATTTAATAATTCATAACTTTATGGAAAAACGATTCAACAGTCACATAAAACTCCATTATTAATTTCATATTTTTTTTAAGTTCTTAAAGTCCATTCAGTGACGGATCATCTGCATCTTTTGCTAAAAATGTATCTTTAAGTCTCATTTGCCTCTTATTTGTTTGCTTGTCAATCTGAATACAGCAAAAGCAGATGTTAAAGGGCTGGAATTTGTGTTTGATCTGAAAATGGGCCAAAAATTCTGTTAACAATGAAAATGACATTCATTAATATTTGCCAAAATTGTCGAACCACGCTTGTTTGACTGAATTTATTAATAACTGACAAGCACTCTAGCAGGGTTTTCTGGCAAGAATGAAACAAAGGAAATGAGCCAGAACAAGTGTAATCAAGAAATGTAAATAAACTTTAGGATAAATGCATAGTATGTTTGAACTTGGTATGAAATATTGACAGTTTCCTCCAAGAACTCTGCAGGTGGAGGAAGAAATTTGGAAATCTTTTGTGGAGAGGAGGGAAAAAGAAAGACAAGTCTTCACAGGGAAACAATGGGATCGTCTCACCCACTCTATCAAGCTCATGTCAATGCAAATGGCTCAGCACTGTGTTCTGGAATTTAGGAGTTACAGGCTCTATTCTGTACTTCCAATTAAAAGTATTTGAAAGGATTTTAGACAGTACATATAGTTCTGCAGACACTGTTTTGCAGTTATTTCATTTAAATATCCCTGTGATGAGACTGTGCTCAGTCACGAGTAATTGCATTTTAAAGGCAAAGACTTTTCAGGAGGATTGGGTCCTTAGTCCAAGGTATGAAATACTGCTATTCACCATAGTTAGGACCAGATTTACTGGGTTTAACAAATGCTCCCTGACATCTTACTTGTGTCATACTCAACCTCACCTATCTGAATTTCTGTAAGAAACTGCAAGTTCTGCAATTGCAAACATTTTGATTTTTTTTTGAAGCTTGCCTTAGTGCACAGTAAGTTTTTTATCTCGTAGCTAGCTGTAGTAAGCTTTATTGGGTGTAGCAGCCTGCAACTCACTTTACTTTGTAACTGTTCCCTACAATTCGATCATGCTTACACCTTGGTCTCTCTTGACCTGGTGGGGCTGGTCTGTGAGATACAACTTGGTAACAGCTAGCCCAAAAAGTAACTGCAAACAGGAGGTATCAGCCCACTTCGGATTTTGTGCTTGTTATGAACTTATTAATACAAAGTCTGTTTGTAAACTCACAGGTCTGAGTACTTGGGCCAGCAACAGCACTGACTTTGGTGACATTCTCCCAGCAGATAACAAGGAAAATGGTCCCAAAGAGGTTTTATGCATGAGTCATATGGGACCATGTTGAAAAAACAGTGTGATGTTCTTTAATTCCTTCTATGCTCAGGCTGTGTATAGCACTAAACAAAATGGGCAAGGGCCCTATCTCTGTCCCTAAAGTCAGCTGACATGGCATAACTCAAATACTTATTCTCTCATCCTCACAACTAGAAGGCCACATCCAAAGTATCTGTTGGGACAGGCAAGCCACAAACCAAGGCATCGCCTGGAGGAATGCTAGCTGATCTACTCCAAACTCTGCCAGAAGCTCTCTTTGTTTGGTGTGAATGAGGCAAACATGGTCAAGTTTAAATCACCTGCAGCCCTAAACAGGCAGTAAATAGAGCTAATGCAGCTCTTGTAAGCACACAAGGATTGCTCTAAGCCTGACCTTCAATCTGCTACATAGACAAGAGTTTCAGTAGGTCTGAGGGACTGGTGTGAATCTGTCCACTTTTAAGGCTTTCGAAATACCCCCATTGGCTTCAATGGAGTTCCAGTAAGAATGAGTTTCACCAAACAAATCCAGATACATTCACATTCTTACATAAAAATTTGTTTCCTGGTAGCGCAGTTCTGACTTCAGGCTAGAGCACTGAAAATATGCAGGTAATTTATCAACTTCATTTTGGTTATTAGAGGGATAGAGAGAGGTAGCACTGAATATGGACACGAGTTCAAAACTCTTCCAGGCAGACAAATAGCGATAACAAGGTAATTTCTACATTATGTATCTGTTGGAGTTTCTGCACCATAAATATTTCATATGGTGCAATGAGAATCAATTTTAAAATTCCCACTGAAGTTGCAACATACACTCTACAACAGATTAATATGAAGATTAGAATTAAGGAAAGTTGGAAACTATAACCATTTAAACACAATTTATAAGCCTAATTTCCTGCATGTCACTCCCAGATAATAAATACTTTTCGTTTTGCTTGGAAAAGCTGTGGAAAAAAAAAAGTTAATTTAAGGCTCATTAGTTTATTTTTAGTAGCTTAAGATCTGAGGGACTTGAAAACACTTCCCTTTTCTAATAGAACATGCCTTCCTGTATACCAAGGATGTCCACTGACCTCACTCCCTCCTGGAAGGTGCCACTGATCCATGACAGAAATCCTGTGAGGGCTTTGAAAGTTAAATAGGAACCAGAAAAAAAGTATTATCATGCTTAGCTGATTATAACATTGGAAATAAAGTTCAACTGTGAGTTTGGGGGGAGAAGGAGTAATGCCTGAAACAAACAAGCACTTCCCGTGTTTGCCTGGAAGAAGCCAATCTTCCCTCTGCTTATATAATAAGAACATTACTCGCTAATTTGCCAGTAGCTGAAAGGGGTTTCTGTTTTTAGCTCTAGGTCTGTGGCAACTGTTTTGTTTTAAATGAAAATTAAATGGGAACATACAGCTAAAAAACCGTTGAGCCATAATTGAAGTGCATTAAGCATAATTACTTCTTTCTTTCACTCATCATTCTGACAGAGAAATCCATTACTCCTCCATCTCCATGTTTCCACAAATTACTCTTCCCTGTGGATGTGCAGTGACTGAAGGAAATCATAGCTTTGTTCTATACGTTTTTCTTTAGTGTAGCGTTGTTCTCTCTGTACTTCTTTCCCTGGGGATACAACCGAAAATAACAATAAAATATATAAACAGTTTACTTCTTTGATAGGGATAAGAAGAAAAATAAGGCATCAAGTATCGAAGTGAAACCATGACTGCCAGGAGCTTTAACACGTTTGGTGTTGCTTATAGCCATAAATTAATTGCGCTGATTTATTTTAAGCTCCTTGTCTTGCCAGTGAGAGACACTTTCCTGAGACAGTAATTTCACTAGGTAATATCCTTTCAAGGATTCTATCACTTGGAGCACATTTTCATCTCTCAGCTCAGGATCTTCTTTTCAAATGTGCTCTGTCAATCAAGGAAACTGAATTATCCCCATAGGTCCAAGGCATAGTCCCTTCACTTCTTGTTGATGAACTTTTGTGGACTAGTATAACGAAATATTTATAAAATATGTAGAAATTATCTCTGTTACTATTCAGAAATAGCTATTTTACACATAGAAGGAATCTTTAACCAAAGCAATTTTCCTCGAACTGTGGATGACATGATATGAGATGAATTTCACATAGAAACTAACCAAATCTTTTGCTTTGAGGTCACCCTTAGGAAACGAGCACTTAGAGAATGTAGGTACTTCCACTCTCATGGAGAGACTGAATATGGCAGAAGCCAACAGCAACTTCTTCATTTGTGTTCGAGGTGGTTGCAAAAATTTTTATGTTGAAGTAGCAATAAAATACCAACTATTTCTAAAGACATTAAAATTAAACATGAATTTAAATGTTTTATTCACTTTATTCAGTTATTTAAAGGTAGTAATAAAACTTTAAAATTAATAGGTTTCCTGTAATAATATCACCTCAGACCATGACAGTTCATTACATTAGGTTTTTCCTTTTCTTCTAAAAGGAAGAGGTCTTTCCTTTGTCATAGATTTTCCCTTCTTTTTGAAACTTTCAACAATGACAATTCTACAACGGTGTCACTACAGGTATACTTTTGTTCATATAGTTCCATAATTTTTCACAGGAATATTAGATTTAGATCTAAAATGGGAAAAAGATACACAGACAGAAACAAATAGAATTAAAAAAATGTGAGGATGAGGCTTTTTGATACTTAACTGATGAATTTTACTTAATTTCAATAGGTAGTAACTGTTTAAGTATGGTAAAAAATTTCTTATGTAGTTACTAAGATATAGATTATATGCCTTGCAATCAGTCTTACTTGTATAAGAGACAAGTCTTTTACTTCCTTACTATCAGAAACTGAAGATTTCAGAGAATGTTTTTTTTCAATTCTCAGCGTTTTCCTGTAAGTTTCTAAGAAGACAGGCATGTTACTGATGAAGTAATACTGACATACTCCTTAGATGTCCTAGAATTGCAGAGTTAGGAGAGTAAATTATTTTTTAAAAAATCATACTTTCTGTTTCATGGACATAGACCACTACTGGTATGAAGAAACAGGAAGAATGACCTGAGGTTTATACCGGGATTCAAATAAAGTAAAGGAAAACAAAGCATTTTGTAATACTAGATCATTAGAATAATGGCATGGGTTAATGACTTTGGTCTATGAACAGTCTCCACTACTTCAAAAATGCGCTAAAAAAATGCATCAAAAATGCTTTGCTTTCAAAAATACCTGAACTCACAGTAGTTTCTTTGGCCTTCCAATCAACTACATCCATCTTAAAGAAAAAAAAAAGTTTTGCAAACTGATATATAACTAAAAAGAGCACTATTAATCCAACCCTGAAATTATTAGCCTGAAATATCCAAGCAAAACAAGGATTTTACAACATTAGAAGGAAAATACAAAGAAAAAGGAAAGAAAAAGAGATTTAAAAAAATGTTATCCAGCTTAAATTGCAAGCAATAAAATGGTAAAGTATAGGGATGGCAGGGACCTTAGGACAGTGTCAGTTAAAATTCTGTTAATTCTGACAAATACTCTTGCATTCAAAGATCTCTATTGCTCGCCTGGGGAAACTGTGGAGTCACAATATAGGTTGTTCCTTCTGTGTTTTGCCTGTGACAAAGACATTTCCTAATGCCCATCTTCAGTTCCCTTGTCACAGGATTCATCCATTACCTATTTTCTTTCTCTAATGGACATGAAAAGCTGATATCTTCTTACTTTCACAGGTATGTTCCTCTCAGTCTACTTTCTTCTAGACTGAAAAACCTCAGTTCACCTACCTATTGAATTCTCTAAATTTTCGTTTCTGGGCTTCCTATATTAGAACCTATAATTTAGGCCAGAAGATTCTCTCAGTACATTATGTCCCCTTTAAACAAGAGCGAGCTTCTTAGAATTCAACTCATTAATTGCAATAAAGTTGACTCAAGAGAACAGGTACACAGGCATCGCTTCCTTTTCCTCTCTTTTTAATATAGGGATCTAATATGGTGAGATGGTCTTTCTCTCTTCCCATGGGTAGCCTGAGAGCCTAGTTCAGAAGGTTTGAATTTTTCACTTAGACCAGATACCTATTTGTAGTTGATTTGACCAGAGGCGGAAATAACTCTGAACCAAAATGTGGACCATGTAGCTGCCTGGTATATGGCTACACTACTTCACATGGGTTCATGTGTCAGTAAATGCCTCACGAATTCTACCAGTAAATACCTGCTTTCAATGAAGGTATGTTTAAGTGTATAACGGTGTAACTAGACGAATCTTTTATTTGTACCTTATCTTTGGGTCCATGCTGAACATGTGATTTACTTGCATCTCTGAGCTCACATACATATACATGCACATTGACATTCTATCTACAGTAAAAGAGCAAACTGTAAAAGATGGCTGTGCTGATTTGTCTTCAACTTCTCTCTTAAAGCTTGAAATCTTGTAAAGAGGGAGCTGTTTAACTTAAGTGAACTGTCAGTTATCTTGCTTTGAGGCACTGTGTGGGGTGGAATACCAGTTTGCTGAGTGCTTTCCTGGGTGAACCGGGAAGGTGCTCACGGGCGTACGCCCAGTGAGTTGGTACTCCAGCACTTGAGTCCTAGTAAGAGTTAGCCCCTCCAAAACTTTAAACCTGTTTTAGCAGATTGTGTACTTGAATTCTGCCTAAAGTTATTTATTCCAAAAAATTGCAAAGGGAAATCAGATGCCTTAAATCTGAATCTTAGGGTGTTTTATATTTGTAAATGTTCCAAATGCCTTTCAAAATCTTTTGGTATCAAAATGCTTCTGCTCATCTGACTCAAAGTTTTTTTTGTTCTCTTATTGACAATGGCAAAACTAGTGATTTGGTGGAGCTGGAGTAAACCATCATACAGTAACTACCTCATTTCCCAACAACCAGGCAATACATATTTTTTTCTGATGACATGCGATAAAGTTTATTTTCTTGCTTTGAGAGACATATTTTAAATATTTTTCTGATGACATACAATAAAGTTTATTTTCTTACTTTAAGAGAGACACATTTTAAATATTTTTCTGTGTATACACTGATATAAATAGAGATGTGATTCTATCATAAATTTCCTCTTTTACATTGTGCCTCCTTGCCTTACACATCTTTTTCCTCTCCTACTGCAGTTTCTACAGGAAATAAATTTCCTCCCACAGTCGCCCACAATCCTTCTGTCCCAGCAAACAATACAAGCTCAATTACATCATTACATGAATTAAATAGAAAAATAAATAAATAAATAAGAATCACAACCTTTTGGTTTCAGCATATTCAGAACAGACTTCTGACACCTAGTTTAGCAGGACTCATTTCCACAGCATTTCCTCATTCCAATGTTTTGGTTTCTCAGCACAAATATGTCATGTGCAAACTACTGACAAAGACACTGGAAGATTGTGAGCAAACAAGGGCTGGAAGTGATCTCCCAAATCCCAGTTACTTTTCAAATCAGTAGAGGATCTTTTGCTGTTAGTTCAAGTGCTTGTATTGGACCTTTCTGTATTTAAGCGAACTACAAATAAAGAACCTGCTTGTTTTGCCATAGAGAGATAGCATAAGGACTTTATACAGTATTTTCTACTCGTTGCAAAAGGAAAAGGAAAATCATCTCCTTGGAAGGTAAGCTAAGCCCAGAGACTGGCTTTAAGTATTATCCAATATTTTGGGCAATGTTCAAGACAGATCCTAGACTGATTGATGTCACCTACCTCCAACTGCCTAAGCCCTACATGTTTAATCTAAACTTGCTGTCTAGGCTCCTTCTTAAAATTGATAGGTCCTCTGAAGGTGTGAAGTGAGATAAATCTATCTCTTAGGGACTTCAGTAGGTTTTTAATAGTTGTTGAGTAATTTATGTCTGCTAATAACTGAAAGTTTCATAAAAAAAATCACATCCTTCTATACCCACCAGGGCTTTACAAAAAGTGTTCAAGGTCTCCTGATCGACAAGCTGAACATCATTGTTTCTATTATCCCATTCAGTTATATCTACTTGTCTCTAAAGACTACAAGTCTTAGAATGAACCTTGTCCTAGGTTGCATATCAGAGAGAATGTGAATTCCAAGTCCTTGACTGGAGGCACTCTCATGTCTTTGATATACAACACATCAAAATAACTACATGAGCATCATAGATTAAGTAGATGGAAAGACATGAGGTATATCATAAAGCTTCTAAAAATTTAATGGTTAGAAATTTTGCAAGGGAATCTAATTTTTTTATAGAGCTTTGCTCTATGTGCAACCTCTGAAGTGTAACACTGGGAGAGCACTTAAATTGACAGTGACTACTAAGGCATACTTTCAAATCTATGGAAGATTTTTAAAGTACAGGGTTAAATTCTAAACAGGAGGTAATTCCACAGTAGGCTGTGAACATCATAAAACTATCCTCTTATGCAACAAAAATATCATATTGTTGTATTTTTGACTGTTCAGATATAAGAGAAAAATATATCCCCTTCCTCACCCTCCCTATATTAAGAACTGAAAAAAAAAACAACTAAAATCCTGGTCCACAGTAAAAATAAAATCTTGGTTCTGGAACCAAAACTGTCTTAATTGTACTTTACACTAGACAACTATTTCCTTAAAATCTAAACCTCAGCTCCAAATCCCATAAGCGCAAGGACAAAAATGAAACTGATTTAATGCACCAAGTGTGTTTTGTTCCGCAACACAAGATGAATAAAATTTAGTGTTCCTGGAGGTCAAAACCCACACATTGTAGCAGACTTCTTGTAAATCTTTTAGATAAGTTTAGGATGGCTGCTGTTATTTTTGTAACCTTCATTTGAACCATAACTTCCTCATCAGGTTCTTCATATTCTACCTCAGAAACATAAAACTCCCAAAAGCCAAGATTTTTCTTTCAGCTCTTTTACAGTACAAAGCAGCCACCCAACCATCCCTAGGGTCACGCAATATTGCTACTTTTTGCATCAGTACTTCAGAAGACAAAGCTCATCTGTTATAATTTTTCATACTTAAATTGACAGAATCTACCTGGAGGAGCCGCAGGCTGCAGCTTGTTTCAAATGAGGGCACAGGGGCACACACTGATTGGCTGCCAGCTCGGTTGTAAGCCTTGAAATAAAACCGCAGTATCATAGCATCCATTATATGGCTAACACAATGTTCAGGGAAGAAAGCTAAGCTTTAAAATAAGTTGAGTACTGAAGAACAGACTTTAATAAGAAGCTGAAAACCAGAAAGTCAAAAAGGGACCTATTAAAGCTTCATTGCAATTTTGTACATGTAATCTTGTGACATATTTTTAAGCTCTCTGGATGTGGATGTGGATGTGTTTCGGGCATTTATAAGGCTGGATAATACTTGGGTAAACATTTTACAACTGGGAGCTATAAATTATCCATTTTACTACTTTATAGGAGTTTTGTGAACCTAAGTGTTTTAAAAATCATGAATTGTTTAAATCCTATAGTGCTAGGGGCCACAAGGTTGTCTCATTATAATTTCATATCATGCAGAAATCATCAATGTATTATTCTCTCATAAACTAATGCTACACTCTGGACAGTTCTGGGGTTTTTTTGTTGTTTTTTTTTAGAAAAGAGATAATTAGCATTTTTGGCTAGTGCTAATCACTTCCCTCAGAAAAACAGTTCCAGGAACATTAAGCAGAACAGATTAAACAGGTTCACTACCCTGGTCCAGAATAAAATGCCCCTTTCCTGTCCGTCTAAAATCAAATGATATCTCTCACTCTCTCTCTGAAACCTGAACCCCATGCTCTTGGTTGTTTGGTATTGCTTCAACAGCCTAGAGGGCAGTGAACTCCCCTAGACTATGCATGCCATGTCTTCTGTCCTAGCTTGTCTTCTTGGAAGCTGGGAGGTACCCCAGGTTCAGGAGGGTTAAGTTTCCACCCCTATTTCTAGCTGAATAATCCAACACCAGGCTAGTCAGACACATGTTCTTTCGTTCCTGTGGTAATGTTTTGAGCAGAAATGGCCATTGCTGTCACCTTTACATTTCGGTAAGCCCCAGGGTTTTGGGTTTTACTACACACTTTCAAACCATGCGTACCAGACTGGGTTCCCTGGGACATTTGAGTGTCCTCTTTTGTATATCCCAAATAGCTTTAGCTAACTACTAGGTAGCTAAATACTCATCAAATATTGATGTCCTTGTCACATTAAAAAGTAGTAATAGCTTTTAATTGTCTAATAAGGTTTCTACGAAACCTCTCAGTGCTTATGTACTGTCTGGTCCCTCAGCAGGTAGGTGGGGTTTGTTTGAAAGTTTAGCCTTTTTCTGGAAAAAATGCACAGTAGGCAAGTTATTGCTATTATGATCTCTCCCCAGCTTTTTAAAGACATTTAGAAACTCTGCTGTGCTTCCTACCTGAGCCCAGTGCACAGAAGTTCTGTGAATACTTACTCAGCAATGGTGTTTTGTTTCGCTTAAGATATTAACTTAAATCCAGAGCTTCTCCAGAGTTTCTACAAGAAACATAATTGTATTTTTCAGCAGAAATAACAAATGACAGTCACTTTGTAATTTCAAAAAGTAGAAATGAGACTGTGGTATTTTTAACATGCTGGGATAGTTAGAGTGGGGGCAGATTTGTCAAAGCTACTTATTTTACAGGGTGACATTTAGCAGGAACAGGTTAGCAAATGGCTGAATTTGTCTAAAAAGAGAAAACTTGAACTGTGACAATAAACATCCCAGCAGAGATAAAAGGAATGTTTAAAATTGGTTTCATTAAACTGCAATTATGACTTCAACATTTGGTTTTCAGTAGCTTCAGGGAGATCTTTGTAGTACCCACCCTTCCCCCTCTCTCCCAACTCCACGCCTCCACCACACCCCCCCAAAAATAAATAAATTAAAAGGTCTAGAAGTCTAAACTGGGAAAAGATAAAATCTTATAGTTATGAAGGCCTGAATTTGCATCAGATCTTGTAATCTTTAATTTGTCTTTATAAATCAGTCCATGACAAGTATCTCAGACTGCAAGAAACTGCAGAAAATTCATAAAGTAACTGTACCTGTGTGCACAAAAGTGGCTTAAGTCATACGTGTAATCCATAGCCCTTTCCTGGACTGCCTTGGACCCAAATGTATCCTTTAGCATAATAGTTTCTACCTCCAGATTTCATTGCTTACCATGAATAATTAAAGCAGCTATGTCCTCTGTTTCACAAGTATATCCAATTCCTCTCTCCAAAAGCTGGTAAAGCTAGTTCCAACCCTCACATCATTTTAGTGAAAAGGGCGAAATCTCCTATGACCAGCTCCATGTTCATTTTCTTGAACACTTTCTACTGTGATACTCATACAGAGAGGTCTATATACAAAGCAAGATTAACATTTAAATATCAAAAATGTCTGGGATATACAACCGAAAACAAACCATTAAGTTGCCAGAAAACTATGTATGTCGATTGCTTAAATGCAAGACAAACAGGCCACATAGCTGTCTTCACGTTAAGCCTTCTGGATCATCAGTACCTTTATAAACTCTTTGCACTTCAACAAGTTTTACCTCAAATGAACTCGGCTACGGCACAAAGAAAAGTCATCATAAACTCACACTGTACTGCCTGGCAAAGAATGATTCAAAGAACAGCTCAATCTGTTCTTAGCTAGAACAAATTGTTCAAAGAATCAGACTGGTTAAAAATTATATGCACCAGTAACACAGAGTGCACAATTCCCTAATAAAGTATTTGTTTCTGTTGTACACGACACCTATTTTACTTACACAGAAATGATAAACTCCATATTAGGCATCTGATCACCAAAGTTACGCCTCTTAAAGAATAACAAAGGTATGTTTTCCCAGTCGTCTAATGCAAGCTCCTCTCAGATGCTGATACGGTAGGTAACTAAAGGGAGACAATGCATTATTCTGCCTAGAGAACCCCCTAAATGGGTGCACATGGTTTTGTATGTGTTAGACAGAGGTTGCTCCTCTGTGTTTCCAATTATTTCAGCTCCATTTGCAGTCTGCAATTAGAGAAGAGAGAGTTTAAAATAGAAACATATTGTGACTGAGCAGGAATGGCAATGGAAGTCTAAAGTTTTATTTGGGTCATTACATTGCTTATCAAGCTATATCAAGACCTTACTATATGTACTGTTTAAGACAGAACTGGAAGCAGCAAAGCAGAGATTAAATCTGAATGGCTGAATTGATGGAGATTGATAAACAAATAAAAGGAAAGATTTAGGAGCAAAATAAAGTCTTAGCAGAAAAGCAGCATACAATAAGATCTCTTGGGAAGAAAGAAAGAACAGCTCAGTTCAGCAACCAGGCCTGACCAGAGCTCAGACAATAATCTTTTAAAATAATTTGTTTCACTTTTTTTTTTTCCTTTTATTCTATAAATCAATTAGTTTTCTGAGTGTATTTTCCTTCAGAAGTATGTGACGAACTACCAGTGGATAGCAAATATTTTTTTCTACATATTTCTGGAGTTATACTACATTTGTAAGCACTGTAGAATCAATATATTAACTGAAAATTCTATAATAATGAGTTAAATCGGGGAATACGCAGGTAGAAATTGATTTGCAAAAACCTTCTTTTGTCAAGATATTCTGACAGACCTATACAAATGGGTGAGAATCCTTGAAAAGAAAACCCAGGAGTGCCAACTATTATTTTTTCTAATTTCAAGTAACATCATGGCTTTTCATGCATACTCATGAAAATACCACATTATTAACACATGGATAGAGCAGGGCCCAGACAACAGTCTTTAGGAATATTTTCATCAGAATAAAACCACTCAATTGTCAGTTATTTTAACAAGATTCCATTTTGTTTGATATGTGGTAACATAGACTATGACTTTTTTAAAAAAAACCTGTAGCTTTTAGATACTATAAGCAAACCTTACACATTGTGTTGCTTGGAAACTGATAAAAAAACCCGAGTTAAACAGAATTAGAAAGAACTGTCCAGTTACACACTAAATATACTGTTAAAATTGTGTGAATTGAATACAAATCTATCTCAGGTTAGTTTTTTCTCAAATTATAGCGTGTCATTGTAATTTAGTTATGCAGCTGGTTTAATAGAATTAGTGACAATTAAGATAAAAAGATAATAACTTTGTTTATCTATGACACTGAAATATAGGCTAAAGTTTATTATGGTTTTTAAAGGCATTTTGGTGAACCTTTTTGTCTCTAAGTAAATTTATCTCTTTGTTTGTTTTTTTTCTTCTTGATTTGAGAAAAGAAGAAAAAAGTCTCCATGCAAGTGTCCTAGGAAGGTCTTGTGGAAGATCTAGAGAAAAATTCAGTTAAGAGAAATATATTTTCTGTGACCTCACCTTTCTTTTGGACATGTGAACTCAAGTAACTCTAAGTCATGGGATATCTAACATAATTTCATCTCTTAATTCCAACGAAAATTGAACCAATAATTGGATAGGCAATTGAAATTCCATCAGAAATTTTCCTTTCATAAAAAACAAAACAAAACAACCCTTAGAAAAGTGCCAATTTTGCCTTATTTCTACAAAATAAGTCCTCTGAGGACAAATGTACTCATGTTGACACATCATGTTCCCACTTTCTGAAATTCATATTTTGACTTTTTGTTTGGAACGATTTTTTGTCGAGAGATTTACTAGATCTTTTGTAAGACACAGAATTATCATAAATCAAGATAAAATCACAGCTGAATACTGAACTGAATACTGAAAATCAAATACTGAATACTGAAATCTAAATATTTTAAATAATTTCGTTGTGTACAATCTTGGAATTTATTATAAGTCAGGATCAAAGCACATTCTTTAATTACCACATTTAGTATTAAAAAAAAAAATCTCCTCACATCTATCTATAAAAGATAGATATCTACTGCAATTTCTGCTCAAAACTCAACAACTACTTAAGTTCCTAAAAGTGTCATAACAACGGTGTGTTAGTTTGGAAAAACTATTTTTGGCAGCAATCATCTCATAATCAAATAGATATATTTGCAGAAAGCTTCTGCTCTAATACTAAATTCTAATTTTTAAATCAGTCAATTCTGCCTTAAAACAAACAGGAAGAGAAAAAATGGAGGTCATAACTGTGAAATCCAAGTCAGGGAAAGTATTTTTGTCATATCTAAGTAGAAATACACTAATCAGATAACTAGGGAGAAACAATCTTAATGACATCTTGCTCTGGTCAAGATCATCACTATAGATGCACACACTTTCTAAAAGAAAAATTCATATTTAATGCTGATGCGTGAAATATTTGCATGTTTTGGTAGTGATGTGTCTGTATATGTGTGTGGGTTCTCTGTTGAAAATGTGTTTGATCTATTATCTCTACATCAGCTGTGGGTTGTGATGAATCCCTTGCTGTGACATCACGACAATTCTGCCTGTATTTGGGATACCAAATAACCATTACACCCAAGCCAAACTCAAACATTAAATGAGGCAATTTCATGGCGTAATTACTGTATTAATGCTACATTCTTCTCAGGACAACCCAAAGCCTATTCATATCTAAAGATGTAAGTAATAAAGCTATTTGAACATTACTACTGCCATCAGTGTGGAAGCAATGGAGTTATTGAACGCTGAACGCAATAACATAATGGCTCTGGGCAAGAGGAAAGCTTGTGACGTCTCTGCCTTCACAATGTCATGTATGTAGGAAAATCTACTCAAAGGGCTACTGATGCAAAAATGTAATTCTGATGTATCTCTGTGAATGTCAATGCCATTTTGCTAATTTTTAATGCATATGAAATCTAGAGTGATTGTTTTTGCAATTTCAGTGGAATCTTCAGTGTAGAGAACTCATTTGAGTAAGTCAAGTAACAGAACTTTTTATATTCTGTGCCTAAGGATGAGGAAACAGGTTGTGATCTTACCATAAACATACCCTCTAGTTTCAATAATAGTGGCATTTAGCCTGTTGGTATGAAAATCCTCATTGTAACCACTTTGTAACTAATAGATGTTCAGATTTCCTGCTTACATGACACTGCGGTCTTTTCTCTTCTGTATCCTTGCTGCCAAAAGCTGTTGGGTTCCCAGGAGTAGATGATGGCACCAGTGATGGCATCAAACTTACAAACCACAGACTTCTGCACATGACTCCACTGTTGTCTTCAGTAGAGATTTTACACTAATTCTTATTTCTAGAAATACTGGGCAGGATTTTATTTCCATCTTGAAAAGCAATCTTTATAAAAGGCATCAATCTCTTTGATTTAACTTCAGTATAAAATTACATTGTTTCCTCATGCGGGAAAATGTAGATACCTGTTTTCCTACCAGTTTATTATTTATTTAGGACAACATTTTCTTAGCAGATATGTGGAAATGACTCTGAGGTAAATGGGAGTTATGTTCCAAGGATGGAATTAGTTTCCTAATACAAAATGATAATGGGTTATTTTATTAATCTTCCTTTAACTTTGAACATTACCAGGTTAAAAAAGAGATCTCCTTTACCTTTTAAGTTCTCAGGACAAAGATCTCATATTTCCTTAATGAGTTCTTAGTCTTATTGGCATAACACCATTATATAGAATAAATATTCAGAAAGAAATCTTCAATTAAAAGATCTGCCTTAATATGTTTTTACTTGAACCACCATTACATTTCCCTTCTACTGTTCACTTCTACTGTATGTTTGTCTAGACCTACCCAGAACACGCTTGATTGTTTGTATAGTAACAGAAGTCCATTTTTTCCAATAAAGAAAAAAAGAGAGGTTGAGAATAGAAGAAACCAGCTGGTGAAACTAGCCGTATATGCAGGTCACTCGAAGGAGATTTCTTCAAAGTAGACCAAATCTCTCAGTTTCATTCTGCAGATGTGTTCCTTGCATAGTACCTAAACAGAAAAAAAAAAAAAAAAAATAAAAAAATCAGCATGTTGCAAGACATAACAGATAAACTAAATGAAAACTTACACGACATTTGTCCTGTACAAAGACATATTCCAACACAGACTTGCTCTGTTTTGACATTTAAAATTACATCTAAAACTAGAAAGCAGTAAAAAAGTCTGGAATGATTTAAGAAAGGCAAGTCCAGACACAAAGAATGAAGATTTCCATGTGAAGACTGAAAAGAAGACATGTTATCACTAAGCTGAACTTTCATCCTATAGGTTCTGAAAACCAAATTCTAATCTACAAGCCAGAATAACTAATTGGGCTCAGACCCCCAGCCTGGTTTTACTTGCAGGATTATTTTCTAATTTTATGTAATATAACACACATAAGCAGTACACAAGCCAGTATCCAATGCTAGATTTTGCTTCTTGGATGACAATAAGACCACCACACAGACTGAGACTACTCTCTAGTTTCTGCCAGTTTTATTTGTGCAGAAAAGTTGCCCAACTTCAAAAACGGAGAGTATGATATTCCAGGACTGGATTATAGCTTTCATAACTGGTGAGTTTTTCCATAAAGTGAAGAAGAATATTTTGAATCCATTCACACTAAGGGAGGAGTAGAATCTGGGTCCTCTATTCTGAGGTCGGTATGCTAACTTTCAGTATTTTGTAACTATCACCTATTTCCTGCAGACAAAAAGTCAGAGTTTTGCCTATATAAATGACCATCTGGGGTGCATGATGACTAGCAGTTTCCAAATTTCAACTTGATAGGATACTCAGCTCAGGGATCCATTTACAAACCCAGACTTATGAATGAGATAAAATTTGAGAAAAGTCAATTTGATGTTTCTGGCTAACTGTACGTTCCTTCTTCAAACTTTTAACTTGCTCCTCTCAGACCTATTTAGCCCTCAATTAAGTCAAGAGAATGAACGACAATTAGTGGTGCAGTTTAAAGCACAGCACTGCTGAGTTCTGGTGCTGGTAGAGGTGTGCCTACGACAGAAAGACATCCTGATATACCAAATATTTCTAGTCCTTCCTGTTCCATAATATACTGTGTCTTACTCTATCACTCTCAGCAACAATGCAAAGTGAAGTAATTTGATGTGCTATTAAGAGCAATATTGATACTAGACTTTTTTGTGGTGATGAAGGGACATGGAGCCATAGCCTGGCAGGCAGAGCTAAGAGCTGTATTAGCAGGAAGTAGATTCACTCAGCCCTATAACAATCTAGACTTTTATCTGTCTGCTTGAAAATTCATTGCTATAAAATAGCATGCATTTATGAACATCACTGCTTGGGGCTATAAATAGAATAAGATATTATTTCTCAATATTCTTCAACATTTGTTCTTTAGAATTTATTAGATTAAATTCTTTATAGTTAGTATTTCAAGAAGTTTAAACCTAACTATTTCATAATCAGGTGTAATTGTTTCGTTTTTAAAAAAAAATTCTTAGTAGCATTTTGTGTGATTATTTTTGTTAATAAAAGAAAACCACTTGCTAATTTCATTCAATGCAGACTAGCTTAATTTTCAGTTTTACAAAGCTTTATTTTAACATGTACTGACCGAGCACATTTTGGAGCTATTCCGCTGCTTTAACCCATTATTTCCTTCATGGGTCCCAGACAATACAGATCTGTACTCTGACTGATGTTTAATCCACTGAGGAATTTGCCTTGGTGTAGTGCACATCTACCTGGAGCGTATAAAACCTATGCTCAGTTTCTGAGCTGCAGTTGCATGGGTCTTGGTTTGATATGCTTTGTATTTCCAGAGGCAGAATGTCTCTCCCAACTTGCTTTCTTTGCCGTGCCACCCAGTGAAGCTGTGCTCTGATCTCCAGCACTTCTGCTAGGGCAAGCTTTAGGAAGCAGGTAACTGGTACTGATGGGTAGCACCCTGTCATCTGTCTCCCAGCGTATGTGTTTGATGGTCACTGGGACAGAGGGAAGGAATTATATCTTCCATCTGAGGTTTCTGAGTGAGATTTCTGTGTCTTCTGTTCTCGTGTTGAATTTAGATGGCTCATACAAATTCATTATGTTTTTTGCAGCATCAATAGTAAGAGAAATAAAAACACTTTTCAAGAAATAGTGTGTTTTTTCTCTCCTCATCAAACTCGTGTCAGAAGGAGGACTGAAGTGGCATGTCCACAGAGTAACTCATTGCAGAGGCAAAGATTTGAAGACATACCAGGTGAATCTCATTCCCTTCTACTGATTATAAAAGAAGCCTAGAGTGACCAGTCCAAGCCTAGAGACATTACTTTTCATTCCTTTAGTTAAGGCAGATTAGTTTCATAATTTTATAAAGCAAATATATCACAGATGATTAACTATTTCACTGGGCTGAAAAGCAGCCTTGAAGCAACCTACAGTTACATGCATTGTAAGTTAAAAAAAATGTTTTTTAAAATTGTGATCTACCTACATGTTGTGATCTACAAGGACTAGTTTTCAGATGGAATTTGCAAGATGCCACCACAACAGTTAATTTGATACAACTCATAGCTTCTCCCCTTGACTATCAGAGGTCTGAATTAATAAGGTTTCAGAAGGCTAACAGACTAACTAACTTCTGGGCATGTTAGTGAAACACACTGGGAAAAGCCAGTGCTACTACCATCCTGGTGCATGCACTAAACTGCAAACATCATTGTTCTTAAAATCCAAAGGCCTTCAATAACTTGCGGATTCTGACATAGTCATGGGAACATTAAAGCTTCAGCACTTCAGATGTGCTAGAACAAATGCATGGATAACAGGGAAAGGGTGTGCACACATCAGATAACTCTATGGTACAATGCTCCTTTGTCAGCACAACTTGATTTGCATTTGCACCAAAGGGACACGTACAGACAACTCAGTTCTGGAAGGAAATTGATGCCTCTTAGAGCTATGGAAATTTCAGATCTTTCTGTAAAAGTCACACCCATAATAGTTTACCTTCACGTCAAACAAAATATTGTTCTGTTAATTAGTAAGTAAAGGCATATTAGCGGGCCTGCCTGCGGAATGAAGAATAGTATGAGAATAGGACTTTCAAATGTTAAATAAAATTAACAGTCTTTCCAGGACATGGCTTTTCACCGCCAGGATTATTAAGATTATGTTTCAGTGCGATAATAAAGTGGCTTGAAGAAAAACAAGCTAGTGGCTTTGAAATAGCTTAATCTTTGCATTTGTGTTTTCCCAGCATGTAAATTAGGCCTCGAAAGTCAGCTCCCTAGTTTCACATGTCAGTTTTTAGAACTTGTTGTTACAACTCTAGCAAGAATTACTCATAACTTTTGGTTGTAAAAATATGTGCTTTTAATGTTTCTAAGCTGTGACCATCAGCTCAAATTTAGTGGGGGTAATGGTGATTTTGTCATGTTAGAACACTGAGATTAATGACAAGTGATATTCAATCTTCCCCATTTATATCTGTGAAAATAATTTGAAGCTGGTACATACATGCATTTCAGCTTTTAACTCAAAGGAACTAGCAAAAAGGCCTGCTAGGATTACAATCTGCAACTGGTGCTTTCTTCTGCTTTCTTCTGTCTCCTCCTAGGACTTACCTCTGTGTTGAATAATAGCTTCACACAGTTGGGTCCTTTATATAACAAGTATTTTGTAAGACATGTGTAATGTCTTTATATATATTCCACATATGTATCTCATTAGAATTTATAAGACCTACCGGTCTTAACAAGATTTCATAAAAGAGTTGAAACAAACACCTCTGAACATGGAGCAAGCACAGTGCTTGTTTTTTCAAGTGTTCCTGGTTCATTTTATTTGCATGGGGGAAAAAATATTGTTGACCAAATCACATCTTTGAGATCTAACTTCTCATGAAAAGCAGTGGCATGCAATCTGATTTATTACTGTTCAGCAAAGGCATTAAACATACCAATATTAACCCCAAATGCTGCAAAATCAGACATTGGGCCTCACACCTTGAGCAACCTGAAAAATTTTCAACTTGCTTTAAAAAGAAGTAATAAAGCTCAGAGTTTGTGCTCTTTGACTTCTATCTGATCTTCCAAGGTCCCCATTTCACAACCATCCTGACCAGCAGAGGAGATAATCTCTTAGGCATATGATATGTGTGCTCAGAGTCATGTGGTGGGGGATCAGTTGTGCCTTTCCCTTCATTCACACATACCTCCCCAACCCATATATTGCTAATTCTGACTAAAAGTATACTTTATTTTAATGAATGAAAGCTCTGATTGTCCTAAAATAACATGAATTCTCATCAGGATCAGGGCACCATTGTGCTAAATGCTGTACAAACACAAGGAGATAATGGACCTGATTCATCCCTGAATTACTTGGTTTCCATGGATTTACAGCTGTGCAAGTCAAAGGCAAATGTGATAATGAGCGTGCTGCAAGAATGCATAGCTTAGGGCAAGTTTCCTTCTGGCCTAAATCCTTTGAAATTCGTGGAATTAAGGCAACAGATGACTTGATGTATACTTTAAGGCTACACCTACCCTACTAAACTAAATAGGACCAGACTATATGTCCTGGTTCAGCATTGCCAGTAGCTGCCTAGTGCTTTCTCAAAGCACTGCAAGAGAAAGTTGAAGCTGGGAGCCTGTGCAGTAGTCAGTCTGGGTGAAACCAGGCTGCTGTGGACGCTAGGATAGTTTAACAGCGTAAATATGGGCAGATCATACCAACTGGCCTCAAGGGCAGAGTATCAAGTCCTGATACTGATTACTTACTTTACTGGTAAACGTGGAGTCTGAAAGTCTTGTTTCTACTTGTAAGATCTGCTCACATTTAACATCAATCTATTTTACAGGTTTTTCCAAAGAATAGTATTTTTAATTATTAAAATTCCACAAAACAATCAAACAACAAAATATTTGTCAAACATATAGTCTGGTTTACAAGCTTGTAATTGTAAGAATAGTACCAAACAGTATGACTCTGTTAGCACAGCTTACTGCTCAGGCCAAAGTCCAAGAACCAAGTCATGGTTTTGAATGTAATTTTCACAGTTGGTGCTTTTCAACAGATTCAACGGCTGATAATTCAGGACCTCTTCAAGGCCCTTGTGTTTAATGGCCCCATACGGAAACAGTATACTCTCTTTAACTTCTTCTTTGTTGAAGGTGTTCATAAAAACTTTGTGTAATATGATGAAGGAAACAAAACTCCTGCTCCTCATAGCTCTCTGGTCTAGTCTTTTCCTATTCATCAGCTCCACTGAATCGAGATAAGCACGCCAAGAGGTATCAGGCTACAGACATGCATGCTTTTGATGTGTTAGATATATTTTATGAATATCTGCAATTTTACTAAAGTTAGCTATTGCCTATTTATATAATCAATTTAACCGAAACAGTGTAAACTCCTCTGTAGATGCTCTCATTTTGGTAGCCTTAGGGTTGTTTCTAATTGACTTACTCTAAACCAAAGAGATTTGGTTTAGAGGAAAATAAGAGTTCATTCAGCTAAATTAGCCTTCAAGTCTTAGCTTTCATGAAATCGATCCACTCCCAGGTTAAACAGTCTCCTGTATTTTTAAATACTTATGGATAGATTGAAATTATTTGCCTTTATGTCACAGCAAAATTTCTTTGAAATTAATCTTACTAACACACGTCATCAGAACAAAACAAGAGTTTAAAATGGGCTGTATCTACATCACCATACGACTGCATTTCTTCTCTAGACAAGGAACCCAAAATCAAAGAAACGAAATAATTCTGGGAAGTCAGGAAGCATTAACACTGATTTTGCCATAGATCTTATGCTGAGGTAGTAGAATGTGGTTTTTTTTTTCATATATTCCCTGTTAATTGGACATTTTTTTCTGATCACAAGCACAGAACTAGAGAAGCTATGTAGAGAAGATCCACCTAGTCCTTACATTGGGTGGGCCTTTCCTAAGCACTTTCCTCATTCATTTTGCGCAATCAATGAAAAGGAGTATCTGAACTTGATTTTCTTTGTATACCTGGGATCAGCTTTATACTCAGTATAAAACTACTGCAATTGAGGGAGTAGCTCTCTTGTCTTTTACTTAAATTGTGTAAAATAAAACTATCCTTAGAAGAGAGGTGTCTACACAAGAGGCAAAATAAAGCAACAAATCTCCATCTCTTCTTAACTGAAAACAATCCTCACCTAAATTAGAGCAGCACCTTAGGTGGTTTTATATATGTATCACTGATTTCAGTGCTTCCTGGTTACTCCCCATGGAGCAATGATGCATGTGAAGATGAAGACACTAGCAGAAAAACATTTGCAAAGGGTAGAAATGCACCACTCAAATTGTGTGGGGAGTTTTTTAAGAGATGAATTTGTCCTGTAGGTCCAGAGTTAGAAGAGTAGCAGAGTAAATGATTTCCTCTTTACTTCAAAATTTGACTTTATTTTTCTCAGACACTCTACATACACAATAGTAAGACCAGATTTTACTTATTCTGCTTAGTTACCTATGGGCAAGTGGCACTCTCTACCCACAAGGTCAAGTTTTCCAGTATTGAAACAGAAATGCTAGTGTAAAAGCTTGCTCAGGTGAGTAACTATGTGTACAAGTGTACTCCCATTAAGTACAAACTAAGATCATTTAATTGCAGGAAATGTAAGATCTGGAGCTGCTTAGTAGTATTGTATATTGTTTTACAAATCAGACATCTAAGAACAAAAGCCAACACTTCTTCCATGGTCTCTAACACATTGTGCAATACGTATTTCACACTTCCTCATGTATTTCTGAATTTGTTAAAATTAGCTGCAAGAGATGGCTATTTGCTAATATAGGACAGCTGTTGTGAAATGAATTATTCTTTCATGAAAGCAATGTGGATTAGGTCTATAGTTAGATGTTTGCATAAGAGAAGAATAGGCCTTTAAACGATGTGTCCATCCTAACAAAAATAGCTATGTTCCTTTTTCTGACAGGTAACAAATTAACACAAACCAGATCCTCTATTGAACTCACCTTATACTGCTAATGTCCAACCTTCTGTTTTTATGTTATAAATAATAACAAATTGTAAACAAAAAAAGTAGGTGTTGAACTCTATGCAAATAAGACAAATATCTCAGTAGTTTGTATCTGTCTACCTAGCCTCTTCTCCCAGTTGTACAAATCTATGTTGTAAACTTGGATGAAAACTATTAGCCTTTTCAGGAAATGCAGAAGGAGTGGTTTTGTTTTTATTTATGCAATATGAATCAGGAGTAAACCCAGAGAGTCCCAGCAGGCCCAGACGGTAGGAACTGAGAAGATAAATCATCATTCAGTAACTGAAAAGGACCAAAGGATTACTTTGACATAAGTAGAGATTATTGAATTCATTCTGCCATTTACAAGTTAAACAATATAATTCGGCCATCCTGATCTTCCTGTAGAGTCAGTGGAGTGAAACAGACACCTCCTGAAGGCATCCCATCTTACTCCTAATCTCCCTCCATTGACTCTTTAGGAATGAGGATGAATAATTTAATTTAGATAACTAAATTGCAAGCAGCTAAATTTAGATGAAATCGGTTGCACATTTTGCTCCTTCCCTGTAAGATACTGAGTGCATGATTTCAAACAATTATTTCAATGACCTGCTCTGGCCTCCTGTATGACTCACTGCACGTGTTCAACCAACGATACCTTTGTTACAGCTACAGTTTCAGTCTGATTCACACTACCTTTTTGGAACACCTAAAGCACTGCAAGACTAAGAATTTGCCACATCCTTGGGCCTCCAACGGTTAAATTATTCTCACTGTTACATGCCTCCTCCCCCAAGCAAACCCAAAATCCTCTTTAATTTGAACTTCTTTTTAATTCAGTAGGAGTACTGAATGCATTCAGCCTTACAGAAATTGGCCCTTCGAGATTTGCTGATGATTTCTCTCTTTCAGGAAATTTCATCATGTATTCAACGGTCTTCAGAGCTGGCAGCTTTCTGTATTCCACCATGCATGCTTAAGTACATACTCTAGTATCTCCAAATTCCGCAAGTGTCCTCATTCTGTAGTCCGATTCAGGCCTTTTCAGCTGAAGACGGTAAAGAAACACTGCTGACAGAGTGAAATCCTAGCCCAAACAAAAGTAAGGAGCATTGCTATAGTACTTTAAGTTCTTAATTTCATCTATTGTTCCTTCATTTTTTTCTTTATTCCTTTTAGATTACTGTCTTATCCAGTAGCTTTCTCTGTAATTCTTATTTACTTCACAGAAATGAAAAGCCTGTCAAACTAATGGCTAAGGAGGGATCTCACTGAAGTCTATAAATAAATATATTATTATTATGAAGATAAAGATAGATTAAGTTAAATACGAAAAATTAACACAGAAAATTTGATAGCTCGCTCTCATGTCCTGAAATCTCTCTTAGACTTCCGTGTTCAATCATGGCTATTCCTTTCCTATGGAAAGGAACAGTGTGCATCCTTGAATGTGGGAGACCAGTTGATTGTACAGGAAGTGCAGATGAGGTTCAAAGCATTTTATTGTCTTGCTTTGGTTTTAGAGTATTCAGTTAAAAAACTGATCTTAGTTTTTTAGGCAAATCTATATAACTGGTGTCTCCAGACTGTATCAAAATGCCTTCAGTTTCTCTATAGCTAACTATTATAACCTAATGTATACAGCATTGATCACACTGCAATATAGAATTTAATTACATCAGAAATGAAATGTGAGCAGTGAAAACCCAAAGGGCAAAAAAGAAAACACAATGTAAAACCAGGGTAAATCCTTAAAAATAACAGCAAATAAAAATAAAATAAAACTAGTAATGCTGTTCTCCACTTGTTATAAAAGATGCACTTTGCATCCTTCACTTGGCAACTTGCCAACTCTTTTGCTAATGAAACTTAGAACTAAGACTACTCTCAACGTTAATGCTAAAGTATTCCAAAGACCCCAAGCTGAATTTTCAGATGTGGAGCAGTATTATAATCTCTGAGAGACCAAAGATGCTTGTAGACTTCAGGTACAACTCCTAACTGGGCTATCTCAAGTATTAGAATTTTTCACAGCTCATTTTACACAGTTGGTCAAATTGGAGTGTGAGTGCTTTAATAATTGTAATGGGAAACAGGATAAGGCTCATATTTGATGTAAATGTATCTGAAACTGTTTACCCAAAGCCAAATAGAATCTGGTGCCAGAGGAGAAAACATGTATCAAATCTTATCAGTCCCACTGCATCACTGAAAGACTGTTTTTTAAAGATGTTACACAAGACTACTTTGTCACTTCCTCAGAAGACGGACTAAACCTTTTTTACTGTTTTAAGCTAGGAGCTTTCACATTGTGTTTTGCAGTGGATTGTTTCTGTCATGGAGGAAAGGTCATACTCAACAGTGAAGAGGAAGCCAACTGTGTGGTTAAGAAAGATCTCTGATTTGTTTTACAGCTAAAACAACCTATGGTGCTCTTACTGTGATGTAGCACAGCCACCACAAGCATTGACCTTAAAGTAAGTGACATGTTATTTGTAAAGGAATTTCAAACCTCTTGTTTTGCTCCTGGCCCTCCTGCCAATGTTAAAACTTCCATGATTTTACAGATTCTTCTCTCCGGTGAGCAAAACTTTCTACGGCTTCTCACCAGGTAGAAACTGAAATAAAACCATACCTTTAAAGACTCATACTCTAAATAACTTCTAAATAAATCAAAGGAAGTTCAAAAACGCACCATTTAAGAGATGTGAAGTTGTCTTGATTTTTTATTCATTTAAACCCTTTTCTTTTCATTTTCTTTTTTTTTTTTTTTTTAACTAAAATGAGTACGGTCATGTGCTTATAGTAGAGCAATCCTGCAATAGCAAAGGAGACACTAGCAGTATTAGTGAAGAGTTTTTCATATTCTTTATCCTTGGCTCATATCACAATATTCAAAAGAAATCCCTCCCTCTCTTTCAAATCCGGCTGAATATTTGTTCATGTGAATTGAATAGAGAGATATTTATTTACTTCAGTTCATAATTTGTTGCAGATAATAATATACTGATCAGGCCATCAATATCTTCTTTAGCTTTACAAAATAACACCAGAGAGAATATCTATTCCGAAGGCATTACTATGCCTGTGACATAGTTATACCTAAAATGCTTTAATGTAGCTACTGTGGGTGTAGCTGCAGTAGCATGCTCTTCAGATAGGTTGCAAAAATAATTCCGCAAATGATAATGCCATGCACCCAGACAACACCCCATGTTTGTGTAGTTGCTCAATAATGATTAGCTAGGTGTCTTAAAACTTGCTAACAAATAACAATGCGAGGGTCTGCATTAGTCTCATGGCAGAGAACCTAAGATGTACTCAGACACTCATGAACTTTCTTTAAAGTAGGAAATCTTGGAATTTATCGTAAATCCAATGGTTATTATTGAAGAAGCAATGAGGTTCCTAGGCAATCCATCTCCATAAAACAATTAAAGTCAGACAGAGGAAGTCACTTACATGAAAGCTGTAGTTCTTATTACCCACATATAATTTACATCTGGGTCGAGAGAGTCTAGGAGCCACAATTGCATTTTTGCTTTCACTGTGCCCTGCAAAGTATTGTTATAGGTCTCCTGTGTGTTCCTCAAAACCACTTTTTAGGGTGACAGAGCATTAGGGACCATGGTTTATGGTTAGATTCATGAATAGACCTGCAGGGTTCCAGTTTGCAAATGCCTGGTCTCTGTTGGAATTTATGGCTCTGAATTAGCTGAGCTACCTAATCTAACACATGAGGCAATACAGAGGTGTGAAGTATGGAGCTCACAGTCTATGCAGCCTAAAGGGTGGCAGGCCAGAGATTGAGTTAAAGCAACTTTTCCACTTTCCCAATATGACTCAAATCTGGCAGGATGATGCCTTTAACTCCTCTGTCTACACAGCCTGTAGTGTCTTGCTACACATGAAATCAGGAATTCTATGATAGAGGCTGGTAGGCTTGCCTGTGTTTATATGCATTGGGACATTCCTGGCTATGTCAAAAGAGTCAGAGGCAGGCTTGGTTCCAGCACAAAGATTTTACCTGGAGCTTGTCTTAAAGCCGTGTCTTAAATCAACTTGAAGTGAAATGAATCAGGGCACCCAGAGTGTCACTTGAGGTACAGCATATAATCAGTCCTCAGAAGGTAGCATGCTGAGCAGGGGAAACACCATAAACACCATAAAAAAAGTCTGAATCTCAGAACTTTGTTTGGTGGGGGAGAGTTGGAGAAAGACAACTCTGTCTACAAGAGATATCCAGATGTCCATAAGCTTCTGAATCTAGGTTGGTCAGGGAAGGAATTCCTATTAAACCTGTAGAGCAGAAATTTAAACCCACATCTGGTATCTGTGTAGAGATATCTTTACCCTGGGGTTTAGGATATTCTGAGAAAAAGATCAGCACTTTGGATGATTCCCCCCCTCCCCATTTTATATAAGGTATTTAAGCATCCATTTAGAACAGAATATAATACTTTTGCTTATCTCAACTGAATGAGTTAAGTGTAATTTTTCATTCTTCCATTAACGAAATTTGATTGCTTTGATCTTTAAAAAAGGGTACATAGATTATGTAGGTAATATTTTGTATTTGGCACTGATACGATGGCTGTTGAAATACTGTGTTCAGTTCTACTTCATGAATAATACAGAGATTCAGGATTTTCCCTGCTGAATAGCTTAAGGGAGAATTCAAAGAATTATGAAAGGATAAGAAAAAATGCCACATAGTAAGGAGCTTAACTTGCTTTGCGTATCTGATTGATAGAAGATGGAGAGGACTTGAAGCACCTGCTTGAAGGATAAAAATTTGTTCATAGAGTTCTCCAGTCCAGCAGACATAAGGGCTAGAAGCTGAAGCTTGAACAAATCTAAAATCAATGCTCCCTTCTCAATTTGAGAGTACAGAAAAAGATTTGTAGAGAGAAATAATTATTTCTAAACCATTAGAAATTTAAAAATAAAGATTAGGTGAAAGACCAATGCTCCATTGGGTTTGAGCTAGAAATTAGTTAAGAGATCCTACAGCTACTGTTATGCACAGTGCTAGACCAGGTGATTATTAGAGCCTCTTTTGAACCTTGTAACTCTATAAAGTGGTATCCTTGCTAGCATCATTTAATCTAACAAACAGAGTTACAGTAAGGAATAATCTGGTTTAAGAAGTAAGGAATAGTCTGGTTTAAGAAGTAGGAAATATTGATTAGTTAAGTTGAGTCAGAACTATAGAAGGAAACAATGAAAGCGTGCTCTTTCTTTTGAGTTATCTGAACTCTTGCTTATCGAGCAACAGTAGAGATTTACTATAGATCTGGTAGAAATTCAGTGGCTATGAAAAATGACGTGGGCCAATTTGATCTTGTTCCTTAAGAAAAGGTAGAAGTCATCCCTGAAAAGCTTCCTAGTAAGATGCAGAACTAACTAAAAGTCCATTTCTCCTTTCAAGTTGGCCACTGAGTACTGTAGCACATTGACATGGCCCTATGGGGCCAGAAAGCAGGTGTACAGACACTGCTGGATATGTCCTGGTTTGAGGAAAAATTAATCTCTACATCTCAAATTCAGGCTTTTCATTTTTAGTCACTGCTTAGTGTGTAATCATTGTTACAATTATTAAATATTCTATCCCATATTTGAGTATAATTGCCTTTCAGTACATTGGGATTTCAGCTGAGAAGTAGCCCTCTATTTTTGTGAACTATAAAGATCAAATTTTGCCCTGAGTAAACTGAGTTAAATATATCTTAGCAAGAAAGTTAGTCTGGCCTTCTTTGCATAAGGAAGCTATGATTGCTCATCTGATTTTGTGATTTACAGTTAGTCTAACAATTTTAGCATAATTTGTTAGAAGGATCTTCTGGAGGTGATCAAACCCTAATCAAAGCAAGATTATATAGAGGAGGTTGCTTGGGACCTTGCTCAATAAGTTTTGAGTATCTCCAAGGGTGGAACCTTCACATCCCTTCTGGACAACCCATTCCAGTGTGTAACTACCCTCAAGGAAAAAAAATAAAACAAAATAATCCACAAAAAAACCCTCCAAATCCTTTCTTGGTGATTACTATATTTATTTACCAGACCAAGTAAAACCTAGTAGAGGTGAGGAGAGGGCTTTCCTCCTTGTATTGGAATGGAACTAGATGATGTTCCATAGCATCAGAGTAAAAGGAATTTGATCTTGAAATCACACTTCATGTTTTAAAGAACAGAAAAAAACTAGCTTTGGGTTACTTGGTGCCAGTGTGATGAGACAAGTGTCTGCAACACTTGCTATATTTTTAGCTAAAAGTTTACATATGGATTGTATAAGATAGACTTCTTTATTATCGGGGATTTGCTTTCACCCTGAAAAATAAACTTCTGCAAATGCCACAATCATTTGTAGCATGTTTTATATTAATAATAAAGAGTCACAGATAGCAGTTTAGCAGTACAGAGTCCAGTACAACAACTCAGCAATAAATTCTACCCTGATATTCTCTTATAGCCAAAACTAAATAGTCAAATTTAATAGACAAACTAAAGCACAAGCAGGTGGAGATACAAAAAATAATGTAATTTGTCATAATAGGTCATAATATCCAAGACTGAGATAAGTGCAAATCACCATCTTGTTCTAGCTAAACCCTGTGTCCATGAACGACTCTCAGTAGCCCCTCATGGATACCACCTCTGAAATTCAGTCCTCTGCTCCTAAGCTGACATAATTTCTGCTAATAAGAGGATAGAGTAATGGAAGCAATGCAATTGCAATTGAGACAGATTAGGATGTTGATTTGGTTTTCATATTGCATACATAAAAAAGGAATCTTACTGAGATTTGATAATGACCAGAGTGCTTTACTGTAATGTCTATTCAGTGGGTGGTTGTAAGTATTGGCATAGCATCCCAACACATATTTGCATTTTATAAAAATGCAAATAAATAAATAGGATGTCTCTTGAGAGCTACTTTGAGTTCCTTAATAGCTCTGGCTTATAAAAAGGGATCATAAGGAAGTGTGAAAATTTAGCACTAAGGTCTTAATTCTGCCATCATTTCCATGGCTGCACCAGCTGTTCCAGTCAGCAAGAACTGCATCCTGGAGAATGGCAGCAGGATGGGAATTAATGGAACACTGCTGTTTTGCATCGACCAAGGAGCACATCTGATGTGCCTTGCACACTAATGGCATCACATAAATAAATAACAATGATACCATCTCCTCAGGGAAGGGAGGGGTGTGATTAAGGGTGAAATCCTGGCCTTTTACATCCAGTGTCAGACTTCTCCTTTGACATCAGCCAGGCCTGAATTTCGCCATAGCAGGATATATTCATGTGGACTTTCTCGTCAGTAACTCTGTGCTGTTCTGGGAAAGCACCCTTGATAGAACAGTGAACATTTAAATAGACCCACGATTTAATGCTCCAGTTTACTACAGGGAAAGTAACTTTAAAGGCAGCTCTGTGTCTTTAATATCCAGTAGCATATTTCAACAGGTTTCAAGGGGCTGAAAGAGAAATTTCCAAGGAGAAACAACTTCTTTGTGTTCATAGAATCCCACCATGGGCATCTCTAGGTTAAACACAATGTGAACATGGAAAGGAGGGAATATTACTTGTAGTTCTGAATGCAGTCGGACCTGGCTCTTCCTTCATTACGTGAAAAAAAAAAAATATTATTTTGGTTTTGAATACCTTCCTGCATAAATCTAGAGGAAAAAATAAACAAACATCAAAATTACAATAGTTGAAGAAAACATATTTCCTGTAACCAAGACCAGTTAAAAGAAAGTGATGGCTAATCTGTCTTTCATTTTCCTATCAAATGACCTAGTTTCTGCTAAACTAACATAACTGAGACTTTTCTGGATCTATAATGAGATGCTTTAACCATTCTGATGTCATAATAGTGGGAGAAGAGTGTAAGAAGATATTACCAGTACTATAAATTTGAAGAAGGCACAATGTATAACACAATGACTATGATATACTTAAGATTCTCCTACTTGAAATTGTTGCAATATAAATGAAACTCACGTCCAGAAGTTTCAGAGAAGTAGAAAGTTCTCTAATTTCTCAGTATAAAGATAGGCTGAGAAATCTGGGCTTGTTCAGCCTTGAGAAGACTTAGGGGAGACCTTATTACCACATAACAGTACTTGAAGGGTGGCTACCAAGAGGAAGGAGACTCCCTTTTTACAAGGACTCAGATGGAGAAAACAAGGGGGAATGGTTGCAAGTTGCTCCAGGGGAAATTCCAGTTGGAGTCCAGAAGAAAATTTTTTACAATGAGAACTATTAAACATTGGAATAGTCTCCCAAGGGAAGTGTTGGACTCGCCGACACTCGGCAGTTTTAAGACTCGACTTGACAGGGTGCTGGGCCATCTCACTTAAATCATTCCCTTTTTTCTTTTTTTTTTTTTTTACTTAAAAGGTTGGACCAGATGATCCTTGAGGTCCCTTCCAACCCGGCATTCTGTGATTCTCTATGATTCTATGATTCTGTGACTCTACTATTGAAACAACCTTAAATATTCCTATAGCGAGATTCCTTTGTGTAATCTATCCACCTTAGAAGCTGCAGGTATAATTTGAGGCAACTGTTTGGGGTCCAGTTTCAGATTTTGACAGGATTTGTTCCTACAAGAGATTTTGAAAAGGCAGAGATTTGCCTGTAGTAAGGAAATCTTTCCCGCCCTATGGAAGGATCCCCATATGGAATTGCAAGGCATCTGTGGGACCAACTGTCCACTGGGAATGAAGACAGACTTCCAGATCAGCAAGGACAAAACAGTATAGTTCACAGTGAAGAGAAACAGTGTTAAATGAACTACTATTGTGTCACTGAATGGGAGGCTCTGTTTAACTCTTCTTTCTATTTGATTCTTTACTTTGTATCCGTTGTGCTGGTCTTCTTTCCTGGGTTCACGACTGCTCCTACTCCTGAAGAAAGATTTCCTTGTTCACATGCAGTTTCAGACAGCTGGGAGACCGGAGGAAGTTCAGCTTTTTAAGGGAACCTAGAGACTTTCTGGTTTAGTTTTCCCAGTTTCTAGCTAGGGGCTGAGACCAATAAAATTATTTCTTAAGAGGGACTGTATATAGGTTGAATACTGCCCCTTTTGTTGCTGTTGACTACCTGACAATAGGATTACATATATGAACATATACATATAAATTAATGTTGCTGATTTGTAACAAACCTGTAAACCATTGTATGTATTTCTACTGAACAATAAGAAATATTTTAGTCTTAGTTTTCAACAGATGTTAAATTTCTATGTGAATATTTTATTATGCAATGGTACTATCTAGACAACAATAAATCAATGTCACAATTTTAATGTAATTTAATATTCATAAATAAAACCAGAAAAAATCCTGTGATGATACAAAAAAATTCTGATAAGATATTCTTTTATGTTGACAGTCAAATTTCTGCCTGTGCAATACTGAATTATAGGCACACACAAAACTTTTAAGAGCTTTAATAGTTTCTGTGGTATCCATATTACATATAATATGCAGTAAGTTACAGTTTTAAAATAGAAATATTCACAATATATCATTGACTTTTTCAAGACAGGAGTAAGAATTAAAACAATGTACTTCAATGTTAATTTAGGAATAGTATGTGAAGACATGACTTTTAGATTCTTGATTTCTTTTTTTCTACAATAAAATATCCCATTCCCTAGGATATGTCTTTTTATTAACATTCATCTTTTTCTTATATTTCACAGCTCCACATTTCTTGAATTAATTTGTTGAAAGAATGATATGTTTCAAAACACTATACTTCTGAGTACATCATAAAAACACATCTCCCCTTCCTAATGAAGTAACTTTACTGAAAACACGGAAAGTAAGCAGTAAATTTTAATGTATTAGAGTATAAGATAAGCATAGTCCTAGTTTTTGGTTCAAAAGTCTATCAGGGAAATATTCTGTCTCCAACAGCAACTGCCTTAAGCATGCACTAAAGTTTACATGACAAGTGAATAAAATATCTGACCAAATAGTTATCGATGTGAAATAAATCTCATCTATGAAAAATATCTATCTGGTCTTATTTGTATTTGCAACAATACAAATCAATGCTTGTATGGATATGAAAAGCCAAAATGCATTTAATGTAACTTTTATTTATTCTAAAACTCTACCCTATGCCCTTTGATGTGACTAAAACTAGGAGGCCCCCAGGAGAGACTCTATGGGTCAGGCTTGTATAAAGCTGGGGTGTAGAATTCAACAGAGCTCTTTTCTCATGGTTCCCCATATGGCTCTATTTCTCTTCAGCTGTTTAAGCTTCACATCTACACCACTGAGGACTAAAACTGCACGGGAGTTTAATAAATTTTTGTCTTTATAGATGTGCATGATATTTCTTATTTTCTTTTCCTAAAAGAGTATGCAGTTTTTAATTATCTTTTTTTTTTAACAAACAAACCCAAACAAACAAACCAAAAAAACAACAAACAATTTGGATGTTTATCCTTCCTTAAAATTAATTTCTGATAAACATTTCAACACCAACCACAAAAAAATATAATTAAGCTCAAGTATTAACCCACTGAAATGAACAGGAGTAAACTTTGTCTCTTCAAATCTAACAAATTATTTTCTGCAGTTTAAAAAAGACAACCATGCAGGAACTTCCACTAGCTTCTGCTCAGCGCATATTCAGAAGCTCTTTTTCAGAAGCACAAAAACTTGAAACATGTATTTTAAAAAATGAAGGCACGTGTGGTGCAGAATCTGAATCTGTCACAGGAACCATATAAATAGCTCAAATGGGCCAGATCTAGCCAATGAACAGAGTGTTTGACATCAGTGATTTATACTATTTCCCTTTCATGTTATAATAATTGTCACAAATTGAATTTATGTTGTGCCATTTCCTGTTCTAGCTGCAATCTTTGCTTCAAGAAAAAAGGTTTCAGAACTTTAATGCCTCCACTGTTCTTGGAAAGATAACAGTTACTGAGACTATTTTATGATTTCATTGCTTGGTTATTCATGTTCTCTCTTTCTATAGCCTTCAGGGAGAACTAGAAGGAAAGGGTGAGACAAAGAACTGGCTTCCCATCAAAAACACAAAGAATTGGATTGTTGCTGCTGAAGGCAAAAAGTGAGCAGAAGAAAATGATGCTCCCAAAATTACTCCATAACAGGAAACCTTATAAATGTCTCCCATCCCTCTGCTAGATCTGTATTGATTTCAGTGTGAGCAGCAGAAAGAGCAGATGTTGAATCAAAGAGGAAACGTTTACCTAAACACTAAAAAAGTACTCTCCCAGCTTCTTTATACCCAATGCATGGCAGATTGCACATAGTCATTGCCTGCTAACAGAAAGGCAGAAGATTTCTATTAAGCATGTTGTTGCCTGATAGCAGCAGAAGCAAACAGACAGCGAGTATGAGAAGAGAAATGAATGCTTGATGGGAATTCGGTCCAGAAGCAAGCAAGAAATTATTAAGTAGGTATATGTTTCATTGCAATATATAATGTGATAATATTGTCTTCATTGACAGGATGCATGCCTTTCAGCTCTAAAATGGAGTTCTTCCTGCTGAAGAGCACATTTCTGGAGATGAAATGTATTGACTCATAAAAGTCAGCAATACGCTGAAACAAACAGTAAACAAACTGTCCTAGATGTTCTCCTGTTACCATGGTAGGAAAGAAATATCAGAGTGAATTTAATCTGTATTCTGCAGATCTGAATTAAAACAGAGGCCTACCATAGCCAAAATAATGTTGTGACTCTCAATTAATAAAACCATACTATCCAGGCAAGAAATGGAACTAATATTAATCCAAACAGGAACTGGGCTACTGGGCCACCAGTTGCATCTAACTCTCCCCCTTCCTGGGAAGCACACATTTCTGCTCCTTCAAAAGTGAGTTACAGAAGACATCTTTAGAAGCGTATTTATCTACATGGACTATTCTAGACTAAGAAAAAGAGAAAGTCCTCTAGAGTCTTTAAGCAGCACATTCTACTGCATTGCCCTCTCCTCCATTAAGTAAGCAGGAACTGGACATTGAATGGCTGTGATGGTGAGGCGCTCCTCAGGCTATTGATGGTGGGGCAGAGCTGATGGTCAAGAATAACCCTTGCAGAAGAGCCGGAGACACATTCTTGCAGGGACACCTTGGCACAACCTCTCCGTGCACAGAGCAGCAGAAGACAGGAAGGTTCAGGAGACACATGGGTGGGAGGGTAGGTGAGCTTGATGAACACCTGATCTGCTCCCATCTGCACAGCTAAGGTGAAGCCAGAAACAATGCAAGCAATATTACCTCTGGTTCTGTTTCATCTGCCCTCCATGTCTACCTCTTCAGGATGAAGATCTTTCTAACAAACTACTGTCTACTCTCCATTACCTGAAAAAAAAAAACAGAAGGGAGGCTGCTGGAATTTGGAATTTTGGCAGGGGTTTCCCAGGCAAAAAAAAAAAATAAAAATGCTGTGGCTGTTTGAAGAGCAATCACAAGCACTGATCATCAGCTGTGCTCTGCAAAGCTGCTCTGCATATGAGTAGCAAATCTGATGCATGAGGAGGACTTCAGATTTACCATGCAGTAAAGGCCACCTGCTCGGTGCACACATGGTATGTGCGATGTGTTCCAGACACACACATACAGATGATTTGCCTGGAGTCACTGTTTCTATGGAATTTTGGGGGATGCTCAAAAAGAAACCTGGTTAGATTTGCTGCTCCAGGGAAACTTCTGAACATCTGGAAAGTTAAATATCACTAACAGAAAACTTTCAGATAAAATGTACTTATTATTCTGACACATTATTAGTTCTTTTTCCATAAAACATCATTCTTTCCTCTTAACTTTGTACAGTTTATCTAGGAAATAGGAATCACTATCCCCACCCTCTTCTACCTGAGAAAATGACAAGAATGCTGAAAAGTCTGAAGGAAATTTAGATTGCTTGGACTTTTTACTCTACCGAGCTTCAAAAAGACCTCACTGTGCCTCTGGTGTTGGATGTTGTATCAAAGGTTTATAATGATACAACTTAGCTTTACAGCCTTGTTGCTGTATTTATGTGAACGCTTTCATACATCATATTTTTTTGATCCCAATATTGTTTATAAGGTTTCCTTAAGCTACTTTGGAAGATGCTCACAACTCCTCTTCTGACTATTCTCCCAACCTTTTTTTTGATCTCATCTGCACTGAGAATAATAAAAGAAGAAGTAGAGGAATTGGTCCTGGCTGGATTCTGACTACACATCCTAGTTTCATACACTGATAAATCTAGTCACTTCTACCGGAATTCCTTTAAAATTACACTGGAGCAGAGTCAGGCTACAAAGGCCAGAGGTTTAGAGTTCAGCTTCCACTTCAGCAGCCCCCTTTCTGGTGAGAGGATGTGGAAGGTGACAGGCTCACTGCTATGGATTGCTTTTGTCAGGCTTGTACAGCACAACTTGCATGCTCCTCAAGCTGCTGTGGAGGAATATCACTGCACAGAAAGAGACCCTTGCTCTTGCACAAAATTAAAAACCTCTCTCAATTTTGAATGCACGGCTAAATAAAATGCCTAGGTTTTCAGACATATCTTGTGTTAACAGCTCGCATTAAGGGAAATTAAATCTTCTAGCTGCTGAATCCTCTTCCAGGCATAGTTCATTTTTATAACTGCTTAAAACATCCATGCAGTGTAGAGTTGTAAAGTGATCTGTTGTGCTCTGTTCTTTCTTCAAATCTAAATTGGTCAAACCTAAATTGGTAGTGCTTTTCTCTTAGGATGCAAAATGGAGTTAAGAAAAGAAAGGATATTTGGGATTATGCTCACTCGGAGTACAGTGACTGATACAGCCTTTTACCTGTTTTATATTTCCTAGTATGGACAAATAATGTGGGCTTTTTTAAAACTTGCAGCATAACCTCCTCATTATCACATTTGTTCAAACAGATGGGAAAGCATTTGGAAGGGCTGCTTTGAAAGTGGTGCTTTCTACAAAAAGAAAGTTGTATTTAAACACTGTTATTCAGGTTGTTGGGGAAGCAACAAACTCAGCTTCCCAAATCTGATACATTTGCATAATTTGTCTTTTGTTCTTCAGTTTTCTGCTTGCTGTTCACATTCCTTCCTAGCCCTCTACCACTCCACTGTGTAAGATATGTTTGAGATAATAGGGCTCACTTACTTAAGTTCATGTATTTCACAACTCAGTTCCCAACACTCATTTTACAAGATGTAGTTTACACAGTTGTGGGTTTTTTTTTATAGCTTCATTTAGGCTGTATTTCCATTTTCTGAAAGATAACTGTTCAGTTGAATAACCTCTTGAGTTTTACAATTATCCCATACTATTCTATGTTTCTTTTGCTTTCTTGCTTCTTTTCTTTTTTACTTTTTTCTTTTTACATGCCTTCTGTGACTGTTAAGAGATACTCTAAGACTTTTAATTTTGCTTCTTTTGATTTTAAAGCTTTTTTTTTTTTTTATTGAATGGGTAGGCAGCTGGTGTTCTGTGACAAGAGGACAAGAGCAGTAATTTTCTTTCTGATGAATAGTTTATTTGAGGAAAAATGCAGTTCTGGTTGTCCCAAAATTATTTAAAAATTTAGGTCAAATTCATGAAATAGTTTTGGCTAGAAAAACAACAACTTTGATATGTTACATTAGTAAAACTGCTGGATAAGGAACCAGCTACCTTTCATCTGTTGGTTTTGAAGCTCTTAACTTGAATTTTCTGGATTTCCTCTTTTGGTGGGATGCTGAATGCATATCTCAGCAAAAGGCTTTAATACGCATCATCTTGCACTCTGGGGCAATGTCTTAGGTGAGTCCCCAGATCCACTCCTGTAAACAAGGCATTCTTGTTGATTCTGAGTATATTTAAATCCTTATTGGAAAATGAATCTGCTCCAACAGGCTGAACTAAGGAGAATCCAGATCAAGATTAAATACAAGTCTGGTATGAGCTTGGCATCTTCTGTTCCTTAGTTCTGTGACTATTTGTTTCTTCATATATCAGTACTAAAACTTTACTACTGTTAACTTCAGAGTTATAATTTTTTTTTTTTTTTTTTTTAATTCCCAATCTAGTGGCATGTTTCATGTCAAGCGAACCAAAATATCAAATGACCGAGACCCGCTGGTTCTCCTGACTGTATCCATCTGCACCATGTTCTGGAAAATGACATGCTCTGGTTGTGTTCATAGTGTTCAGACCTTGGCCCTGAGTCTCCTGTAAGTCCTGTGAAGCGATCCTATAGCTATTGTGCATATTTTTCTGTTCAAAGTATCTGAAATGGTACAGATGGAGTGAGTCCAGAGAAGGGCCACAAAAATGATCATAGAGAGGGAGTACTTTTCCTACGAGGCCAGGAAGTTGGTGTTGTTCAGTCTGAAGAAGAGAAGGCTCCGGGGTGACCTTATAGTGGCCTTCCAGTACCTGAAGGGGGCCTACAGGAAAGCTGGAGAGGGAGTGTTTACAAGGGCATGTAGCAATAGGATGAGGGGGATTTGTTTTAAACTAGAGAAGAGTAGATTTACATTGAATGTTCAGAAGAAGTTCTTTACTATGAAGTTGGTGGAACAGGTCATCCAGGGAGGTGGTGGAGGTCTCATCCCTGGAGACATTCAAAGTCAGGCTTGATGAGGCTCTGAGCAACCTGATCTAGTTGAGGACGTCCCTGTTCACTGCAGGGGTGTTGGACTAGATGGCATTTGAAGGTCCTTTCCAACCTCAGGCATTCTATGATTCTATGATTGATTCTATGATTCTATAATTCTACGAAACGATGTGTAGCTGCGCTGTGAAAGAGTGTGCACTTTGTATCATGAAATCAACACACCCTCTGATGTGGCATGACAGCACACAGGGGTGTTTAAGGGTGCAAAGTCTGTCTGGATAGTAGTGCATGACAGACTAAAGCGGAAGGATTTTTTTTCTCCTTCCACTCCGAGTCATAACCTACATAGAATGACCCTTGAAGTGCTTGATGACTAAGACTTGAAGGACTCTTTTGAAGAGAACTTTCGCCATGGGCCGTGTTGTGCCAGCAGGTGTGTTACCAGTGAAACAGCAGGGGAAATGACTTGTCCAGTTCTGGAACTTGCTCCATGGCCATGTTTTATATAGTAATAAGATAGAACAGTAGGTGCTTACATGATAATAAATATTGATGTTAATTTTACGTCATAATTTCTAGCGTCCCTCTCCCATTGCTATGTTCTTCAAGGAAGTTAAAATCTGCTGTGTTCTGATACTGATTCTGCTTGTTTCTTGAAACAACTTGAGAGTGTTTCTTTGCTCTAAGATGAAAACAATCCCAGCTATGTTTCCAAGCCTTGCTAGTTTGAGACATCAAAGAATTACTTGTCTGATGAGATATTTAAGCTCTGTATGTAGATACTCAAAACTGTCCTTTGTCATTATTTTAAAAGATTTTGTTGACTCTTTCATTTCCTTCAGACTTTGACCCAACAGAAATTTGAGTATATTCCTGGAATTAAAAAGATGGATAGATCCATTCGCTTTGATAGAGCTACTGAGAATTTAACAGTAACTGTGTATCTTATTAAACCAGAACCCTAATGTGCTCCACCTGGTCAGTGAAGAGAATTACAAACATGCAAAGTAACCCTGTTCTGACTTAAAAACTATTTGAATTCTCTCCAAACTCACAATATATGTATAAAAACAGATTATCTAGTTTATTTGGTTTGTGTCTATCATGTAGATGCCAGTTTTCCTCAGGATAGAGCACTGTGCTCCCTGTCTAGGCAGTAAGGAGTTTAAGTGTAGGTTTTCACTTTGGGTGCAGTCATGTACTGCTGTCTCCTCAGAGGTCAACCATGGAATTGGATAAGAGATGAAATGGCCTCTGAAGTGATCTGCAGCTGTATCTGTGCATGGCGATGGTTTAGTTTGGCAAGTTTGTACAGCACTTTGCTGAGAGCTATGGATTTATAGACTTAGGGCAGCATCAGTTTAGGGACTGCTGCACAAGTGATACATAGCATAGACATATTCTCTGGCACTTCCAAGTCTGTTGCATAGTTTACTTTTCTCTGGAGGCACCATGCTCCCGCATGGTGAATCTCTGCTCATGTGCCTGGAGCAAACCTAGAGCCCCAGAGCAGGAACGTTTCTATAGCCTCACTGCTTACTAGAACAAAGGTACTTGATGGGAATGGTACTGGGCAACTCCATCAGCGTGGAGTTCCTCCTTCTCCATTCTTCTTCCAGAGACTCAGTGAGCAAGGTTAATGCACTGTGGCAGCTAGTAACTCCTGTTCTTCATTAATATCAAAGACCAAGTGTCCGGAGAACTCTGCCAAGAAGACTCAGTTTCAGTGCCCTTCCCATCCTGAGGACGTTTTGGCCTATAGAACTGGGGATTTAGACGATGATGTAACTGAGCAAATATATGGCAGTGTGGAAGGTTTTTTGAATACCTGAGCTTTCAGTCAAAAACAGTCAGAGTGAGCTGTTTTTATTGAATTTGTTTTACCTAAAATTTTGTGTTACAATTTTTTTAATGCTTGTTTAGTAATTTATAGTATTGGTTTGTCTCCAGAAAAAGACATGCTTGCCCTTTGGATCAACATATCTTGACACATTTTCAGTGCCAAATAGTAGTGAAGATAAACTGCTTAGAAATGTTCCCTTTCAATTGCTTTCTATTTTTTTTTTTTTTTTTTTTCCATTCTGCAAGCAAGTAGAAATCAGAGATATTATTCTGATTCCAGATTTTTTTCTTTTTCCAAAAGAGTTCAGAATTTTCACGAGGTGGAAACTCTCTTTTTTTTCAAGAAGCAACCCCAGCTGGGGTCCCAACAACAACACCACTGTGCTGTGTTGTCTTCATGTGGGACAACTGCAGCAGCTGATCACTCCATCAGTGATTTGCAGAGGAGCATCATTTAGGATGAGAGTATAAGGTTTACATGTGTCCTATGTACAAATAATTTTAACAACTTTTTCCTGTGTTTTTTTTTTAACATCAAAGAGAATGATCGGACCCTGGGAAGCACAATATTAACTTGTGCTTTCAATAAAAGGTGAATGCAGAAACAGAATGCAAATGAAAAAAATAGTCAAATATGCCACAAATGTTCTGAGATCTGGTAAACATTTCATTTCTGGTCTGTATAAAAATACGACAGCTGACAAAGATGTTCATTATAGGAAAGACTGACTGTGGAGGGCTGAGAAAAATGTGAGTGAAAGGTTTTTAATAAAGACTCCAAATTCAAAAGCCTATTGAATAAAACAAAATAGCATGGATGCCTCCACTTTGAAGTGAGCTAAATAGTATGTGTAATCTTGTCCAGGTATCTGGAATTTTTCCCAGTTATTAAACACTGGGATTTTTTCCTTGCTAAATTTGGAAATACTCCTTGCCTTCAGAACTTTTAAGTCAAAAGGGAAGAATTCCCTTTTTTGTTTGTTTCCCAGTCCTGAGTGGCAGTGCTGTCACTCAGCATCCTCTGAAGACAGGCACTTGCACACTGGTCATTGTGGAATAGGGAGGGCTGCATCAGGTACTGCCTCCCTCTGGGATTGCTGTTTGTATTTTACTTTGCTGAAACAGTGGAGCTAAGTTGTGTCCATGACAAAGGCCAAATACACTTCTGTGGAACTAGGAGGCCAAACTAGCTGAGTACCCTGCAATGCACATTACAACTGATTCATCAAGGTGAATAAATGTGTGTGCAGATGAGTGTAGGTGGGCATCAGGCAGGGGAGCAGACCCACTGGAGCTTATGGGGCAACTTGTGTTTAAAATGCACACAGAGAGTATGTTTAGTGAACCATGTCACATTCTCGTTACAGACTAAAAATTCCAAAGTAAAATGCGTAGACAGGTTTGGTGTGAAAGCCTATTTAAGGAAATTCTTTCCGAGTCCTGGAGCCATCTGTGATATAAAAGTATACTGCATGGACTTCTTGAATAAAAGGATTCACTGGCAGGGCTTGCTGGAAATCTCAGTCAGAGATGCTTTTCATACAGCAGGCATATAGATCTTCCACATGATGAATCAGATTTGCTAAGAATGTCTGCTGGTTGGAAGTGATTTCAGGCTTGAAGAATGTCTTACTGGAGGCCTGATTTGATCCAGGGAAGGGAGCAGGGGTCACATGGTGCTGGAGTAGACTTGATGTTCTTTTGGGCTGACCTCTAGAAATAATAATCATAAGGAAGAACCAGTTCAAGGGCTGTAGGCTAGTACCACTTGGAAACTAATTACAGCTCTGGTTGTGCACAGCACTGAAGTTTCCCTCATAGTCTGCAGCACTGATTTAGTTGGTATGTTAATACGGAAGTCTAAATTAAATCAGGCTTGTGTCAGTGCTATCGAAGAGGCACATTCACTTAGCCCTGCAGTTTTATAAAATGTAAAGAAAGAAAACCATATGGCAGATTAGGGCAAATTGCTTTAAAATTGTGGCTGAGAGCCAAGGGAGAGAGAATGAGCTTGAGAAAGCATTCACGTCTGTTTGAAATATGCCCACTTTCACTCTGCTGCTTTCCACACTTGGAAGTGGAAGGCTCATTTTCCTGTAAGCTGAAATGTATTAAATAATCCACGTCCTAAAGAAAGTAATGTGCCCAATATTTCTGGAAGTTACAATAAAAACTTTTCTTTTTTTAAATTGGGATTGGATTTACTGCCGAGGACTGAATAAAAGAGCTTAGTGCAAGACCAGAAGCATCAAGGAGGGAATGAACACATGTAATAAGCAACACTTAGTAGACAGTCCTGGCTATTATTACTGCACATATAGCACAACAGTGGCTACAAGATTTATGCAGGAACTGAGATCATGCTGCACTGAAAATAAATATAATAATGATCCCTGCCCCAAAGAGCTTTCAATGTAATTTTATTTTCTGAGCCATGAGAAGTTGCAATAAGGAAATGAAACACAAAAGACAATAAATAAATGGCACTTTGAAAAACTTTAATTTTAATAACCTAGAAAGGTGTCCTAACACTTTGTCATTCAGAATAAGGAGGGAAAAAAACAGATTGTATTTTCTTTGTAGGAATTTGGCTTTGCTCCACAATTCCTCTGAGCAATTGCACCAGCTTTCTCGGACACTCCATGGATGCATAGGACCAAGATGAAGTAGTCTCCTGAGGCACTAATACTCTGCAATACATATCAGTGACTGAGTAGCAAAACACACGGTACATGCAAAGAGCACTTGGGTCACTACAGTGATCAGAGGTGCCCTCCAGATTGCCAGAATGGCTTTCCTCACATCAACAGGACGTGGCTTATCCTCTCTATCCTGCAGGCCCTAAATGCGTCTCAGAGGAGAGTCAAGCCAGAAAGCTCAGAAGCTGCAGCTTCAGGACGTTACAAGCCCATATTTTTGCAGGGCCTCTAGATTTTTTTCTGAACCCTTATCTCCTCTAACTTCAGTCAGGACTGTCCAGTCTGTGGCCAAGAGGGCTACTAAAGAATGAGGGTCCTGTTGTGTGTCATGGAAATTAGGCAAGCCAGCCATCCTAACGGGGTTCAACTCTAGGTTTCAGCTGAATCCATTAGCTGAAAG